>CM024759.1:96028761-96610802 GCA_014218235.1 Colocasia esculenta | reverse complement strand
ACATTTTCAAGGCAGAATACAACTGCTGCTAATTCCAAATCATGAGTGGGGTAATTTTCTTCTGCTGGCTTCAATTGTGGATGCATACGCTATCACTTTACCATGCTGCATAAGTACTGCGCCAAGACCTCTCCTTGAAGCATCAGTATACAACACAAATCCACCACTCCCTGACGGTAATGTCAATATAGGTGCTGATGTGAGTCTTTTCTTCAATTCCATAAAACTTCTCTGACATTCACCGGACCACACAAAAGGCACTCCTTTCCTAGTCAATCTAGTCATAGGTGCTGCAATCTTAGAAAAATCTTGAATAAAGCGCCTATAATAACCTGCCAACCCCAGAAAACTTCTAATCTCGGTTATTGTCTTAGGCACTCCCACCTTGACACAGCTTCCACTTTACTCGGGTCCACTGCTATTCCTTTAGCTGAGACAAATGACCAAAAAACTGAATTTCTTTCAACCAGATTCACACTTACTGAATTTAACAAACAACTGGTTATCCCTTAACAACTGCAAGGTAAACCTCAAATGAGTTGCATGCTCCTCTTCAGATGCTGAATAAATTAGAATATCATCAATAAAGACCACAATGAATTGATCTAAATATGGATGAAAAATCTATTCATCAGATCCATAAAACTGCAGGAGCATTAGTCAACCCAAAAGGCATTACCACAAACTCATAGTGACCATATTTGGTTCTGAACGCTGTCTTATCTATATCTCCTCTTTGATTCTCAACTGATGGTACCCGGACCTCAAATCAATCTTAGAAAACACCTTTGCTGATTGCAACTGATCAATAAATCATCTATCCTCGGCAACGGTACTTATTCTTGATGGTACATCATTCAATTTTCTATAATCAAAATCAATAACTCGAAAACTTCCATCTTCTTTTCACAAATAAAACCGGCGCTCCCCACGGGGAATGACTCGGTCTAATAAAACCTTTTTGCAACAATTCCTCTAACTGTTTTTTCAATTCTTTAAGTTCTGCTAGTGCCATCCGATATGGAGCTTTAGAAATCGGCATGGTACCTGGCAGCAACTCAATAGAAAAGTCCACCTCTCTATGTGGATCTAAACCAGGCAAATCTTTCGGAAAAAACATCAGTAAATTCCCTAACCACGGGAACTGCTTCTATTGGCTGACTGGCCTCTAACAAACTTACCGAGGTTAAATAAGCCACACACCCATCATTTATCAACTTTCTAGCTTTAATTGCAGAAATTAGAAACTTGGAGGTATAAAAAGGCATACCTTGATATTCAAACACTGCACTATTAGGATGACAAAATCTGATCTTTTCTTTCTGCAATCTAACATTGCTCCATACATTTCAAGCCAATCCATACCCAGAATGATATCATAATCTGACAACTGCAGGGCATACAACCGAACCGGCATCTGGTTCCCTTCAATCATAACAGGAGCTTCATCTATATAGCTCGAAGTGAGTAAGAACTCACCTGAAGGAACCTCCACCACTAACTCACAAGACTTCTCTTCTAAAGGATGAGCTATGCAATCCAGAAATTCTTCGGAAATAAAATGAATGAGAGGCACCCGAATCAAATAAGACTCTTGCTGAATATTCAGAAGAGGTAAAGTACCTTCTATCATATTTGACGCATCTGCCTGGGCTCGGGTGATAGCCATAACCCGGCCTCTCCCTCGCTGCTGCGGTCCACGACCTGCCTGTGGCTGCTGGAACTGTTGAGGCTGCTGCTGCTGCGCTGCCCACACCTCTGCCATACCCAATTCTCTTGCATAGGGACAATTGCGGATCAAATGTCCCGGCTGATTACAATTATAACATCTATACCCTGGAGGAACTATAGGCTGCCTAGCAGTGCTTTGCTGCGACTCCTCCACCTCAGGCCTACCACGACCCTGCTGAAACTGCGGACGACCTCCCCATCCTCTTCCTTTTCCTTTAAGTGCTTGCTTTAATTTCTGACCCTATTTACCAAAGCTTGATGTAGAAGGTCCCGCTGGTGCTTTACCCTTGCTTGCACCTACTGTCTGCTGCGGTAGCCGGAAACTACCTGAACCTGACTCACCTGCCTGGCGAGTCCGGATAGACCTCTCCAAAGTAGCTGCCCTATGAGCTGCCTCTTCCACTGTCTTGCACATGAGAGGTACTATCGCATCTGCAACTCCACTCTCAATCCTCTGATAAAATACTCAACCATCATGTTATTATCTGAAACCACATATGGCGCATAACGGCTAAGTGCCATAAATCTCATCTGGTACTCTAAAACTGAAGAGTTACCTTGCTGGAGAGTTCGGAATTGCTCTCTTTTACTTGCTGCACTTGGATCAGAAAGAATGTATCGTTAAATACATCAAGAAACTCCGGCAAGTGATAGCTTCTTCCGTCCTGCCTGCAAAAGTGGTTTGCATCTTCAATCGCCACCATTCTAAGGCAAAACCTCTCAACTGGTAAGCAGCTAATACCACTCTATCCGCTGCCGGACACCTCATAGTCGCAAAGACCCTCTCAATTTCTGAACCCAATGCTCAGCTGTATCTGAATTCGGCCCTCCTGAATAGTAGGCGGCTGCAATCTCAAAAATTTCTCCACCTGCATCACGGTTCTTCTGCTATCAATACTGGTGGTGGTGGTGGCACAGGTGCTACAAAAGGTACCTCCACTCTCGGCGGAATGGAGCAACACGGTATTGCCTCTCCATCCCCAGGTGGCACTGCAACGGTGTACGGGCGCTGCTGATACATTCTCGCCCGAATATCCGTGAGGCTCTCCCAAATTCTTTCTATCATTCGCTGGGTGCTTTCTCCGGATCCTCTCTCCACCACCCCAATCTCTCATATCAACAATTTCAGAAATTTCTACATACAGAAAACACCAGACAAAAATCAAACCACCAATTATCAAAAACCAGGGTCCTACCAGCAGTGTATAATGACCGAAATAAGGCTATGTATCTTTCTAGTTCCCTTATATAACACAGACCTTGCTCTGATACCAACTGTGACGGAACGCTTCGGCTAAGCCGTTAAAACCGATAACGTACTTGATCCGAGTCCGCCTCCCGCGAACGGGCCGAAGCCTCGCAAGGGATACCAAACCACAGTCCGTGTAAACACAAAGGAAAACACCACTTATATATATAATCACAAGTTACATAGCCAAATTTTCACAAAACTGAAAAGAAGTACAAGAGCCTGAGGCATACCCCGAGGTACAACTGAAGAAATAAACAACTACAAAGCTACACTGTTGGAGAACTACACAGCTGGAACTACTCCGCTGGAGGTACTGACCCTGCACCGCTACGACGCGGCTTGAACTAGACGTCGGAACGAGAAAACGTCTCCTCGCCCTCAACTGTGGGGGTAGGGGTGAGCCTCTCTAGTCACTGCTCAGTAGGGAACCCCCCAAAACAAGCAAACCAACACACAAGTACGAATAGTAAACATCACCAACAATTATATAACAGTTAAGAAGATAAGTAAGCTGTAAAAGTACTCACCGTCTGCCGACTACGAGAAACAACAGTAATAATTTAAACGGCAAAACAGTACAGGTGTACAAGCTAAAGTAGAGACAGCCAACACGAGCCACGTGAACTGGTTCGCGACACCAGAAACTGACTCGGACAATTAACACAGGTCTACCTCTCGTCTCGCAGCCACGGACGAAAGGTCCAGCTGCGCGTGCCAGAGGGAGTCTGCGAGGAAGCACTACAGCTTTTTCCCAACTCGTTTCCGCACTCACTCGGGCGACGAGGTGTGGAAGAGCCTCTGTACTTGCTTGCTTTCGTGGTGATATCAGCTTTTGCCGATTTCACCTTTTTGGCAAGTGTTTCCAAACACTATCTTAGGCTCTGAAGTAGATTCGAAGAGAATGAGGCTATCACCTCGATGCTTAGTGATGGCTTCATTTTCTATCGTTGATAACGCCGATCATTGATGGGCACAGAAATCAAACAAAAAGGTAAAAACCCACGTAAGGATAGCTTGTCTTCACTTTTACGAGGTTGCAAACTCTCAAACAATCGGATATGAATGAGAATCTAGTGTTGATGTGAATTGTTCAAGTGTATGGCCTCTATACATGTCGAGTCCCGTTCACAAATTGGATCTCTCCATAGTGTTTAGGCAACACTCCGATTATAACTCCACCATTCACTGAGAGATAAGTTGAGAGAGGGGGTGACATGACCGAAAGGGGGATAGAGGTGGTTGTGGCTGTGATTCTAGAGCTTGGCCCAAGCTATGGGCCATCATGTTATATTTATAGTCTAGTGTTTTTTCACAAATCTCAATAACTATCTAACCTACCCATTTTGACTATAACTATATTATATGTGACCTCCTAGACTCAAATATCAATCTAATTTTCAACCTATTAAGTTAAGAACACCTTATTAACATAGTCCATTATCTCATGATAAATTTAACAAACGTTCCAATCACAATAAGTATTAGGTAACACTTTATAATCTCCAAAAGACATTAAGAATATGCAACCAACTATAGACCTTTTTGTCAACAGATTTTGCACACTATAGACCCTCATTCAGGAGGTTAGGGTCAGGGGCCTGATAGTTGTTGGCTTATCTGTTGCATGGCGACACTCAATAGTCGACTCCATTGTTGCAACAACTTCCCATGTTTTGGTAGTTATCTTGTGGTGTCATAACTTGTTTGTAGTATTTCGACACACAACGTCAAATATTGTAGAGGTTGAAAAATAGTTGACTAACTTTTCCTATCTAATCCCACAAATATTAAAATTGTTTGATGAGAGAAACACTAACTTGCACCTACGAGAAAGAAGAACGGTCAACGGTCCTCGTAAGTGATCCTCGTGGAGAACCATCTGACCTCAAGTTAGAGAGTGGTTGAAATGCAAAGGAGCCAAGAAAGGAAGAGAGAGAGTGTAAGAGCCGAAGAGTTCGAGAGTTCGAGAGAGGGAGAGTAGCCCTTTTGAAAGTGTTATCCTACTTGTCTCCAACTATTTTTTCCTTGTCACTGTCTCCTTGTGTGGTTGTCTTTTTTAAGCACGTGTCAAGAGTCATTCAGACATGTTGCTCATTTTTCAACTACATAGACGACCCAAGGAGAATAGCGGAGCATGCACTATGTGAGAGTGGTTGTTAGAATGAGTTGGGAAGATGGCATTTATCACAGTACAAGTAGAATTAGGTGAACGTCGTTGACTACTTTGAGATAGAGAGGGGCATGTTGGAAGGGGAACCTCTGTTGTTGCTATAGAAGTGTGTCATGTGGCCGGCAAATCGTACCCTGTGTGGTAGGGATGAGTCAAATGACAAGAGTGGGATGCCTTGTGCTCTAGAGGGGAGGCCTTAGTGTGGTCGGGGGGAGGGGGGGGGATGAAGACTTGTCTTTGGCAAATACTTTGACTATCTAAAGATGGTGGGCCTAGGTTGAGGAGCGGGAGCATATATGGGCCAAGTCCATATTCGTCCCACATTTAGGCCGTCACTGAAGAGTGGGGCTTCAATTGGGTCCAACCCTATTCCCTTGTCCTAATGGGCCAAAGAGATGAGCCCGAATGAGCAAAACTAGTTTCTCCCCATCCTAAATTTCAAGAGAACCTACTCACCATCTTGATGACTTAGGCATCATTTGGGAACAAATTTTTTAAAAAATTGAAATTAAAAATCTTTGAAAAGTCCTACCGTGTTTTCAAGCGCAACGTCTCTCATCTCGATTTTTGAGCATCGTGGAATCTGTTGGAGGAGAGAGATAGAGAGAAGAGTTTACATATGAGAAAGCGGGTGTAACACTATTTTTAAAAAAATTTCGCAAAGGAAGGAGAGAGATAAATAGAACTCGGTGCTGTTCGAATTTTGTTTTTTCCTTTTTACAACTTCGCAAGCCTCATTGCATGCACCGCAAAAGGCGCTAGCGATGAGGCAAAAATCACCCCGCCGACATGGTGCAGCGAAATGAGATTTTTTTGATTTCCACTTTTTGTAAGTCAGAGCCAAACGATGCTTTAGTATTAACTTCCAAAGGTAAGCCCACCAAAAACTTCTATCTATCTATATACCATAAAATTTGGCTTGTCAAAACTCTCCCTGTCCAACTATGTTGATCCAAGTATTGAGGTTGGATTGATATATAGATCAAGAAAAATATTTGTTCTTCATGGGTATTAACAGTGACAAATATCTATCAAGAGTGATAAATAAGTTTGAATGAATAATAAAATTGTCCATTTAAAAAGATAATAAGAGTTTTCTCGTAAAAAAAAACTCAATGTGAAACAAATCGATTTACCTCGTTTCAAAGACAAACGTTTGTCTTTTTTTTTGGGGGGGGGGGGGGGTGGGTGGATTGGGGGAGGAACCGGGGGAACATTTTACCACCGGACCTCCGTCACGCACGCGCAGGCCCATTTATACGTCTAATTAACCTCCGGGGTTTTTTGGTTCACGGCTCTTCATCTCCTTCGGTTTCTAGGGTTTCTCTTTGCGTCGGTTCCTTCCTAGGTTTGTTACTCTCTCTCTCTCTCTCCCCCCCCTCCTCCTCCCCCCTCCCCCTCGCGGTGGCCTCCCCGTCCCGGCGGGAGTTTCCTGCGCCTTCCATCCCTCTCCCAATCGCGCCTTCAACGCAGTGGTTTTCTTCTTCCCGAAGGAGGAGGTCTCTGCGAGGGAGGAACACAGGTGACAGGAGTACCATCATACCTCCTTGGGTGCTCCTCGCTTCATTCTCCGACTCGCCAGTCTATCTCACAGTGGGTTCTAAGTCTGTTCACTCCACTAATGGTGCTGGATACAGGTTCGCCCCAAGTCACCTGCCACGGCATCGCCCGTCGCGACATCCCTCCTTCCCCGACGGCAATCCACTGCAATTCGTGAGAGCCTTCCCTCGCGACATCCGCCTCATTCAACCAGAAGGTATATGATCAAGCGCCAGGCTTGTGGTCCAACCTCAAACGCCGAATCTCTTTTCAATTTGTGACTTAATAGAGTAAGCAGCTGCGGCACGCCACTTCTCTGTTTGCGGCCGCAAGAAAAGGCGCTTTCTTGTGAGGACAAAGTGCGGTGCTTGTGGAAACTTGCCTTTAGTTTGAGAATTGAATGGCCAGCAACCCACAGTCGGGGCCGCAGGTAATTGTCCATTGCAAAGATGCTCATGGTGTTGTCTCACCTTTGGATTATTTTCGCTGGATGCTGTCGGGATTTAACTGAGATCCTGTTCTCCATTGTTCGTCTGTCAGCAGCCCCTTCGGCCTCCCGTAGTGGGATCCTCCGCAGGCCCTCCTCTTCAGAATTTTGGACCGCCCATGCCGATGCAGGTGATAAAAAACTCCCTTTTGAGTGTCACAGGTTCCTACATGCCTCAACTCTTCGTTATTGCCATAGGATCTAAAACCTTCTGTTTCTCTCATCTACCAGTTTAGACCTGTTGTCCAGGCCCAGCAAGCACCTCAGCAGTTCATGCCACAAGTTCCTCAACAGTTCTCACAGGTTGGACCCCCCATGCCAAATATTGGGATGCCACCCGGTCAGCCAAAGCTGCCACAGTTCCCCCAGCCCGGCCAGCAACTACCTCCAAGGCCAGTTCAACCAGGACAAGGCCTGCCTACATCGCAGCCTATCCCGATGTCATATGCCCAGACCGGCAGACCGGTCACTTCTGGGCCAATGCAACCACAGCAAAGCGTTCAGCCAATGACTAACCATGTGGCTGCTTTGGGTGGGCCAGGAATGCCCTACAATGTCAGCTCGTCATACACTGTACGACTTACTTGAATGCAGGTTTAAATTTGTCGGGATTGTGCTGTTATCTTACTGTTATTTCTTTTGATTTTGTTTGGTTACAGTTCACAACATCATATGGGCAGCCACAGAGTGGTATAGGTGTTCCCACTCAGTATCAGCCAATGCCCCAGATGCATCCACCCGCTGTTGCTCCCGGGGGCCAGCAGCCTTGGCCATCGCCAGGGGCTCAGAGTGCACCTCTGGCTACGCCTATGTTGCAAACTGGCCAACAACCTCCAGTCACGATCGCCATCACTCCTGTAAGATTCAATATCGTATTCTCTTTTCTTGTAAATTTTGCTCTTCAAATTTTTGGCAGTCCTTGACTTTTATAAAAAATATAATATCTACGATTTTTTTTTGGTGAATGTCCAGACACCCCCCTCACAGGCTACTTCCACGCAACAGTTATCTGATTGGCAAGAACATACTGCTTCTGATGGGAAAAGGTATGGACAAGGTTTTAATATCTGCTTCTCCAATCACATGTATCTTTAATACTATGTAATGTTACTTCACTTATTCCTTTCTTATGTTTTGTTCCATTAAGTTGACGCATTATCAATGCCTGTGTTGCTTTTTTTCTTCATTCAAATTTACCTTCTGCACCTGACTTTTTTAGGTATTATTACAATAAGAAAACAAGACAATCAACTTGGGAGAAGCCTGTTGAACTAATGACGCCTATAGAGGTGAGTCGTACAGTTTTGTCTCTTTGCTCTCCAGAAATCTAACTGCTATGAAATTCCCCATATTTATTGTTTCATATGTACGTGCCTAAAAAATGGTTCCATTTAGTTTGTTTCATGATTGTTGTTTGTTTCATATGCACTTAAGTTGAACAAAATTGTTTTATGTGGATTTTTTGTTTCTTTGCATGTCCTTCCACTTGTTTGTAGACGTTTTGGCTCGTCAGGAGAAAATAACAACTGCTCTATAGGCTCATTTTGAAGACGGGGTTACGTATTCTCGAGGCAGGCAATATTGCTATTTACCTTTAGTAGATCAAATGGGGTTTTATTAATGTGCTATTGGTGGTTGTGTACATAGACCATGCATTAGGGATTAAGTTGCAACATGTTGTTCAATGAGAAAAATCTTTGCATTAGTTGTCTCTACCTCCTTTTTTTACACTATTTTGCATCTTGTCTGATATTTTCTTAATTGGGTATCTGTAGTAGAACCATTGCAGGTTTCTTGTTCATTTTTAAGTGCTGGCTCTGATTTCAGCTTTTTTGATACATGATATATACCCATCTTTCTAGCATGGTAATTTATTAAACAGTTAAAACCAGAGTATTATCCTAGATTAAAAAAATGCAAGAATAGACACTTTGAATTCTTAGACTCTTAGTTCTGCATAATCTATAACTGAAACTAGTTACTTTATGAAGTTTTCCTATTTGCTGTATAAGGATCCTGGAGCCTCACCTTCTGCTATAGATTCTTTTACTATTTCACACACCCCTTTTATATACGGTTCATTCTTTTTATAGTTGCATATCAGGCCTATTAGCCTTACTTTCATTTCTTTTATTAAAAACGTAATGTAGGTGTCTTTAATTCTTTCGTACTTTTGATGTTGCTGTTGTACAGTAATACTTTGCATTTGTTTTAGTGAATTCTTATCTGTCCTCAATTCTTTTGCATCCTGAACTATAACAAATGGCATGACTGGGTCAAACTTGATGTAATTTACTTCAACTGGAAGTCTCTAAAGATTACTTTCAGGTCCATGTTGTGCTTCTCACGTGAAAGGTATGCAGTCAACTTAGATGTGTACTGACAGCAGTGCTAGTCAAATGTTCGTTATAAGCTTGCTAACTTTGATTGTGGATGCTTTGATATATATATTTTTTAAAGTAATAAGTGCTTCTTGATTTATCTTTCCATGCTTAAGGAAAAGGCTGATGATTGTAGATGTGAATTTATGTTTCATTTAATGTTATACCTTGTTGAGATAGGCCCTTTTATATTTTATACTTTAAACATGCATTGCATGATAGGATTTGACTAATGTTTCGGTCCTAAATAGCCTGAGGATCACTTAAAAAAAAAAAAGGCCCGAGGATGCTTTTGTTTAGGACTTTACACATCATCATCTGGTATTCTATTATATCAAGACTTTGTTTCTTAGATGGATTACTGTCGCTCAGTGAAATAAAAGAGATTAAGTTTGTTTTCTTCTAGTAAGTGTTATATGCTTTAGTTATTGGTTATGTAGAAGCATTTATTAGTTTAGACATTAGTTCCACTGCTTGTGAAAACCCCAAGTTTATACTCGCCCACCGAAGTGTTTTTAGTTTGATTAGTTTTCCTGCGGGCACACTCTAATTTGTGGTAAATGAGCATAGAGCGCTGCTTAGCAGCCTGTAATGAGGATCATAGATCGTTTTCTGGATGAGTACTGCCTTTGAAATGATTGTCTTGAAGACTTCAAAGTTTATTCGTTGCAAAGGGCAATCTGAATTCTGCATCATAAGTTATCAAGGTTAATTTCCTATTTTCTAGTATTGTGGGATTTGGGCTTTTTCTGCCCTTCCAGGGAAGCAAATACTTTCGTTTGCTATCTCTCTCTCTTTAATCTTTGTTTAACAATTTGAATGCTATTCATCCACATAATAATTCTTTTTATTCTAAGAGGTTATATGACATGCAAGGGGCAGTAAAATGCTATGCCAACAATTGTGCCCGCGAGAGAATTTCTCCAGTAGTGGACTGTAATTGCATATGAAACAGGTGCCATCAGTCTGGTGGAGGTACAAGTATTTAATGCATTTAATTTTGGGCCAGATAGTTTCTTTAACTTTTGATGTGCTTCATTTTCTTTGAATTGTCCTCTTTTAGGTCGTCTTTTCGGGTATTGATTTATTAGCTTTGATTTTGTTTTTTGATGAAGGATGATATGAGATTATGGATATTTAGTTTTACTTAATTTTGGTTTTTGCTTGTCTGAGATATCTGTGTTCATGTGTTTTACTTTGAGGTCCTTGTTCTTTTTGTCTAATTGTCATTTGCATGCTATTCACGTATCTAGCACTTTATTAGACATTTTGACATTTTCTTGACATGGTTTTCTTTTACTGCTTTGTGAAGTATGATTTTACATTTGCTATATGATTTGGATCTTATTTAACATCTTCTTGCTCTTGCAGAGGGCTGACGCATCAACTGTTTGGAAGGAGTTCACTACTTCAGATGGCAGAAAGTGAGCTATCAATTTTTACTTTCATGCAAGTTTACTTCTTTCATCATGAGACAGTGAATGCATTTTGAATATCTCAGATTTGAATTTTATGATCTTGTTTAACATGGCAAACTACAGGTACTATTATAACAAAGTAACAAAGCAATCTAAATGGACAATACCTGATGAACTGAAGGTATGGGGTGTTGTTTTAAGAGGCCCTTTTATGTGAATATCTGGTCTTGGACTCTTCCTAACTCTTGTACGTATTCTCCTGCTCTTGTTACTTCTTCTGTTCAGTTGGCTCGCGAGCAAGCAGAGAAGGCAGCAGCTCAGCAAGGACAGGCCGATGTTGGGGGTTCTGTGACACCTGTTGTTCCTGCTGAGATACCATCATCTACACCCGCAACCAACTCAACTTCTGTGACAGTGCCTAGTGTAGCATCTAGCCCTGTCCCAGTGGCACCTGTTGTAACTGTTACTACCCCAGCCACTGTGGCAGCATCTGGATCACCCTCCGTGTCCACAGGAGCTGCTGCTGCAGTACCTGTGACCTCATCCTTGGGAACTGGTGTCAACCCACCTGGACCCGTATCTGCTCCAGGAAGTGCTTCTCATTCTTTGCCAGTGGATGCGACAGCCACTATGGCAAAGTATGATTGCTGCCATGTGCTGTCTATGAATTTATGATAGCTCTTTATTTTGTAGTCTGTTATTGTAGATAAACGTAATTTGACAATGTTTCTGTAGTTGTTAACTATTGAACTTTGTATCGGAATATCTTATGTTTCTCATTCCTCTGATCCTGTTTGTACTTGCAGCCTTGATGCCACATCAGTCCAAAATGTTGCAGTTGTTTCAGATGTTGCTTCAACCCAGGATCTAGAGGTAATTAGCTGAGTTGGCTCCTTAAGCATATCAGTGTTGGAAATAGTCCTCTAATGTTATTTTTTCATTTCTGGATCCCACTTTGTTGGCTAGATTAGCAATTTTTTTACTTAGTCTTCTCCGATTTCAATGTGAGTCTACTCTCTTTTGATGAAGCTTTTAGAGCTGCTTAGAGTTCAAGGCAAGGTTTCAATTGGAGACAGATTGAGGGCTGCATTCTCACCACTTTGCCGTGTCTAAAATAGACGGGCAATTGTCAAATGGTTAAAATTACTGCATAAGAGATGATAGAAGTTGGGTCCCTAATCCGAGACAAGTATTTAAAGAAAAATGAGATCAATGAATCCTATGCTTTTGGAAATGTTTACAATTGTTTATGAGGAGGGAGGTTGTTGGGAAGATATCAACCAAGGCTGAATTTTGATATACTTCAGAATGATGCATTTATTCTTTACCATGAGATGTGCAGCATGTTTCACTCAAACTGAAGGCAATGTCCTTGATGGGCTAATTGAAAGTGATGTTATATCACACTATAGCTACACGTCAATGTGCTGGATTGGTTCACCTATTAAGATTAGAGCTTTCGTGTGGTTGTTAGTCATCGCAAGAAAATGAAGGTGCAGAGACTGTGTTATCGTTGGCTATGTTCACTGGCTTGAAAAGGAAGATGTGGATCTTTTGATGATAGAATGCAACACCAGCACATAAGTTTGGAGGATTTTTTGGAATTTGGACCAATTGCTTAGTTACAAACATCCTTGATCATACTCTAGCAATGTGGTGTTATTTCCACAGTCCAAGACCCAAGATCCAAAATGGATACAGATCATCACTTCTGCTTATTATAACGTGCAGAATCAGCTGATCTGATCTGGATTGGAATTGACCGATTCAGATTGGACTTGCCAGTTGGGAATAGGCCCCAACTTAACAATTCAAGTGGACTCGCTCAGAATCAGCTCATAATTCTAGGTGATATGTCCAATTCTGGAATTCTTTTCATGTTTTCCACAATTTCATTTAGAAATGAATTCTTTTCATGTGTGCCTTGGATTATTGGGCAACAAACTTTAAAATCAATGCTAGGAGGATCAACTGAGATAATTTAACTAATTTCGTTCCCATGCCATGTCATCTGCATGGAATTGGAATTAAATAGGTTAAAAAGGGTAAACTATTGTAAGAATCATTATTAAAATCTTATTTATATGTATAAGTTAGCAATCAAATTTTTATTGATAATTGGACTTTTAACATTTAAATACGCTGTCTTTAACTTATCCTATAGTTCTTACCTTCAAAAACTTATGCTATAATTTATGTTCTCAATACTATCCACTTTTCAAAAAAAATAATTTATGTTCTCAATGGAGCCTGTATTGATGTATCTTAATGGAATTACTTATATTTATAACCCTTGTTTTTCCTTTCCTTTTGTTTTTTATTAATGTTTAAACCATTTAATTTATATTTTTTAATCAGACTGATCCAGGTTTGGCATATTTCCCACTTGGCCAATTCGATCCAGATCTCATCAGGATTGGCCAGAGCAGATCTTGACTCCAGTCTCGGTTAGAATTCCACATTAGAGCTCATGCCACGTGCTGGAGCATATGGAGAGAATGTCCACTTAAAATTTTTCTCAACGCTTGTATGTTACTTCTTTAAAGAAACATAGGACACAGAAGTACGTATACCTTTTCTTTAGCCATTCCAAGCTGGCAGTTGCATAAACATGGAAAGTTTTTTGTTGTGCCCTACGCATTGCAGGAAGAAAGGTAAAATTTATGGGAATAACATTGCCCAAAGCAGTAATTTTTTTTCAAGGGAAGACCCAATGATTAAAAAGTCGGCCAACTAGTCGACTAGTCTGCCTGACCAATCGAGTCGGGTGGGCTAGCCGAGTAGTCGGTCTCTGACTAACTCTTGTTTTTTTTTTGGTTTCTTTCTTTGGTGAATAGTCGTGTCTACCCCTGACTTTTGGGTTTTCCACAAGGCCACAAGTGCATACATGAACAGGGTCTTGTAGGCACATGGCTCTTCTTCTCGTCGCGGAGGGCGTCCTGCTTGGGGTTGCGGGGTCGCGTAACTGCCCAAAGTCTTCGTGCGGGTGTTCTCATCTCCCAGGAATTGTTGTCGCGGCCCTCGCTGGCCAGGTGTCGTGGCCAGGGGTTGGGTAGGAACAGGTGTTGCAGACTCGCAGGGCTTCTCTCCTCATCACCGGCTGCCTAGGTCCCCTGTTGTGTGGAGATAAGTGCGTGCCGCGGCCAGGTAAGTCTCTTACTGTACTTTGTTTTTTTCTCTCTTTTTTTTTGCTTCTTCATTCTTCCACCTTCCCCTTCTGGTACTTCATTTTTCTTTCTTTTTCTTTTGATTCTTCCACCTTCCAAGTTTCTAACTTCCGATACTCTATTTTTCATTATTTTTATTTTTGCTTCTTCCACCTTCCAAGTTCCAACTTCTGGTACTCTTAATTTTCTGTTTCTCCTCCTTCCACCTTCCAACTTCTACTTTTATATGTTCATTTATGGTACCCTGTTCTTTTGGTTTCTTTTCTTCTATGTACAATATTTTGTTAAGATTATGTTTTTTTTATATATAATTATTAATATGTATTCTGTTTGTAAATATTAATTTTGGATACAATTTATAACACTCTTTTCTGTTTTCTATTTTTTCTCCTTCTCTGATTTTTAGTTTTTATTTCCTATGTGAATAATAATTTTGAGTAGTAAAATATTAATTAGTTAATAGTTATAGAATACAATATTTAACCAATATTCAATAGTAAAAATATTATTTTGTGAATCAGTAGTAAAGGCATATACCCTCAACACTAACAATCAACAAGAATTATGCATAAAAATATAAAAAAATCCTGAAAAAATAACCGACTTGAACTTGAGGCGGGAGACTTGTCGACTAATCGGTCTGACTAATTTTTTTTTGTAGGGGGGGGTCATCTGACTTGGACTGATTAATCTTTTTTAAAACATTGGGAAGACCTTGTCAGTATGGGATGGAGTCTCTAGGGACATTCTCATACTTTTTGGAATGATTCCCATAACTTTTGGAATATTTTTTTGTGGAAAGGTTTTAAAGACTTTTAAATAAGTTCATTGCTTATTTAAGTGAGAATGTGTTTCTGAGAATGGTTGTTGCGGAGGCTCTATGTTTCTTTTCATTATCCAGATGAACCAGCTTTTTCACTGTTTAGTCTGACTGCCTTCAGCATAAATTCTAGGTGGGGCTGCTGCAGCTTCTTAACTTGGTTCATAGAATCAGATGAGCGCTCAACAGTGTCCATCTGTGCTTCATGTTCTCACAATTATCAGTGATGTCAAAACTACACTCACGTACTATCCCTCGAAGACCTTCTTTACATTTTCTTATGTTGTTACGTTGCTCCTCTCTACTGGGCAGCCTTCCATGTATGGCAATGCTGCTCGGCTGGTCCTTCAATGCATCTTATATTATGGGTCATGTTTACTGTGTCACAAGCACCATAGGACAGTATCTGTTTTTCTTCTCTCTGCAATATAATCAGTAGATTCAGTACTCTGGAGACCTCTGTTAGAGGGATTGGCTAGGTGTTCAGTCTTAAGTCATCTCCTTTTTATTATCTTGATTGAGAACCCGCCTCTACTTTACAGTTGGAAATTTCACCCAGACATTATCTAGCTCTTATTCTGTTATTAGCTGGGAAGATGTAGTGAATGAGAATGACCTACTTCATTATATGGTCTTGAGAATACTTGTACTATGTAGCCCTGCTCCTAACTACTACTTATAGATGTCTCCATCATTTTAAAAATGATTTGTTGTGCAAATCCTCTAATCTCAATCATTTCCCCTTGTTTTATGTATACCGTTTTTGATGTTTGATGAACAAATAAATGTGGAAGTTCTTCTACTGTACTCTTTGTTATATCCTGCCATGAAATTAATTTCATCTGCTAAGTTCATGTGTGTCCTTGACTCAATGTTGCAGGAAGCAAAAAAGGGAATGTCGGCTGTAGGAAAGATTAATGTTACCCCTGTTGAGGAGAAGCCCACTGAGGAAGAACCATTTATCTATGCTAACAAACAGGTAATTATCTAGTTGTCTAGGCAACTTAATTTTGCCATATGATCAACTATTTTCGTTTTCAGGAGGCAAAAAATGCCTTTAAAGCACTGCTGGAGTCTGCAAATGTTGAATCTGATTGGACATGGGATCAGGTACATGTTATTGTATAATCATTCTTTCGTACTTTCAAAGAAACATGAGATTATAGTTTCATTTATTGTCGTCATCTAATTTCATTACTTGGAAAATAATCTCAGGCTATGAAAGCAATTATTAATGACAAGAGATATAGTGCTCTGAAAACTCTTGGCGAGAGGAAACAAGCATTCAATGAGGTAATCCCTGCAGAAAAAGAAAATCCAATTTTCCAACTTTTGGTTTGTACGTTTTTCATTTCTCCATTCTTTTAATTTCATCTCTTTCCCCTCTTTCTTTCTCTTCCCTTTCCCCTTTCCTGATAGTATGGTTGTTGTCAATTGCAATCATTGCTGCTTATCTTGCAGAAGTGCATTACAAGCAATCCCTATATTCTTTGTAACGATCACATTTTATCTCTAACTATTATTTTATTGTGCTGCAGTACTTAGGTCAACGAAAAAAGCAGGAGCTTGAGGAGAGACGTATCAAACAAAAGAAGGCACGAGAAGATTTTACTAAGATGTTGGAAGTAAGTTTTGGGATGCTCTGTGAATAGTCGTGTTATCTACTTCTCCTCTAATTAATCTTGATACACTACCTTGTGCAGGAATGTAAAGAACTTACATCATCTACAAGATGGAGGTGCTCTCTCTCTCTCCACACACACACACACACACACACACACACACACAACACACACACACACACACAGACACACACACAGACACACAGACACACACAGACACAGACACACACACAGACAGACACAGACAGACACAGACACACACACACAGAGACACACACACACCACACACACACACACACACGCGCGCGCACGCGCACGCGCACGCACACACGCGCACGCGCACACGCGCACGCGCACGCACACACGCGCACGCGATGGAGGTGCTCTCTCTCTCTCACGCACACACTACAAGATGGAGGTGCTCTCTCTCTCTCTCTCACGCACACACACACACACGCACGCACGCACGCGCACGCGCACACACGCACGCACGCACGCACTACAAGATGGAGGTGCTCTCTCTCTCTCTCTCACGCACACACTACAAGATGGAGGTGCTCTCTCTCTCTCTCACGCACACACTACAAGATGGAGGTGCTCTCTCTCACACACACACACACACACACACACACACACACACACACAGAGATGAAAAACACAGAGACTGCTTGTCTCACTCAGAAGTACAAATGCACAACAAATTTTGTGCCTGCTACGCTCTACACATGCAGCTCTGAGTTGACAGACAGTAGGAAACAATGCCATTAGATTTTGCTTTTTTGTGCACATGCTTGTGACGACTGACGAGTAACCAAATCTACATATACAGCTGAGAACAATGTTTTACAATTTTTGCGATGCTTTCTCTTTGAACTTAAAAAAAATTGCTTGGCCATAAATTTTGGAACTGTGAAGTTAATAGTTCACAAACACTTTTTGTTATTGGATAAGTTTATTCTAAACTGTTAATTGAAATGGTTTTTGACTGAAATGGTTAGCAAAGCGGCAACTATATTTGAAGATGATGAGAGATTCAATGCTGTTGAGCGCGCAAGAGAACGTGAGGATCTTTTTAAAGCCTACACGGCAGAGCTCGAGAAGAAGGTTTGAAGTTATAAGATGCTCTTCATGCTACTTATTTTCATCTATCTTCCCTGAAACATAAAAAATTTACTGTGTAATGTAGGCATGGTTTCTCTGGCAACATTTTTAACAACATATTATGTTGCTAACATTTGAAGAAAAAATTGACTGATAAAAACATGATGGTTCTGATGCTTATGTAGTCCGTCCATATGTTTCATCAGATGTCACTAACTTTTGTTGACAGCATCCTTTGATTTGCATGTGAGGAATAGTCTGACAGGGAAAGAACATCCCCTCTATTGCGATGATAGTCTGTCATTTGTTGTGGTCTTTAGGTTTGTCTGTTATATCATAATATTTACTTGTATTTCTGGCTAACAGTCTTTCATCTGAATGTTATTTGCTTTGAACTGTTTCCTAAGTTTGGTCTTCTGTCCTGTGCTAAAAGCTTGACTCGTCACAATATCCCAACACTTCTTGAGGAGGAGATGAAGCAAGCAGTGTTTTATCTTGCAAGTGATAAAGCCCTAGGACCGGATGGGTTTCCTATGGTCTTCTTTCAGAAGTGTTGGGATATTGTGAAGGACGACTTTATTGGGGCTGCTAGGGAATTCCAGGAGGGTAAAGCACACCTGAGGGGTATTAACAAAATTATGTTCGTGCTGATTCCCAAGAAGAGGGCTGCTCAGGAGTGGACTGATTTCAGACCCATAAGTTTGTTGAATAGTACATACAAGATAATTGCTAAAGTGCTGGCCACAATGTTAGAGCGGGTCTTGGATGGTATGGTTAGTCTCCAGCAGGGGGGCTTTCATTAGGGGGAGACACATCCAGGAGAATCTCCTTGTTGCACATGAATGCTTACATGCTATGAAGCTACAGAGAAAGAGAGGAGTGGTCCTGAAGTTGGATTTTGAGAGGGCCTATGACACAGTGAATTGGGAGTGCATTCTTCAAGTGCTTTCGAAGATGGGCTTTCATCAAACTTGGGTTATGTGGATTAGAGAATGTATTTCTTCTGCCTCCTTTGATGTCCTCATCAATGTATAATCCTCCTATTTTGCTAGTGAGAGAACACTCAGACAGGGTGGCCCTTTGTCCCCACTTCATTGGCTCAAATCTTGAGCAGACTTTGGATGAGAGCAGAGGCAGTAGGGGTTGTGCGAGGCTTCCAGTTCGTTCATTCATTCTAGCAGCAGCATTTCTCACCTTTTGTATGCTGATGATACGATACCTTTTCTAACAGATGAGGAGAGCCAGCTGATTGATGCCAGATTGATTCTTGAGATGGTCTAGGATATCAGTGGTTTGAAGGTCAATTATGGCAAGAGTCACATGGTTGGGACTAACATGGAGGATTCTGCGCTTAGACATGCTTCCTCCATCCTTGGCTGCCAGATTGGGTCTTTTGATCTTTTCCTTTCACTTGTTTGAGTCTTCCTTTGACCCTGAAGCTCTCCATTGCAAGGACTGGCAATCAGTAGCTCAAAGAATTGAATTCAGGTTTGTAGGATGGAAGGCCAGGCTACTATCCTATGGGGGTCGTTTGGTTTTGTGCAGATCAATGTTGGACAATTTACTTATTTCCTTTCCATCTGCAAAATCCCAAAGTCAGTGGCCAGGAGATTCGAAGCTATTTAGGCTAGATTCTTTTGGAATGGTTGTGTGGAGGGCAGAAGGGGTTGGCATGACATTGCTTGGGGCAGAGTATGTAGAAGCAAGGAGGCAGTAGGTGTGGGCATAAGAAACATTGGATATTTTAACCTGGCGCTTCTATGCAAATGGATTTGGCAGCTAGGGACAGAAGATGATGGGCTTTGGGTTCAACTGATCTCTCAGAAGTATTATTCGTTGGCCAAGGTTTATCCTTCACTATTTCATCTATTTGGAGAGGCATTCTTCAGTGTGTTGATGTCATTAGAGTAAGTGTGCGATGTTCTCTGGGGAATGGTTTGAGATGCTCCTTTTGGCATGATAGGTGGATGGGAGATTTTACACTTGCTGCGAAGTTTCTTGGGCTATATGCTATCGCGGGGGCACTGAATGCCTTGATCGACCAGTGTTTTGACACACAGCTGTCGGAGGGCATTTGGGCCCCCGTCTTTAGGAGACTCCTCACTCTTGTAGAGATGGACCAGCTTCAGCTCCTTCTTACGTCCCTTCTACAGGTCAGTGTGGATGCCTCTGCAGTAGATAGTTGGAGATGGAGATGAGATTCTTCTAGTCATTTTTCAGTCAGATCTGCCTATTCCATTATCTCAGATGGAGGTCTCCGCCGCTTTGCTGCTCCATATGTCTGGAATACCAAGAGCCCTCTCAAGGTTAAGGTGCTTATTTGGAGGATTTCTCATGGCCATTTGCCAACTTGTGACAGACTAGCATCTTTTCTTCTGGTCATTCCCACAAAGTGCTGCCTATGCGGAGAAGAGGAGGAGGATATGGACCACCTGTTTACTATTTGCCCTTTTGCCCAATATTTATGGGCAAGAGTTGGCCGCACTGTCCACCAGTCTTTTGGCCAGCTTCAGGGGGTTCTTCAGCTCCTACTTTAAGTGGAACAGAAATTGGATGCTAAAGGGTGACTCCATTCTGTAGTGGCTAGTCCTTCACGCCACTCTTTGGGCCATTAGGAATGGGAGAAATAGAAGGATCTTCAAGAGGGAGTCGAGATCGGAGGTGAGGACTTATATTTTCATTTGTGAGAGGGTAGGCTTTTGGGGAAAACATCTTTGTAATGTGGGGGAGCTAAAATCATCTATTCTTCTCTCTTTTGGCAATTAGAAATCTGTTCTCTTGTGGGTTTTTTTGGGCAATTAGAAATCTGTTCGCCTTCCATGGATCGGGTTCACATCGGGCAAAAACCGGTTCAATCTGTCCCTAGTGGGAAAGGTTTCCAAATTGATTTAAACCCAGTTATGATAAAGGAAGTTTGCTGGCATGATATTAGTACATGTGGGCAAAGGTTTTCCACTATGAAGCTTCCAGGAGAGTGCTAATTGTGGGCTTGTTCTTCATGCCACCCTTTGGGCCTTGTGGATGAAAGGAACAATAGAATATTCAATAGTGAGGCTAGAACAGAGGAGACAGTTTGCGCTTTTATTTGTGAGAAAATTGTTTTTTGGGCTAGTCATTGTTATAAGGTGGGTCTCCATAGCTCCTCACACTTTTTTGTCTTTGGGGAGTTTGGTTGACACACTATCTTGGTGTGGAGACTTTTTGTATATGGGCTGCCATTGGCCATCCTATGTACATTCCTTTTTACTTTAATATACGGTGGCACCATCCACATTTGAAAAAAACAAAGGAGAATGCCAATCGTGTATGGAGGCCAAAGAACACCCTCTACCTCCTCCCAAACCTTCAAAAGGGAAAAAGAAAGGAATAAGAAAGGCAGATTGCAGAAAGCAGAGTTCCGTAGCTTGTTCTGTTTCTGTTGGTGAATTTTACTTGACCAATAAGGTAGACTAGGTAACGGCCAATTTCCTCCATGTGGCAGAGGTTGGGTGGAGGATGAACCCATGATTTGGTGGGTGCTTCTATTTCAGTGGAGAGCCATGTCAAATACTTGGGAGTCTTGGACTGAACACGACACTGGGATACATGTTTCCGATGCCTTTATATTAGAATTTTAACATAAACAACTGCAAAATTGATTAGGGTTCTTATTGAATTCTAAGATTGAGTAATTTGATTGAACCTCTTTTCCATTCGAATCATGCTTCACCATGTGCTTGTATGTCTATATATAAATGTACATCATATTTCTACAATTTTGCTATGTTTGATGCCCGTGTCCATGTCAACAATTGACACATGTATGCATTCCGCAGTTCATAGAGATGAGTCCAAACTTTGCCACATTGACAACTCAACTGCACTTTCTTTAGTACAAAGGTTTTGGCCTTTAGTACACCCCTGACCCCAGCACAATGCCCTATATTTTCAAGGAGGGAGCTGGGTGGTGCTACTTTCAGACATTCAGGAATTTGATAAAAAATCTTGGTAAAATCTGCTTAATAGAGGACCAAGGTGGCCATACACCTCAACGGGTTGTTGAGCTAAATTAGACCAGAATTCAGACCCTATCTGGGTCAGATGATTTTACAGAGCATAAACTTTCCTTGGCGGATCCTTCACTCTGAGCCTTCTTATCAAATCTCTCATTATCAAAGATGTGAAGCAACTCAAAGAAGCAGTGAGTGGATTTCGTAGTGTGTCAACAGTGGTTCCTACACCAAGTGGCTTAATGGAGTTCTTGATGCGGAAGCATCACGGATCAGTGGCGAGTATTTGGGCCTACATGTTGTTTTTGGGCTTTTGGGTGTCTTTGGGCCAACAAGAACATGTAGTTTTTGTTTTTATTTTGGGCCCCATAGTGTATGTTTAGGGTTTTAAGAGTCTTTTATATTTTCTTATGTATTTTGCTATTTGGGTCTTTAGTTGTTTGGGTCCATAGGCCTATAGGAGTTGGGCCACTTTTGGGAGCCCTTAGGTTTCCCCTTTATAAAGGGGGCATTTTGGTTCTTGGTGTGTGTGAGGAGGGTCACTCCTCTTTAAATACACATGTAACCTCCACTTTTGGGGCAATGAATGTAAGAAAGTGAAAAAATGGCAGGTGCTACACGTTGTGGTGAGGGGCGAGTGTTTCCCCTGTTCATCTTCTTCCCACCCCTCCTTCCCTCCCTTCCCGGTAGATTCCGGCTTCTCTTCTTCCTCCCTCCTTCCCCCCTCTCTTCCCTCCCTTTCCTGCATCAGTTCTCCACTTACCTGCTCTAGGTCTAATGTGTTATCATCACATTGTGTTCATTGTATGTTTTGTTTTGTCCACTGATTAGGAAGGGGTCTCTTTTGTTTTGGATGTGGGTGAATTATTCCTTGTAATAGAGGTGATCTTGGGTGCAGGAACGGGCAAGGGCATTGGAAGAGCATAAACGGAATATAATGGAGTACAGAGCTTTTCTTGAGTCATGCGATTTTATCAAGGTTTGCATACAGATCATTATGAGTTAGCAAATGTTTTTTCCCCACTACATGCTTTTCTATAGTTCTGGTTTTTTATATTCAGGCAAACAGTCAGTGGCGTAAAGTTCAGGATCGTTTAGAGGATGACGAAAGATGTTCTCGGCTTGAAAAGATTGATCGCTTAGAAATTTTTCAGGTATTCATTACATTATGCTGAAGCTCAATCGTTGGAGAACCTTTTTTTTTGGTTTGCTTAATGTAGTGTTGGCAGGAATATGTACGTGATTTGGAAAAACAAGAAGAGGAGCAGCGGAAGATACAAAAGGTACACATTTATTTTACAGTGCATCTGTGTGGCAATGGTCTTAATTCCCATATAAGGTGTTATATTCTGTTCGTACTGCAACAATCCAGGAACAATTAAGACGAACAGAGAGGAAAAATCGTGATGAGTTCAGGAAACTAATGGAAGAGCACATTGCTGCGGTGTCCTTACAGCTAAAATCCACTGGCGAGACTACTGTTTGAAGGTACAAAGGAGCCGACTTTATTTCATGTTAAGTTTCTCATCAATTCTCACTTTTTAATTTCTTTACACAGGTGAAAGATTTACCAGCATATATGGCCGTGTCATCTAATACATCTGGTTCTACACCTAAAGATTTGTTTGAAGATGTAGCTGAGGAACTAGAGAAACAGGTTGGTTTTTTTCTCTGTGCAATATTATTTGCTTATGTATATGTTTTTACTCGTTCATGTTACTTTCTCCACAAGTAATATTATGATGTGCAGCTACCTTGACTTGTAGCCTAGTAAATGTATGATGGGGAATCTTGTTAATACCAAACTGTGTGATAAATGCTTGTAGATGAATGGATGCTGGATTATTTCTGAGTAAAAACCGTTATTCTCTGCTTAACCCCTCAAGATGTTTAATGGAAAAGTCAATTAGACATGCTAATTGTCATTTAGGGTTTATGCTGCTCCAAAATTTACACAGCTAAATGAGCAAACTTGGGCTGAAGAAATCAGCCTATTTGAGGTTTGGGCATCTATGTTAAATTGTTAATTGTTATTGAAAGTGCCCTAGTTGCTCAGGTAAGTTGAGGCTACACAGTAACAACTCACCTTACTTCTGCTGACCGACTGTTTGCCTGGTCCACCTTAAGTTTCCACAATGTGCTGACCAACCCAAACTTGCTTCCCCTAGCCAGCCTAGTTCACTTGGTTGTTTCCCTGAAAAAAAGAAGGAAAAAGAACGGAGAATGCTTCTCCCCACATTGGTTCCTCCTTCCTGATTTTGGGACAGACTCTACCAGCAGGCATGCTATAGACTGTACAGCAGCAGTTATGGTGGGGACTGTATCCTTGCTGAGGCTCATGACATTGGTACATGCTCTCCTTCTTTCCCTTTTCTCTCAAACTAAACTCTGCTCTATTGCCCCTGTTACTCTCCCTCCATCCCTCTATCTCCCTCTCTTGCTTGGGATCTCATTTAAGAATGTGACCCAATCTCCAGAGCTTCTTTCATTTGCTGTGCACGTCTGCTTCATATACATCAACTTCATTTCCTGTATCTCTATCTCCTTTTTAAAATTATTTGACTAATATTATATTAATACCTATGCGTACATACATATGTATATAAATATGCACATGGGTTCATAAGAGGAGAGAGAGATGCCAGAGTATGGCCAGGACAGTTGATGCGGCCATCTAGCATAGTAGCATAAGCAGGTCTAAGGGTTGAAAAAGAAAAAGGAAACACCAGAGGCAACAGCCGTGCAAGGAAGGCATGCTTCAGGCTGCTGCCCAACAAGGTTTTCAAAGGAACCTTAAACTAAAAGAAGTGCTCTTCAGTTTTTTGCCGTTGCGATATCTAATACTTATGAATATATTTAATATTTGATATTTATTTGTAAATCCTTACGATTTCAAGTGTTTTATTACCCTACTGATTTGGAAAAAAGCCCCTGAAGTGGTGCTATCAAATAAACATATTAAAAATATTAACATTTGAGGAGTTATTAATAAATATTAAAATTTGGTGTTGTGATCTAAAATAATAGATTATAGGGGTTGGTTGAAAACCAAAAGAAACCTAAAAACGAGTTTGCACAACATGGAAGCCACTGTGTGGAAGACCTGTCTGGGTATTCATGGGTGTGTGGGCCCCTACCTATGTGTGTTTCATTTTTTCTCATCCTTAGATCTTGGTCTAAGTCCTTATATATATATATGTGTGTGTGTGTGTGTGTGTACATGTGGGCACATGTGTGTCCACTTATCTGTGCCGTGCATGTTTGTGTATATATTGGGGAGAGGGAGAGCGTGTTGCTTAGGGCTGCCAATGGGTTGGAGTTGGAAACAGAAATAGGTGTTTTTGCTTCTGCATTCTATAAGAAGTGTTGAAAAAGGAAATGAAAAAGGGTGTTTCTGCTTCTGCATCTATTTCCACTTTTTAATTGAAAAACGGAAATTTAAACAGAAAATCAGAACTATATTGCATCAACATTTTCATAGTTAACGCAAATTCATAGATCCATCAATTTTAAAGATAGCTAGATCTATATACTTGAATCACACGATTTCAAAAGTAAATCTATCAATCCATATTACAACAATATTTTGTTAGTTATAATAAACTCATGGATCCACAAATTTCATAGATGATTAGATCCACAAATGGACATCTATCAACTCACAAATGGATTCGTGGCCACACATAGGTCGTTGACTACAAATTTATTACTTAAACTATTAACATAGTCATGCAATCTACTATATCATATTTAGTATAATGTGGCTAAAATAACAATAGAAAATTACTCAATAGTTTAAGATATTCTAAATGTCTTTTCAATTCTTTTAATTCATAGAGATTCCAAAATTATTACTCATGGTTTGCTGCATTGCCGATTCGGATAAAATGGAAGATCTCCTGATTCGATCCGATTCGATTGATCCGAATCGGATCGATTCGGTCCGATTCACATGTATATATATATATAATATTATATATGTATATAATGAGTATATATTACATATATATGTATATGTAAGACATATGTATGGATATATATATAAGATATGTATGGCAAATATGAGAAGGAGCTCAATGATTCACATGGGATGACATGTAACTCATACTTTATTTACATTTCATATCATTTAAGTAAATGTTATAATTTGTATAACATTTGCTTAAGATATTACATGTAAATAAGGAAGTACCTCCCATTTGAATCTAATAAAAATATAAAAAAATCACTAATCAATAAAAAGTCAATTCTCCCATCTAAGAAGAAAATCACGATTTTGGTGATTCCATCAAAATAAAGACTTTCTAATCTCTCATACTTTGACCTATCTAAAAATTTTATAATTCAAACAAACACAATAGAACACTAAAATTCAAAGTCTGGTGAAAAAAGTCAAACTTACATATGACTTCTCCAAGGGAGCCACTGCCCTATTTAGTTGCGGTCAGCAAGAGATTGGACTGAACACGGTTCGGTTCGGTCCGGGTTGGTCCATTTTTTGGCCAAACCGAACCGAACCGAATCGGTTCGGTTTAAACCGAATTCTAATACATGTTATAACGCCACCGCGTGCTTGCCACAATGGCCAAGGCGCTGAACCCTTTCACCCAAGGTTCTGGGTTCGAAACCCAGGTTTGCCACAGTTTTTGGCCAAAAATTCACTATTTTGAGAAAATATCCCCTTGGAGGAAGCCGGTTTCGAACCCGCGCCAACCCAGGTTCTCACTATTTTGAGAAAATATCCCCTTGGAGGAAGCCGGTTTCGAACCCGCGCCAACCCCAAAAGCTCCCGCCCATGCGCTAACCAACTGTGCTATCTTTTATTTGAGTAAATATTATATATAGTAGATATGTAATCGGTTTATTCGGTTTCAGAAAATGAAACCGAACTGAACTACATAGGGACCCAACCCGAACCGCACCGGTCGGTTCGGTTTTTCAGTTTGAACCGAAGTTTGAACAGTAAGAGAGTTGATTTTCTTTTTAAATGGGAGAGTTGATTTGAGATGATATTTTTGATATTTTTATTGGATTCAATGGAGGGTACTTCCTTATTTACATGTAATATCTTATGTTGTACTTAAATGATATGAAATGTAAATAAGGTATAAATTCTATGTCATCCCATGTGAATCATTGAGTCCATTCTCATATTTGACATACATATGTTACATATATCCATGTATATATGTCTTATATATATAGATGTAATATATACTCATTATATACATATATAATGTATATATTATATATACATGTGAATCGGACCGAATCAGGTTTCCCCTGATCCGCTCCGAATCGGCCCGATTCAATTCGCCATGGCAAACCATGTTATTACTTAATAATTAAAAAGTTTAACTTACCTTAAAAATTAAAAGTTCAAATTAGGGTCGATTTTTAAATAAGTCAAATTTGAACAAGCTAGAACTCGATTCACCTGCTATGCAAGTAGCTTGAATTTGATAAAAAAGTGAACTGGATAATGATCATACGAATTTTAAATAGGCTTAAGCTTGAATATGATGGAGATGTATGCCATCATGAATCTAAACTAATCACTTACCAAAAAAATGAATCTAAACTAATCTTAAATAATCTCTTGATCTAAATTGATTTAGTTACCTACAAAAGAATAGTTTTATGTTTAAAAAGAAACAGAAATTATATAAAGAATGAGGAGCATCAAACCCTAATGGAGGATCTCTCCTGGCGAACTGTGAGGATGATCTTACAGAAGTTGCGATCAAAGTGCGTAGTTTGATTAGGCGGCTTCTTGTCCCATCTTGGATAATGACCGATACCAAATAAATTAATCTCTGCCGCCACCCCCAACCTAAAGAACACACCCTGCCTCTCTCACCCTCCTGTTAAAAATCAAATCTCCATCTGCCCTCAACCCGCTGAACCCAAAAAGGGCAATCTGTCTCCCTTACCCTCCCCCGGTTCAGAAGTCAAATTCAAGCCTTAAAGCCCCCAAAACCACATCCTTTCTCACCATCCATTAAGGAAACACACCCCACTGCTGTGTTGAAGAGTGAAACCCTCACTCTTTCTCACGGCCCCGCTTGGCGTGCGAGTGATGACAGGTATGCGTGGAGCCGCTGGGGTCTCGATGGGGCGGCACTCATGGTGCAGACAGTGGTGGTTGCATCTGTGGCAGTGGGGAGGCGACTGTGGGTGGTGAGGTGACCGAGAGCACAGTGGCCGCAGCTGTGGTGGCAGGCTGCGCTAGGTACAGGCGGTGGCAGACGCTGTGGTGGTGGCTGTGGGCTGCGGTAGTGAGCAGGTAGGCTTCTCACTATTTCAGAAATATATATATATATATATAATAAATTTAAATATATATTATCTGATACGGAAACAGAAAAATGGATATGGAAATGTCCATTTTCGTTTCCAATTCTGATAGCTACCGAAAACCCATTTTCAATAAGTTATCAGGTACTCATTATTGGATTTCCGAACCCGATAAGAAATTTGGAAATGGGTCAGATTATTGGATATCAGGTATCTGTTGGCAGCCCTAGTGTTGCTACTTGCTAGAGTGCAGTCTTGGTGGTGGATATCCCCTGGCCATGTGCTAACTGTATACCCTTGGTTCGAGATTTAAGGGTCTTAAATCTGGAAAAGACTCTTCCACTTCCTGCAGGGAGCAGCATGCAGTCACTTGGTGGCCATCTGATCAAATGTTGAATCGCTTGCACTATAACTGGGTGTGAGTAATAGTAGAGGTTTTATTCTTCTAAGTTTCTTCTGAAACATCAGAACAAATCAAAAAGTGGGAACTGGGAAGAACAAGTGCCTTTAGCTGTATATTACCACTATATATATGTTTATCTGTAGGTGTGTATGCTATCGCCTTGCGGGTGCAAATCGATTAAATGTATTGCTACATGAACTGATGAACTTCAGTCTTCTCTAGAACTCTAATTTCTCCTGCTCTTTTGTTTTGCATTTTTTCCTGAGGTGGGGCAAGTACGGTTGATTTTTGTCAGCTTCCATAGTATATGATATATCAAATTTTGGTGACTCAGATCCATTATTTGCTGTTTTGCATGATACTGTTTTCAATGCTAATAAGCCCTGACACCGATCCCCTAGAAAGATTATGCAAGGTTTTCCAAAGTCCAATTTCATATAGTTTCTCCTTTCTTGCAGTATCACGAAGACAAAACTCGTATTAAAGATGCTATGAAAATGGGAAAAGTAAGCTCTTAAAATTTCTCCCTTCTTCCTTTCGTTTTTGTTACTGCTAATTATCTACCTCACTGTGATGGTGTACTGGCCAGATATCTTTGACCTCAACATGGACACTTGAGAATTTTAAGGCTGCTATTTCAGATGATGATACTCTTCAAAAGATATCAGAAACCAATGTAAAGGTAATATTTTCTACAATGTGGAGGAATGTTTATTGATCTTATATCAGATGATTGGATTGTTCTAATATGGATGTATATGTTTTTGGTTTTAGAGGTAGTCGGTACCATATATAAACAGTAGAGAAATTTTGAGAAGTTAGTCATAAAAATATTACAGTTGTAATATTGCCTTCTTTCTCTTCACATTAGAGTATTAGACTCTTTTTTTTGGAAAGTAGATAGTACCACGTATATATATTATTTTAACATTAGACTGTTATCCAACAATACATAAACTTATTGCAAAGTATAAAGTTATAGGAAATTAACTTAGAAACATAGGACATGGATGACAACAATCCCTAGGCTACTTATGCGGTCTGCTCATTTGTTTTATTAAGAAAAAATTTAACAATAAGACATGATTTGATAAACCAAAAACTTCTAAATAAAATTCACAAGCCGAAGCATTAAGAAATGCTCAAGTAATTGTTTCTAGTCAGTGATTTCAGTGCCTTTATATTCTAGGGAGCATTACACAGTTTCTGGAGTGGGTGGTTCTTAACCATTTTATAAAAATGTTTTAACTAAGAAATAGTAAGTTTCCTGAGCTGGTAATGAGAATTTTGATTTGAAATGCTAGATTTAGCCATATTAGCCCTTTTCTTTGCTTTTTTCTCCCTTTTTCTTCAATTGTATACCAATTTCCAGGAACAAAACTGAACTTTTAATGGTTGTCCAGGGAATGAACATTATGACTGTTCAGATTATGTTATTTTTAGCTCTCTTTGTTACTTGTCATATGATATCCATCATTTCTTTGGATTTGTTATCCAATACACAAATCAAGAGGATCTTTTAGGGTAGCTATATGCTGTGTAGTGTCAACTATTTCTACAGAGGGTGGTGTCATGGTACAATAAACAACATTTCTATTATAGTGGGTGGAGAATGGACTATGTAAGAAACAAAGGCCGATAGTTCTGTGAAGTTCACTGGACCACATTTTTTATCTATAATCTCCAATTTCTGATATGTATCCTATTAGCTCGGTGGTAGTTAATGTCTTGACAATTGTTTAATCACATGTTACGGCTGTGTTATAGTTGTGTTGGTGCTTGTGGCGGAAGAATCAATTAATTTTGACATTTCAAACTTTTATGGAGGTTTTTGGTACAGAAGTGTGAATATCATTTGGGCATTGATTATCTTCAGGATTTGCAGACAGTTTCATCTTTCAACTGCCTTATGTTGGAATTGCCCCTTTTTGTTGAAACATGTGGACTGTTTTCAGTAGTAAAGTTGAATTCAGAATCTTTATTTTCCTTTTGATGTTCTGAGACCCACTCCACTGCCAGTTCCTGTCCCTGTACAATTTGGGATTGGCTGCCTTTGCCTGTTTAGAGCCGGTAGACTGGAGGATATTTCAAGTATCTCAAAGTATAAGGGGTAAAACTCCTCTTGTTCAGTTTCGCTAGTCCTGCACATTTCTGTTCCTCTTGTTGGACTCCAAAAAAATGGTAAAGAAAACACAACAATGAAGACTGCAGATGTCAAATTGCCCAATAGTGGTGTACAGGAGTATACTTTGAAGATCCGTTAGATCATCTGCTACCTTTGTGAACAAAATACATGTTTGGGACTGATCCTCGTGAAGATCAACTGTTCATGGACTATTGCTGATCATTGGACATATTTTTTCACTTCACTTAATTTCTGATGCCTAATATTAGAAAATGCAGGCAGTCACCTTGTCTATTAGGAGTGGGACTGATCCTCGTGAATATCAACTGTTGCATGAACTGTACTAATCATTGGACATATCCTTTTCACTTCACTCACTTATTTCCTATGCCTAATATCAGAAAATGCAGGCAATCACATTCTCTATTAGGTTATAAATCAACACATCTTAGGTCTTGATCTTCTTTTCTAGTTTATGGTTTAGCTCTGCTATTTCTATACTTTCTATTCATCCCTTCTTGATATTATGATCTTTTGCTTGCCTACTTTAACTGCATGATTGGAATGACCCTGTAACTGTGGACGCATAACCGAATCATGTGCAGATGGGCATATTTTATGAATTTCCATAACTTATGTTCATAGGTGTGCTCAAGATGGCCATCTTTTGCATCTGCAGCTTATATTTGATGAACTGATGGAAAGATTGAGGGAGAAGGAAGAGAAAGAAGCCAAGAAACGCCAACGGTTGGCTGACAACTTCTCTGATGTGCTTTACTCTCTCAAAGTATTGTGTTTACCTTAGCTTTGTGTTTGCCACATGCCATGCCTGTTTCTCTGACATCAATTTTTTTGATATCAAGCATTAACTTGTTGCTACTGCACCAGGAGATAACAGCTTCGTCTAGGTGGGAGGATTGCAAGTCTATGTTTGAAGAGAGCCAGGAGTACAGGTCCGTAGTGTCATTAATTTAGCTTCAACTCGAATCTTCTGATACTCTTGTAAATGTTGGTTGAGTGCATGTTTAGCTTGGACTATGATCTTCTACTTGCACTCTTCTAAATGTTTGTTGAATGCACTCAGATCTCTTGGTGAAGAGAGTTTTGGTAGAGAGATTTTTGAAGAGTATATTGTACACTTGCAAGAAAAAGCCAAAGAAAAAGAGCGCAAGAGAGATGAAGAAAAGGTAATATTCTTTTCTTGTGATTAAAGTAATGCAAAACGATTCTTTGCCTCCTATGACATTGATTTGTCATTACATTTTATTCTTTTAGAATGCTTCATTTTTCATGCCACAGAAATAGGTGGTTTTTTTAGGCAATAGGTGCAAGGTTTCTATATAGAGAAAAATCTTTGAGGGAAGGGTCTGATTCTCTTCTCATATTTGTTTCGGGTCGATGCTATAATGGAGCATGAAAGGAAAAAGTTCGAGAAAAATCCTTGAAATGGGCAGGTTCCCATATCATGTTTTCTTACTTATGTTTTATGTTAGTATTAGAGGATCATCATCATCATCATCAGAGCCTTATCCCATTATTTGGGGTCGGCTACATGAATCCTTTTCCGCCAAAGATTTCTATCAAGTGCTATAGTCGTGTTTAAACTCAAAAAGTCCAAATCCTTCTTAATAACATTGCACCATCTCATTTTAGGCCTTCCCCTAGCTCTTTTACTATCATCCACTAAAATTTGGTCACATCTTTTAACCGGCGCCGAGTTAGGGCGACGGTACACGTGTCCAAACCACCTAAGTCTATTTTCTCTCATTTTTCTATCATTGGAACTATCCCCAGATCCTCACGGAAGCGCTCATTCCTAATCTTATCTTTCTTAGTCTTACCACACATCCATCTCAGCATCCTCATCTCTGCTACACATATTTTGTTTACGTGTTCCTTTCGCACTGCCCAACACTCCGTGCCATATAATAATGCAGGCTTCACTGCCGTTCTATAAAACTTTCCTTTAAGTTTCACTGGTATACGACGATCGCAAAGGACTCCTGATGCACTTCTCCACTTTACCCAACCTGCCTTAATCCTGTGTGCCACATCGTCATAAATCTCCCCATTCTCTTGGATGATAGATCCCAAGTATCGAAAGCTACTACTCTTAGAAATATCTTGACCATCAATTTGAACCACATCTCCTCGAGGAACCCTTTGATTACTATAATTACAGTGCATAAACTCAGACTTACTCCTACTAATTTTAAAACCTTTAGACTCCAAAGCATGTCTCCAACTTTCTAACTTAACATTTAAACCATCAATACTCTCATCAATTAAGACAATATCATCTGCAAATAGCATACACCAAGGGATATCATCATGCAAATGTTTTGTCACCTCATCTATAACCAAAACAAGAGATATGGACTTAGGGCAGAACCTTGATGCAAACCTATAGTGACCGGAAATTCATGGGTCTCTCCAGCAATAGTTCTCACACTAGTAGTAGCACCCTCGTACATGTCCTGAATCAAGTCAACATATCCTTGAGAGACTCCCTTCTTTGTTAATGCCCACCAAATCAAGTCTCTCGGTACTCGATCATACGCCTTCTCCAAATCAAGAAAAACCATATATAAATCTCTTCTCATCTCTCTATACTTCTCCATTAACTGACGCAATAAGAAAATAGTTTCTGTAGTAGATCTACTAGGCATAAAACCAAATTGATTTTCTGATATACTAGTCATGCATTGCACTCGGCTCTCGATTACTCTTTCCCAAAATTTCATAGTGTGACTCATAAGCTTAATTCCGCGGTAATTATTACAGCTTTGAATATCCCCTTTGTTTTTATAGAAAGGAACTACAACACTTTTTCTCCATTCTTCTGGCATTCTCCGTTCCTTTAAAATTTTATTGAAACACTTAGTTAACCATTTAATACCAATGTCTCCTAAGTCTTTCCACACTTTAATAGGTATGCCATCCGGTCCTAAGGTCTTACCCAATTTCATTTTTCTTAAAGCATCGCCCACTTCTGACATCGTAATACGCCTGAAATATTGATACTTATCAAATCTTGTTGACTTTTGATTCTCTTCTAAGGAGGCATCTTTAAAACAATTTTCATTAAGTAATTTCTGAAAATAGTTATACCATCTCTCTTTAACCTCTAGATCCTTAACCAAAACCTTTTGATCTTCGTCCTTAATGCAACGAACATGATCTAAGTCTGTACTCTTCCTTTCTCTTAATTTAGCAAGTTTAAATGTGTCTTTTTCTCCCTCTCGAGTTCCTAATTTATTATATAATTCTTCATACGCCTTGGACTTAGCTTCACTAACTATTCTTTTAGCCCTCTTTTTAGCTATTTTATAAGCTTCTAAAGTTTGATTATTCTTGTTTGTTTGCCAAGTTTTAAAACAATCTCTTTTAGCTCTAATGGTATTTTGAATTTCCTCACTCCACCATCAAGTCTCTCTTTCTATATTCCTTTTACCTTTAGATTTACCTAAGAGTTGATTTGCTACATTTTTTATACAATTTGTGATATTATTCCACATTACATTAACTTCTTGATCTAAATTTCAGATATTTTCTTTTACTAGGTGATTTTTAAATGTTTCTAAATTTTTACTTTTCAAATTCCACCACTTAATCTTAGCACAATTATTTATGATGGTTTTTCTTTTAAATTTTGGAATACGAACATCTATTACTAATAACCTATGTTGTGGGGCTAAACTCTCTCCAGGAATAACTTTGCAATCTTTACACAAAACTCTATCAGCCTTTCTAATAAGAAAATAGTCAATTTGGCTCCTATGTGTTCCACTCTTGTAAGTTATTAGGTGTTCGTCTTTCTTCTTAAAGAATGTGTTAGCAATTACTAGATCATACGCCATAGCAAACTCAAGAATACTAGTACCCATGTCATTTCTCGCCAAAACCAAATCCTCCATGAATCCTCACATATCCTCTATTACTTTCACCCACATGACCATTAAGATCCCCACCAATAAAAATTTTCTCTTCACTAGGGATATTTTGGATCAATCTATCAATAGCCTCCCAAAAATGCTTCTTAATGCTCTCTTCTAAACCCACTTGTGGTGCATATGCACTAACTACATTCAAAGTAACCTCACCTACGATAAGTTTTATTAAGATAAGTCTATCTCCCAATCTATTAACTTCTACAACTTTCTCTTTTAAGTCTTTATCTATTATTATGGCCACACCATTTCTAGAGTTACTAGTTCCTGTATACCAAATTTTATAACCATCAATATCTTTAGCCTTAGATCCTTTCCACCTAGTTTCTTGTAGACAAGCTATGCTAACCCTTCTATCCCTCATTAACTTGACCAACTCCAAGCCCTTACCTGTTAAAGTTCCTATATTCCAAATAGCTAGACGAATCCTATGTTTTTGGACTAACTTCTTTACCAGTGTTCGTCCAACCCCACACGGGAACCCTTGCCTATTTGACACCGCAATCAGGCGCCATCGCGGCGCGTCGCTTATGGGGAACGCCCTAGCTGGCCCTAGCTCACTTATCATTCCATCCGGGTTCCGATGAAACGCGTCGCTTACAGGGGATGCCCTAACATTAGCACAAATATTTAGATCAGAATTCATGTAAGGATTTGACGTTATTTTACTGCTGGCTGTCAACCTAACGCAAACCCTCCTTTCTCACCCGGGCTTGGGAGGATAAATTGTGGATTTTCAGCATAGACCATAGCAAACATCTTACCAATTGGTGTACCTTAAAGTTGTCTTAATTATCTACCAATGCTTGTGTGTATTATAATTTCAGATAGTGAATTATTTCCATCTATGTCATGAATGAATCAAACTTCTTTGTGCTCCTTTTTCTTTTACTGTTAAAAAATACCGGCAAGTCCAGCACCCGTTTGCCTGGGTAACCTGCTTGTTATACAACATGATTTTATGTTTCTTTTTTGTTGTAAATTGTCGTTGTGCCTTTTGCTTCACGTCTCACATCCTCATACTTATTTCCCAGTTACCGCTTTATATTTTAAGGACTTTTAGTGGTTTGTAACCTTTTGGCTTTATAGACATCCGGTAAACCCCTTTCCCCAACAAAAGGTGAAAAAGAAAACTGCAACTGGCTTCACTTATTTCGAATGACATGTTAATCTAGTGCTTAAGCTCGTAGTCAGTCGTACATGTACTCAAGTCCTACATCGGTTCAATATGCATTCCTGTCCATAAACAGAACAATGCAATGCACAGAATGTGGTTCGATAAGGGCATACATGGAAGGAAAATGCTGACATTTCTGTTGGGTAACTCGAAGTAACATTTGTCATTGTGTTAACGTTAATCAACTGCAGGCAAGGAAAGAGAAGGATAGAGAAGATAAAGAAAAGAGGAAAGATAAAGAAAGAAAAGAGAAAGAGAGGGAACGTGAAAAGGAGAGGGGAAAAGAACGGCCAAGAAAAGACGAAACAGAAAGTGAAAACATGGAGATTGATGGGAAGGAGGAGAAGAGGAGAGAGAAGGACAAAGAGAAAGACAGAGAGAAGGACAAGGAGAGGAAGCACCGAAAACGCCATCACAGCACGGCAGATGATGTGAGCTCCGACAAGGACGAGAAAGAGGACTCTAAGAAGTCTCGGAGGCACAGCAGTGATCACAAGAAGTCAAGAAAGGTATGCATGTGATACACCACTTGTATTCCGATTTTGTCCGAGGTGTGTAACTCTGCCTCTTCTCCTTTGCAGCATGGATACAGTGAATCTGATAGTGAAAGCCGGCACAAGAGGCATAAGAAGGATCGAGAAGGATCCCGAAGGAACGGTGCTTACGAAGAGCTTGAGGATGGGGAAGTTGGAGAGGATGGTGAAATCCGTTAGGTGTTCGATGTACAGATCCACTCATTGCTTCCTTTGTGTTATTCTGATTTTTCCAACACCCCCCTCCAAGTCAGCGTTTTGTTGTTAGCTTCGTCTACATTCATCTCACAGACGTTCTCCGGATGTATTTTTAGCCAATGTCCTAGTTTTCTAACCAGCTAGTAGAAGCAGCGACTTACTATATTTTCCTTCATCATTCAAATCTTATGTTTTGGATGTGTCAGTATCGGCATATGGTTAAGCCTCCGGCTTACTTCCCTTTTTGGTAGTCCAGCAAGATATGTGGGTATTATCTCTTTTACGACGGAAGGTGGTTCAGTCGGTAAATCGGTGTTGATGGAGAATTAACGGTTGGTACGTGATCGCAATCATAAAAAGTTCCGTCACTTGTGTTTGATTGATTGTAGCTTGACGTAAATTGCAGTAATAAGTAGGGACTTGAAAAACTAAGCTAGCTGCTGTTTGTATTTTCCAACTAATTCTTGCGGCTGTGCGTTCATGATTGATTGTTTAGGCTTAGGCTCTGGGTGTTGCTTGGGCTTTCTCGATGGCCACCATGTTGTTCCCTTGAAATTCTTCGTAAAGAAATATAGTCGAAGTGCATTTACAAATTTGAAGGTTGCTTTCATCTTATTTGATTAAGAAACGGAAACCTTAGCCCCGTGCATCCTGCTAATCTCCTTTATCCATAAATGATTGACTGGACATAAATTTTTGGTGGCGTATTGCCTGGATACATGGAGGACACGTGAATTATTTCGGATTTTTTTTCTTCGAGGCTGCATTCCCATGTAGCATTTATAAACAAAGGTGCTTTTTAACAGTCATCGGAAGTTAGATTACAGATCCCCCTTGTGTGGAAGTCATTTGCTTCAGACTTAACGACTTTTTGGTCTTCAAAACTATTTCCAAAATCTGTGTGCCAAAACTCTAAAGCAAGCGGACAGTGGGTACACATATTTTCACACAGGTAGGCGGCCTTGCGCTTGTGCGTTAGATCCGCCTACCACTCTTATGTAAGAGCGGACGCCGTGCTTAGTGCTTACTATCCTTGTGAATGTTACTCAGTCCTGATAACAGATGGGGCTGTCAACAGCTGGGGAAAATAGAAATAACAATCTCGACATCCATTTCCTCTGAGAATATCAGCTGTAATCTAAAAGTGAGTGTAGATGGTGCTCGGAGTAGTACGTAGGGGATGAATTTAGCAACGACAGGTGCAAGTGGCACTGGGAGAGAGATAAGATAGGGTTCTATTTGCAAGTTGAGAAGAACTTAGTCTAGAATTTCTCAATGGCAGAAACGCTAGCTTCGTGTATCGACAGGTAGTTAAAGTAGCATCTAGCACGGGATTGGTCAGGCCAACGGCGTTTGGGTCCCATACCATGCCACGTGCCATTCGCTACATAATCATTAATTTATCACTTTTTTAGGTTCAGCCCTAACTATCACCTTTAAAACTATTTATTACTTTTAGTAATCTATTTGTCACATTAAAGATGACAATAGATTCTATATAAGAAAGAGATCTCCATGTGGAGAATCGTGCGGGGGAATGGTGGCAAGATCCGCAGTCACCTTACGATCTTTCCAGAAATAACTATTTCTCTTTGAGCACCACTTGGTGCAAACTCCCATGGGAGTTTGCATCGAGGTGAATGCAAACTATAACCCCATTGGAGGTGGGCACAACCCTAGGGGTGTGCCCACCCCCAATGACCTCAGCTCCCCCAATGAGGAGCTGAGTTTGTTGCAAACCGCCAGGTTGGCAGTTTGCAACAAGTCTTTTCCTTTCTCTTTTGCTATGAGTGTGACCTCCAAACTGCTGACATGTAACTCTACGAGATGTAAATACTATGGTACACCGACAAGGTGGTAAAAACTACCAAAAGAGACGATACCAAGGCAAAATTAAAGGACGGCAGCAACTTAGCATCGTCCGAAAACACAGTGGATGTAGCTTTACATTGATCGGAGGTTAGTATTTAAAAGAACAGTAAAATTATCGGATTGGAGTCGGTTCCTTTGTTAGTAGTTCAGTAATATAAAGGACGAGGTTGCACTTTTTTTTTGAGGTGATATTCCTCCTCCTTGAAGACATTGGATGAGGACCATGACTGTGGCCTGTTTTGTCATGCCTCAAAATTTGGTAAACTACGCTCTGAGAATGGCAGTGTGGAGGTTATTTTTGACTTCCTAGATTCACAGGTCCATCATGACCCAATAAGAAAGTAGAGCGACGGTTATTTAGCCACGCGTCTTCGAAAATAGTTAAAATTTCTGAACAAGCATCAATCGCCACGTGTCCAAGGGCACCACAAAGTCTGACCTCCGAACAGGATAAAATCAGCGAACACCAACTACTCGATGGAAGACTCTGAGCCTCACCGAACAAACCACCGAGCTTCTGTTCGAATCTTCCACAGTTCAACGCAGACCAACTCTTAGCCTTCGGCAACTATTAATGGTACGGCATGACATGTCTCCCAATATCCAAGAATAGCCCTCACACGGGTCCTTAAGGGACGTCTCGAGCATATAACCCCCACATGGGGAACCCAATGGTTCGCCCTAGGAGACACCAACCATCAGGCTCTCCAAGCCTATCTCAGGCTGTGTTGGTAACCTTTATGCAAGGGTGCGGACAATCATCCCCTCCCAGTCACCCACGCACGAGATCACACACCCAAAAGAACCCTTTCTTTTACGTCACTTTAAATAGTCATCCCTGACTTAGGTATCGGAGGGTTCTCCCAGTCTTTCGGTCGAGTTCCTCTGTCGTCCTCTAATTTTGCAGGTCATCGTCCGTACCAACAACCGTCTTCTCTCTGTTCTTAGTGGGGATCTTGTTCGGCCCATTATTGAACAACGATACAGCCACCACAAGTAGGAAGGCCTGCGTTATTTTTGTTGAAAATTGTTACTAAAATCGACGAAAATACAATAGAGCTTGTAGAAGTAGGAATCCTTAGGTTTTGGTCAAATGATAAAGAAAATAATTTGAAGCTGACGTGTTTTAGGAGGAATGCATATGTCAAGCACAGGTCAATAGAACTTCGAAAATCCTAAAGAGACGGCTACTGATCCAGTAGCCAGGGCAGTTTTTGAGAGGGTGACCAAGATTGTGGCAGATGCTATGAATGAAGTACATCTCCGGTTTAAAGGTGTACACTTGCATAGCCCTAGGTAGGACCAACTGAACAGGTAAGACCCAAGGCAAGAGAGGAGGATGGATGGAGCTAGAACTAGTACAGAGGGCCTCTTTTAGGGATCATGATGGCACAAGGTCAGCCCATATCCTCCAAGCTGGTTAACCAAATTTTACAGAGGCAGTGTAGAAGACTCTAAACTCAGGCCCTGCCATATGGCCCCCAAATTGCAGAGACGCAGAGTTGTCCCCTTTTCGTGGAAGATAATGCATCGATTACCATGCAGAACACCATGCCAAGGATCAACTGACCATCCTATATGCTTCTAGGCGACGCACCGTGCGACTCACAATCTAGCTCGACAATCGACGTGCATATAGGATGGTTTGTTCATCTTATATGCATCTGAATATCCCTCACCATATCTTAAGCATTACACCAGCCAAGAGTTGGTAATTAAACCCAACGATAAACAACCCACATCTCAAATTTGAAAAGAGGCAGGGGGGCAAACGCATGACGATCCAAGTTGAACGGCAACATCACACAAGCTTGCAACTGCCAGCTACCAAAATATACGTCTTTTTCCTTTTTTCTCTTTTCTTGGGATTTTACGAAAACTTTCCAAAACAGAAAGTTTAAAGGAAATGTTATTACAGATACACCGTCATTGGCATGGGAAGCAATAGCCAGTGCTTAATCTAGACCAGCATCTCTGTAACGAATAAGGTAGTTGAGCTGGTTAGAGTTCGTTGAACCAGTTAAGCAAATTACTTAGCATTGCAACAATTTTAGTTGGCACTTATAGGTGACTCACCAATCTGTTGTGGTGTAACTCCTGGTAATGAGAAATGTAGTCTATAAATAGAAGAGAATGGAAAGACCCCAGGGCATGGCGATTGGAATCCAAACCTCTCCAACTTGTCCTCCTGCTCCTCTGTTCTTCTGTCGTCTCTCTGCTCCTCCTTTCCATGCATATGTTCTAGTCTTCTTCCATAGATTAGATAATCAGTAGTTCCTTCTTTAGTTCTTCAGATAGCTAGATACAATACTATGTTCTTGGCGGAATCCACTGGGCGGCGGCTATGGAGCTCGGAGCCGCTACCCCAGCAGTTCGGCTCGTCACAACCTCCAACCCTTTCTTTTGTTGCGAGAACTTCATGGAAGTGTACAGCACTTCAGGGATGGCGGATTCCCATCCAGAGCAATTTGCAACGCGCATAATATATGTATAGTTCAAGGAGGCCTTACAATAAATAAGATCACTAAAGACCGCATCCTCTCCCATTTTACAAATGGAAAACTGAAGCAACGTGATTGAAAATCAAGCTTGCACTTCTCCAAGGCAGCAGAAAATAGGCGCAGATAAGTCTTGCGACATCAAATACACAGAAACAGATCCGGTACAATCCACTTCACACATGAGCCTCATGCCTGTGCCTTTTAGGATCCCTTTCCGTGTAATCAGGCCGTCCATTCCTGTTTGGATCTCTTGAAGGGCGAGGATGATCAGTACGCTGCATCCCCTCAGGCTGCCTCCCACTGTTTGTGACCTTCACACCGCGGTTGTCCACCTTAGGAGGATGGGGTTCTTGGGAATCCAATGATGAAAGTTCACCTTCTTCCACATTCTCCAAGCTCGGATCCAGAACGACCCCGTTTTCTGGGTCAAAAGACTTTGGGTTCGCCCTACCCCTCACGTGCTCCTCAATGGCAGCGCGCTTCCTTTTATCCCCGCTCCCATCCTTGTCCTTTTTGTAACTCCAATCATCAGATTCTTGTCTGTGAGAAGAGATCTTAGGCCAGCTCTTCCTGCTCTCCTGCCTTATTTTCTCATCCTCAACTGCCAATTCAACACCATTTTCAAGCTCCCTTACAATGAGATCGTCTTCATCGGTCAAGTCTGCATTTTTGGGCATATTGCCACGGATCTTCTTCCTCTTCTCCAGCGCAGCTTTCAACTTGTCCTTATCAATCCTTTTGATAGCATCAGGAACAGGCAGGCAATGCCCCTTTGAAGCTTCCTTGTCTTTCGTGTTCTGGAGAGTATTGCCATTGGACTTGTATGAGGAGCCTTCATCCCTCCATTCCCCAACTTCTCCAGTGGCACCCTTGTCAGTTTCTACATCTTCCACACACACCTCCACATGAGAATCAGGCTTGATTGAAGCTTCTGTCTCTTTTCCCCGACTATGAGAGAATGAATGGCCGTCTTTGCCATCAGCATCAACAATAGTGTCCCAAATACCACTTACAGTTTCAGCACTCCCAGATTCATTACTTTGATGTGGTGCACACCTCTGAGGTATATTTTGATTATCACTGCATGGTGGTTCAGCCAAAGACCTTGCAGGTGATAATGTTGAATCCCTATGCTTGACATCTGCCACCACACCCGTTTGGGACCAGCCACTAACAGATAACATCTCCTCATTGACAGTGGGAGTCTTTGGTGGGCGAGCAGTCACATTGCTGCTACTCCCATCAACTTCACTTCCAGTGGGAGCTTGAACAGTGCGGTTTTGCTCATACAGTTCCAACATTTGGTTGCTAACATCTGCAAGGAAAACAATAATAGTGTAAGTGAAAGTTTGTTGGACGTCCTCCCAAAAAATCCTAATATATAAAATAACCAACAAGAGAACCTTCCAGCTGCCGTGGAGTGACGTCAAATTCTTGCCACCAGACCTTCTCACCATCAGACGGCAGCTTCACTTTAAGAAACTTGGCAGCAAGGAAGATGGCACCTGCCGCAATATGGTGAGGCTTATATTGCAGGCAGAGAGATGTCCGCAGCCTGCATAGCCCTTTCACGAGTGTAAAGGCCTATTTCGATGGAGAAAACCTGCCTAACAGATGCAATGACTAGAAACTTTGAAAATATAGACATACCCATCATTTACAAAGTTCCAGGCAACCTGAGCAAGGGCATTCTGTGCAACTTTAAATTTCTTTATAGCTTCAACAAGAGGTTTGTACGGGTGATGCACATTGAGATCAAAACCAAGAGTGGCAAGAACTAATCTTTCACCAAGTAAAATAAGTTCCTTTTGTTGTTCATACACTTCCTGCTTGACAGAAGACATGAAAAGAACAGAAAATATAAAGATAAATGATAGCAACTTTTTCCAGTATATGTACAAAGAATAGAAGAACAAAAATGGGTACTAAGTCATCAGGAAATGCCCATGAGGAAGGCTGTTACAAAGAAAAATCACATCAAAGTAAGGGATAAAAGGCAAATAGATGAGTCATAAGAAGGTTTACCTTTTGCTTAATTCTCTGACTAGCAGCGGGATCCTTTTTATGGATGATCTCATAGGAAACAAGGATGACATTATTTAGTGAGCGAGGAGTCTCTTCAACTTTGCCAGCAAGGAACATGCATACTGTTGCAATGGTCTGCATGGATAAATGCAATCAATTCTACTTCATTCTCAAACCAACAAAAATATAGCCTTCATCAAAGATCAATAAATGATTAGGGGAAAAAAATAACATTCCATAAGCAGCTCCATAATAACCTAAATGATGAGATCTCCAATGGATCATTAGTAACTAATTGCACTGGCATTGATTGTCTACAATGTATCACATTGTTTCACATCTTATTGGTCAATTTCAAACAAAGCTCTTGCAGCCAAAATAGCACCTGAAAGGCTTCTCAAATAAGCCCTCTGCATGGGTTCCCATTAGATTTCCTTCCTAAATGTTGGTCGAAAAGAATGTCATGTGAATGAAGTGAGCTTGTGTTACTGTAATAATTTATGTCAGTGTGAGAACCTTTTTTATCTTTTTAATTTATTTTTGGTTTTAAAAAGATCTTTCGATTAAGGGTCTTTTATTTGTCTTTATTTATTTACATTAACATGTTTTTATAAGTTCGTTTAACCTCTGCCCACTAGCAAAGACCAGTGTTAATTATATCAGTGCAAAGACTGAATATCCTTGATTAGCCATCAGACAACCATTTAAAACAAAAGAAAATAACTCACAATTAAAAAGAATAAATTGTACATGAAGAAAATAAGGTTGCAAGCATACAACAATTTTTTGATATTTATTTCATTTTTATTTATTTTAAATTCATTTTCTTTATTTTTTATTTTAAAATCGTTTATTCCATTTATTTAATTATTTTCGTCATTTATTTATCAAAATTATGATCATGTGAATTAAATTAATGTTTTCACTTATTTATTTGATTTAAAGAGAGATTAACCTAGGGTGGATCAAAAATTATATGAAACATGACTTGTTTGCTGTTTTTAAGTTATTGTAAATTAAACAACAATATTTGTGAAATATTTTATTAAAGTTTGTTGGAAAATTGGTTGATTTTAAATAAGAAATTAATTGGTGAAGAACATGAAACAAACATTACATAACATGTAATTACACATATTGAACATGATTAAAGTAGTAAGATTAGCCCTATAGGCCCATTAAGTCTTGAGCAACATGAATATGGTCATTTAAAAAGTCATGGCATAAAATACACAAGTCTGGCCCAATAAGGAAGTTGGCCAAATAAGCAAGTCCAATGGACCTTTTAAAACTTGAGAAAAATCAATATTGTGCCTTGCACAATTTTTCTTAGAACTGTCTTGCAGATCCTTCTTCCTTAATCCGCCCTACAGTCTTTTCCAGAACCTTGCTCTTTTTCTCTCAGTTCAAAAATCCACCCCTGGCCTGGGGCGCCCCCCTCTCCTTTTATAGTGGAAGGAGAAGAGACCGCCACCAGCAAGTTTGAGTACCTCCACTGACAAGTTTGATTTGGCATTTTTTATTTTAGCCCCCGGCCATTTTCTTTCCTTTTTTACTTGTCTTTTCTCTTTCTTAATTTTGGTTCCCTCTCTCATTCGGTATGTGAGAGAGAGAGACAGAGAACAGAAGAAGAGGTGGCCCACGGCCGCAGCAACGGCGGTTGTGGCCGGCGACAACGGCGACGCACCAGGGTGGCAGCGGTGGCGCGCAGACCAGCCGCAGCGGAGGCTAGTGCCGGTGGCGGCTGGAGAAGGTGCAGGCCACGACAGGCGACAGCGGCGGTGGCGGCTGCGGCACATTCAGGTGAGGAAGGCTGAGACCTCTTCACCTCCTCCGCCCCTTCTTCTTTCTTCTGCGGTGACAGAGCCAAGTAGAGGCGGGTGAAGGTCGAGGCGCCAACGGCTGGGGATAGAGGTGAGGTCCCCCCTCCTCTCTTCTCATTTTTTTGTTTGTTTGTTCTTCTCTTTTTTTTCCCTTCGTTTTCTTCTGTTTCTTCCTTATGGGTGCCAGACCAAAAATCCGGCACAACAGTTGGCAAATGGCAGAACTTAAAGGCTCTTCCCCTTACATCCTTACTGGTGGTGCACCTAACTTTAAGAGAGCATTCAGAACAATCTCTCTCTCTCCCCCCCCACACACACACCAAGTAAAATCTACTTCAAAATTCCCACCTGCTTGTTTTCCACACACCCTCTCTCTTGCCCCTATTTTCTCATCTAAGTAAAATCGACTTCAAAATTCCCACCTGCTTGTTTTCCACACACCCTCTCTCTTGCCCCTATTTTCTCATCTTTATCCCTCCATCACTATTAGTTCATTAGTTATTAACTATGGCCTACCCAAGTTTGAATTATGCTTGCTTCCTTATTAGATGACCAACTTGCAAGGAAAAAAAATCACATTGGCCTAGGGATCTCTCTGACCCGATCCTGATCCAATCAGGATAGGATCGGCTAATCTGCCGGAAGTCTGGCCTAGATAGGCCAGGTTAAAAATGTTTTTACAAAAGGTAAAATCATAAATAAATTCAGGTAAAATCAGAAAAAGTCAGGAAAATATGTCTTCAATATTTACATATATTTATGATGTATGTAATCATACATATAAATTTATACACGCACTATATATATATGTAATCATATACATATCATATTAATGTATAATTAATATGTATAACCTTATAAATGCATACATTATACATATATAGTATAGATATGTACAGTCATATATTATACATAAATATGTATATATATGTATGTAAGTATATGATACTCACATATGTATTTATGAATCTATGATACATGTAATCATGTATAATTAAAATTACACATTCATGTGTACACATTATATATGTAATCACATACACATCTCTTAAATGTACAGACATAATTAATATTATATATTTATAGTATATATTATATAAATGAACACTTTATAGATATATATGTGTTAATGTACATGCAATCATATATTATTGTAAATATAGTACTAATGTGTACACATACAGTTAATTATATATGCATGACAATGAATGCATACATGTACATAATACATGTGAATACAACTATATATATATATATATATATATATATATATATATATATATGTCAAATATGATATATAATACATATATCATGTCATATATATGTCGATATGTGTTTACGTACTTATATAAATAAATATGTAAATTACTTTACACAATCATATTAGACATTAATTTGCGTACATATGTACACACATGTATTAGTTTATATATGTGAAATGATAGGTTTAATGCATGCATTCAAATTTTTTTAAGTGCACAGTACCACACGTATCAGAAAGAGAATGTATAAATATAAGTGGGTCCAAACTCAAAAAGAAGCCAGCCCCAAAACACCTATACATAAAAAACACACCAAGGTGGTGAAATAAATCTAATCTCACAAGGAACCAAAAAGAGGAGATAAATATGAATTTATATTGGAGAGAGTGCCGCCCACTCCTTCACCCTATCCCAAACAAAATGCAACAATACTTCCTCTGCAAGAGACTCTCTCCTGAAGATACGGTGATCACGTTCCCCCACATTGCCCATAGCGTGGTATGAAGAATGAGCCATCACACCAACTTGTACGACATAAAAAGCCATGGCCTATGCTAATCCCGAAGAAAAGAAGAGACATCACCCCGCAAGGTGATAGAACCACCGGTTCTCCTAGCAATCTGTTTGAGATAAGGCTAGGGAATTGTGTAGAAATAAGTGCTTTATTTGGAACCCTTCCTAGTTGAAACCTCTTTTGCGAGGTGTATCGAAGGTGACCATAGATTAAGAGAGATTTATTTGTGAAACTAGTTTCCAAGTGGTTAGAAGAACGTGTAGAATGTAGTGTAATTCTATGATTGTAGTCTGAGGCCATTGGACATAAGGTTTGCCGCATCATCGATTCGGGGTAAATCGATTTTTTTCCTAATCCGCTCTGATTCGGGAGAATCGGGCCGATTCGCATGGGAATTGGACAAATCGAGATTCTCATAATTCGATCCGATTCGCTCCGCCACAGCAACCCAGATTGGACATGGTTTTTCCATGTGCCCTAGATCCTTGAGATTAGTTAGTTGTTCTTTCATACAGACAATTAATTAGACTGTATGTGAGTTGTTGCTGGGGGCTGCATTATGTCATGTGCAGACTTTGTTGATACAAATTGAAGTGCTTTTGGGCAAAGTCGTGAGTTTGGTGTCAACCTTTCTATTCTCAGTGGCAGCCTTTGTTACTTAGTGGGAACTGGTAAGAGTTTGACTTGTGAAAATTGTCATGGTTGTTGAGATTCATGATACTAAGTTTAATGATCTTCAAATTGCAGAAAATATTATTTTGTTTTGCATGGTGAGGTTTTGGCCATTTTCCTACCTTGGCGTAATTTCAAGTACAAAATTTCTTTTGATAGATGCATAATATAGTGTTTTGACGTTTTGGATTTTGGTTGGCAGGTCTCGGAGTTGGTCTGACCTTTGTCAAGCTTAGAGTTGTTATCTGGACCTCACCATGGATGTTTCCCCAAGTTTCTATACATTTCTGGCTTGGTTTCCTAAACAACAGTATCAGTAACCGTGTCTTTAAATGCGGTCAAGGTTGTAGGCACCTTTAGGTTTTGCTAACAAGGATGGTTGGTGTGCCGAGTCTACGGGGTTGTGCCACGTATTTTTGTGTGTGACATGTGTCCATGTGTGTGCCATGTGTCCCAAGATATAACAAGTGCCAATTCTTGTCACGCCTATTGTATTAATTGTGCTTGTAAATGCGACATGTTTGGGTGGCACGCCTTCATTTGGGTCACACGGGTCAAGTTAGGCACATTTAGAGTGGCAGTTATCCTCTCGCGATGACTCTTCCCCCCCCCCCCAATTTCTCTCCTCTCTCTCCTCCCACCCAACGACCAAAGCTCCCCCTTCTCCCTCTTCTACTCCTCCGGCGACGGACTGCAAGAGGTGGATGAGGTGGCGATGGCATGACGCTCGGCATCGGGTTGGTGGCAACGATGCGAGGCGGAGATTGCCAGGAGGAGGTGACCAACTCACGAGAAAGTCCCAACAGATTGATATCGTCGTATTAGAAGTAGGGTAACATTCCTACCTCATTTTGCTCGTGGTTTCTTGCGAGATTTTTTGTAGAGTTACACGTTAGATGAGAGAACTTGCGGGTCTACAGCCTTTTTGGGGAGGTATCTCAATGTACAAAGTGTGTGAGCTATGTTCTTGGTATTGTCAAAAATGTAATTATGTTTAATGGCATTTCTGTAACACTTGTGATGAGAGGAACATTTTCCTCTTCTTCCTCACCGTGACTTGAGGCCTTGATGGGAAATTTTTGGGACAAGATGGCCATCTCAATAGGTTTTTGCATAAAACTTGCTTTATGTGTCTTAACGTGTCAGGTATAGTTGGCGCGTCTCTAACCTCACCACTACGGACAAGCACATTAAGAAAGTAGATGTAGCATAGGTGAATAGCGTGTTAAGAATCAAGTCGCAATCATGTTGACAACCGCATTTTGGACGCGCCTGTGCGATTAGTCTTAGTTACGCATTGCCTTTTGTGACCGTGTTTCTAAATGCACCCATTGTAGTGACCTCATTTAAGACCAATGATCTATTAAGGCCCTAGTAGAGTGTTTTGGAGTACCGGTCAAGTTTGAGAGTTGAACTCTCTGTCTTTTTGTGTGTACGTTTGACTGGGTATAGAGTGCTCCGATTTGCGTGCCAATGTCGATAATGGTTCTTCGTGTAATTGTACCCTTAGTATTAAGCAAAGGTGTAACTGGCATAGTATCAGCCCCCACCCCACCCTGCCGGAGGTCCCCTCCTCGCCGCCGCCGGAGCTCCGAGGAGGGTCGCCGCCGGCGCACGCCGCCGCCGCACACCGCCGCTGCCGCCTTCTTCCTCTCTCTGTCTATTCTCTTCCTTCAAGTGAGTTTTTTAAAAAAAAAATTTAAAATCTGAAAAAATAGGAAGTGTTAAATGTGCTATAGATCTATAGATAAATAGCATTGATAACATGTTTATGACCCTCATTCCCCAAAATCCTCAAATTGAACCCTAATTAGGGTTTAAAAATTAAGGATTTTATGTCCATGAATGCAACTAATGTGCAATTGAATGTCTAATAGAATTATTTAAGTTGATTAGAGTTTGTTGGTAGACTCAATTGCATTGCATGGTCTATTTTCCCCAAAATCCCCAAATGACTTAATTAGGTTAAAAAATTAGGAAGTTTAGGTCATTAATATAATTAATATGCAATTGAGTGTCCAATGTAGTCATTTGAGTTGATTAGAGTTTTTTTGTACATTCAATTACATTGTATGACCCATTTTTCCCAAAATTCCCAAATTGAACCCTAATTAGGGTTTAAAAATTAAGGATTTTGTGTAATTAACGCAACTAATGTGCAATGGAGTGTCCAATAGAATTATTTTAGTAGATTAGAGTTTGTTGGTAGACTCAATTGCATTGCATGGTCTATTTTCCCCAAAATCCCCAAATGACTTAATTAGGTTAAAAAATTAGGAATTTTGGGTCATTAATATAATTAATGTGCAATTGAGTGTCTAATGTAGTCATTTGAGTTGATTATTAGAGTTTTTTTGTAGATTCAATTACATTGCATGACCTAGTTTTCCCAAAATTCCCAAATTGAACCCTAATTAGGGTTTAAAAATTAGGGATTTCGTGTAACCAACGTGCAATTCAATTGCATTCTTACAGAGGAATATGGCACATCAAGAACATGAAGAGCAAGAGGTGGAGCAGGCCATTGATCCTGGTTGGGCTCATGGTACTCTCCTTGATGCACGACAGAAAAAAGTGAAATGTAATTAGTGTTCAAAGAAGATGTTTGGAGGCATATATCGCCTTAAACAACATATTGCTGGGATTTCTAGAAATGTAGCAAAATGCCCATCTTGTCCACTTGAAGTTAGGAATGAAATGAAAGCATATATGAAGGGGAAGAAAACAGAAAAATTATTGACAACTCAGCAGCAACAACAACTTCAAGATGAGATTTCTGAGCGACAGATTCGTAGAGATTATACTTTACCAATCAATGTGGATGATGATGATGATGATCCTGATCCTGAGTTCACTACAGTTGCATGTGCTAGTCGTCATTCTTATGCGGAGGAAGATGACAGACGAAGGGGCTTGGGGACATCGGGGTTGCATTTGTCTAGAGATGACTCTAGGAGATCTCTTCCTAGGAGCACATCAGTTCGTAGGGCTGCCGGTGCATTAGGGTGTGGAGGTAGACTTTTAGATGTTCATGCTCCTACACAGGTTCTATGGATACATATTTGTATAGATCAAGGTCTGTAAAGCAACCAGGAATCAAGCAGGCATTGAAAGGAGTGAAAGCCACTGCAAAGGGAGCAATCAAAGGCATTGTTAAATGGTTTTTACATGCAGGTGTGCCGGCACATACGGCAGAGAGCCCATATTTCCAGAGTATGTTAGATGCAATCGCAGAAGACCTGGTCTTAAGGCTCCTACACGGAAGTACATTTATGATGTTGGGCTTGACGAGGAGTATGATGAGTTGAAAGGATACGGATATTATCCGAATAATAAACGGAGCGGAGGCGGAAATAGGAGATCCGCTCCGTTTAAGATCCGATCTGAAACTGAATTAATTCTGACCATTGGATCGTAGATCTAATGGTTTATATATATATATATATATATATATATATATATATATATATATATATATATATATAACCCTACACTAAAACCCTATCTCCCCTTCCCCAAATCCAAACCCGATCGCCCTTAGCCTCTCGGCGGCTCTGCCCCTCGCCATGGCAGGCCTCCCCGGCGCCCTCCCACCGCGCCGCCCCCTCCCCGCCCTCCTGCTAGCCGCCCAGTTCTCCCATCGCCATCGCTCGCGGCGTCGCTGCAGATCTCGTCGGCGTCTCCCTCGCCCCAGCGCCGCCCTGCCCTCCCACTGGCGCCGCACCCCTCGACCCTGCCGGCCGCCCCCCCTCCAACCGACGTGGATGGCAGAGTCGGCCGACTCGGAGCGAGTCGGTCGACTCTGAGTCGGGTCGGCCCCTGGCGACCCGACTCTGGGGGGAACACCGACCCACCCACGGGACTGGTTTACAAAGTTCATTGTCCCGACTCAGGCCGACTCGGCCCGACTCAAGCCGAGTCTGGCCCGACTCAGGGTCGGGATCGACTGGGGCCGACCCAGCCACCCGACCCGACTCTGCCATCCTTGCCAACCGATGCTGCCCTACCCCTCTCCCCTGCTGGCCGCCCTAATCTCCCATCGGCATCGCCATTCGGAATCCTTCCGGAAGCTTCTCGATGAACGCCCAGGTCGGGGAGTTCATGATGGACCGCTTCCTCCCCGCCGCCCAGGCGATGACGGCAGGTTCTCCGCAGCTCGCCGCCAGGAAGCCCCCGGTGCCCAACCGCGACCCAGCAAGACACGCGCTTGTAGTTGTCGACGGGGGCTTCGTAGAGAGCTAGAGATTTGAAGGTGGCTTTGTGGTGAAAGCCTTCGCAGAGAGCCCATTACAGTCCCAAGGATCCGTGCTTGCTCCCGCTCCTGGTGATCTGTGTTTCATTGAGAGACCACCATACCTTGTGAAATAGGTTTTCACATATGATTCCCCAAGAACAGATCATGGTGTGCGTGGAAGCAGGCCTTCAAAGGCCGAAGAACACGAGAAGAAGGAAGTTGATGATGGTTTGGAGGATTATATTTTGTTCATATGAATGTTAATGTTTAATTTATATATTATTTGTGAATTTTTTAATTTTTTTTAGATTTTTTAGATCACTTAATAATTTTATTATAATTTATGAATCCGAAGCGGATAATATTCGTATTCGCTCCGTATCCGAACATTATTCGATTAAAATATCCGCTTCGTATCCGAATCTTTTTTTTTTTTGAAATGTGAAGTACCACAAAGTATATTAAAAAGGAAAAATGTACAAGAGAAGAGGGCTCCGTATCCGAATCTTAAACAAACCGAATACGGATAATCCGATTAACTAATCGGATCGGAAACGAAAAAGCCATATCCGCTCCGTATCCGATCTGTTTACAGCCCTAGATGGGTGAATGGCTTCAAAAATGTTTGGAAAGAACATGGTTGCACCATTATGTGTGATGGTTGGACAGAGACCACAAGGAAATTCATGATTAATTTTCTAGTGTATTACTGTGAGGGTACTATTTTTCTTAAATCTGTTGATGTCTCTAACAACATCAAGAATGCAGATTATTTGTTTAGACTAATGGATGAAGTTGTGGAGGAAGTGGGTGAAGAAAACGTTGTACAGGTTGTGACTGACAATGACGCGAGCTACAAAACTGCTGGTAGATTGTTGATGGAAAAGAGAAAACATCTCTATTGGGTTCCTTGTGCAGCACATTGTATTGATTTGATGGAGGACATAAGCAAAGATGCGCATATTCATGGCCTCATTGATGATGTTCAGGTGATAACTTCATTTATTTATAGTCACAACAAAATTTTGAATATGATGAGGCAATACACAGATGGTCGAGATCTTCTTCGTACTAGTCTCACTCGATTTGCATCAAATTTTATTTCTTTGGAGAGCCTCATAAAATATAGGCATTAATTGGGCCAATTGATTAATTCTGATGAATTTTTGCAACATGTAAACACTCTACGGCCTGATAGTAAAGATGTTGCTCTCCAAGTTCAAGATATGATTAGCAATGCACGGTTTTGGGAGAGGATTTCCTGCTACCTCAAAGTAATAGAGCCTCTGGTACTTATCCTTAGAATGGTTGATGGTGATGATAAAAATGAAATGGAGTATTTGTACGAGGCAATGGACAAAGCAAAGAAAATTTTGAGGGAAAGGAATCCCAAAACATACAGAAAATGGTGGGTCATCATAGACAAGAGATGGGAGATGACTCTCCACCATGATCTTCATACTACAGGTAATTTATTTAATCTAATTAATTGCTGAATTTTTTATCATATCATGCTGAAAATGTTTATCATATGCAGGGTATTTTTTCAACCCTAGAATTCAATACGAAGATAATGTTTTTCAGTCAAATCAGCTTATCTCATGCTTATTGATGGGGGTTTGAGGCATGAAAGAATGGATCAGATCTGGGCCACCAGGAGCCCCCTCAAGGTCAAGATTTTCTCTTGGAGGGTTTCACATGGTAGGTTGCCAACCTGTGATAAGTTATCCAGGGTGTTCCCTAATATTCCAACTTTATGCAGTCTTTGTGGGGTTGAGGAGGAGAGCTTGGACCATCTTCTAACAGCCTGCTCTTTCACTAAAATGATTTGGAATGAAATTGGGCACTGTATTCAGACTGTCATCCCATCTTTTACTGGTGCGAAGGAGTTAGTTTTGGGCTGGAACAGGAATTTTCATTTGAAGGCTGATGGGGTGGTATGGTGGATCATTTTGCATGCCACTATTTGTGCCATATGGATTGAAAGAAACAACAGAATTTTCAGGAGAGAAGCTAGGACTGAAGAAGCCGTGTTACAAGGGATTAAGAGTACTGTTTTGGCTTGGGCTAAATTATTAGGTCAATTGAGAGTCCTCATTCTCCTCTCCTTTTGTTCTTGGAGAGGTGAGTTTGTTTATTTTGGGTTGTTTAACTGGTGAGAGGGATTTTGTTTGGAGGTCTTTTTGTTGCTTGGCCTCTACTCTTGTACATTCTTCTTTTTTCAATATACTTTGTAGTACTATTCATATTTCAAAAAAAAATACAAAGATAATGTACACAATGATGGAGAAGTGATGAGAGGCACCATGAATGTCATCACTCGCCTTGCAAGGACAATGAATGAGAGATTAGATGCAATGGCAGAGGTAGGATATAATGTTTTCTTTTGCATATGTATGCATGTTTCATTTGACATATGTTATATCTTCCATTTTGTAGGTGGAGAGATATAAGATAAAACTTGGGATATATGGAGGATATGACATGAGATCTGCAGCTCAAAGACTCAAGACTCACTCCATGTAATTTTACATGTTTGGGTGTTTGCCAAAAATCATAAATTTAGGAATTCACCATTATAAAATGATTAATGTTTACTCCTTTTATTGCAACGGCAGAATGGTGGATTTAAGTCAATTATCAGCAAGCTGGCACAAATCCTTTAACATATGTTGCAGTGAGAGTGTTAAGTCAAACCACTTCTTCTAGCCCATGTGAAAGAAATTAGGCTGGGTGTGGATAGGCTAGAAAAGTTGGTTTATTGCCACTATAATATGCGTTTAAGGGTGAAGCAAAAAGAAGAAAGGCAAAAGATAGAAAGGCAGAGATTCATACAGCTAGCTAGTAGACCATTTGAGGAGATAGTTCCTGAGATAGATGTGGATGAATTGCTAAATGAAGAACACCCTTTACATGCTTGGGTGGAGACCAGAGCTGAGGGAGAGATACATGACTTTTATCTTGATGATCGTCTGGTTCAAGCATGTGAAGAAGATGTTTTATTAGAAGAACATGTACCTGAGAGAAGTCAAAGGCCCGAATTAAGAAGATCTGCAGCTGTACAGGATACTAGAATTTCTTCATCTCAGCCAGCATTCAAAAGATCTACCTCTTAATTGGAGCCTAAAAGAAAGAAAGACAAAGGCAAGAAAAAAGCAAAGTCCAACAAAGAAAGAAGAACAGAAGAACCAAGAAGAAAATCACAAGAAGGTGCGGAGGACTCTCTTGAGGCAAAGACACATATTGGGGAGTCATTTTCTGAGGCTCCACCCCTACCAGCTCACTTGGCTATATTATATGAGGCAGAGAAAAAATATTATCAACGTCGAAAAAAGATGATTAAGAAAGGATAACAGTTGGGAGTGATGACTCCATTCAATCACCTGATGATGATGATGGTGGTGATGATGATGATGGTGTTGTTGCAGGTACTGAAGCCACATGAGGTTATGGGCTTGGGCGTATCCTTTCAGGATATGAGGATTATTCAGCACCACCCCATCAACAACAAGGAAGCGAAGGGGAAGCACAAGAACAACATGGGGGATATGAAGGCCAACAAAGGCAAGTAGGGCATGATTGGGGATATGGGCCTTCTTATCCACCCTTTTTTAGTCCTCCAAAATTGTCATATTCAGATATCAGCTCTAGTAGTGGGACTAGTTACTTGGGCAATATTCAAACTACTGGGTATGGTAGTTTCTTCACTTCAGGACAATCAGGAGAAAGTTCAAGCCAACAAGCTACGACACCTCGAGGCATCCAAGAGGATTCCAAGACATTGTCAATTCTTTGTTTGGCTTTAGATATACCCAGTATAGAGGACATGAGTATGTGCCACCTGTTTAGTCTCATGAGGTAGAGGATGATGGTTCAGAAATGTCAAATTGAGAAGGTATTTTTATTTATTTCATGTTATCAACTTGTACATATATTTATTTTTTCGATGTATGAACATAATCATTATGTCTTTAATCATTGTTATTGTTCTTTATGATACATGAACATGATAAGATTTGAATTTCATTGTGTTTGTGTTCAATGAATTTTGTATGTGTCTTCATAATTTTCTGCAATTTTTACTGATTTTTCAGAATTTTTCCTGATTTTTTCCTCTCTTTTTTCAATTTTTTAACATTTTTTAACCTGGTCGATCCTGGATCGGCCAGACTCCATTGGAGTCGGGCGGATCTTGCGATCCAACCCGACTCGGGTCGGGGTCGGCTGGGTCCGACCCAGCCACCCGACCCGACTCTGCCATCCATGATAACTGCAGCATGTGGCCCGCCCGCCAACCTCCCCACCTCTTCCCCAAACTTCAGTTCGCATTCGAACAACTGAACAATTCACAGTCACAATCTAATAACAGTTCACAGTATAGTGATGTTGTAGAAGGCAATTTCTGTGATTTCTTCTAATAAGAAAGGAAGGTAAAAAGAATATTAGATCCCAGCAAAACAAATGGGATCAAAAAAAGGGAAAAAGAAGAAAAAGCTGAGAAACTGAAAAAATGAAGCAACAGATACAGCAAATGATAAGTACAGCTAGAGAAGGCAAAGACTGCAAACACCCTACTGAGCTGGTAAGGTCTTGTAACATCCCTGTTTTCCTTGTGGGTTTTACTCTTCGGTTGAGGTCGCGACAGGCCTGTGAGTCGCGTTCTGAACGCGACGTGGTTGGCTGTCGTGTTCTGATTAAGAACGCGCTGGCCGCCCCTGTCGCGACACAGTTCTGACAACAAACTGTTCCCTTGTCGTCTTGCTGTCGGAGCAGTGCAGACACGTGTCGGCTTGCATGCATGAATGCGACATACTAATCCGTCGCGATCAGATGTCAGCGTTGCATGCAAGCCACGTGTTGGCTTTGACCGTCAGAGTCGCAGACTTTAAGATCGCGACGCAGTGGAGGCCGCGTTAAGGTTGTTGTCGCGCCGCCCAGATCCGTCGCGTTCTTAATGTCTGTGTTTAAGTGCTTCTACCCAAGAGCAGAAACCCCATTTGGCTTTTCCTTGTGCTTCTTCTTCCTCCGGCGATCCTGAGGCTGGGTGGCTCCGTGAGGAGCTTGGGTGGACTTGTTGTGTGATCTCTTGTATAGATTGTGCATTGGTAAGTGGGGTTGGGTGTATATATGCCTTTTCATCATCTTCTTTCTCCTCTTTTCTCCTCCCTCTTCTCACTGTGTTCTTTATGCTTGTTGTGCATTGATCAAGGAGGAGGTCGTGCTCGGCTTGTTGGAGGAGGCTCGCGGAACGTTGGAGCTCGGAGGTGGAGGGGTGAAATCCTACTAGAAGGCCCATTGTGGGTGGATCTTCCATTTGAGGTAGGGAACCCCAAACCTCCACCTAATTCTTCATGCTAGGTTTCCTCACCCATTTCCAAGCCTAGAAGTCATGCTTAGGTTTTCTCAGCTTTAGATGTTCAAGTGGTTGATTTCATGATGTGGTTTGAATGGATGCATGTTTGGTTTGATGCTGGGGGTGTGAAGGGTTGTGTGAGGGTCATGTGAGAGTAACCTTGCTTTCTATGCATGAATGAGGATTCCATGAGGGTGGTTTGATGTCTTTTGAAGTGTCTCCATCGTCTTCCTGTTTCCCTCCCCGTCTTGTTCAGTTTGGAGGTTTTTGGGGTGCTTGGGGTTATCTTGCAGGGTGCTCGGTTCAGGTCGCGACGGGTTTTCCAGTCGCAACCTGGTCGCGATGTTTCGGGGCGTCGCGATCTCTGCGAACGCGCCCCGGCAACCATCGCGTCTAGCAAACGCGACGGGGTTCGTGGCTCGTTCAGGAGATCAGGGTCTCACTGGATCGCGACCTCCGTCCCCGTCGCGAGGAGATCGCGACGGGGTACGTGTCGGGTTCAGCCGACCTGGGTTTGTTGCGGTGCCTTGGGCGGCCGCGATATGATCGCAACGTGTGCAAGGGCCGCCTTCGCTTCTCGTGGTCGCGACCCGCAGAACCGTCGCGTTCTGGTCGCGACAGGACGATACGTCGCCTCTCTGACCGAGAGCTGACTGTCGACCTGTTTGTGTTCCGTTTTAGCTTCCGCTGTGACTCGGTTTTTCTTGGCACCTGTACTGTTCCTAGTGCAGTGCTACTCTAGTCTCTCTTCGCCCAGTGCTAGACACTTGAGGGCTTGTCCGTGAGACATGTTGTTACCGTTACATGGAACCCCCATCCTCGGGCGTCTGTTAGAGGGGAGTTCTCCGGACGGCGTGCGTGCTCGAGTCACGGACTTGGAGCAGAGGGGAAAACAGTGGGGACAGCGGCGTGAGTCGTTTGTAGAGCTCTCTTAGCTGAGTCTGGGACGCCGGTACTTGGTTGCTTGTACAGCGCAGATCAGCTAGTCCGTTTGTCACTGCCTCACTCTACGTGGTTCCGGAACCATTTAGAGGGGCCAGACGTGAGACCGTAGTCCGGCCAGACTACGACGGTTGTGGTTACTTTTAGTTCCGCGTCTCACTCCGACGGGAGGTGCTAGACATGGACTGTTGGTCGAGGGTAAGACGCGTGGCGCACCTGACCGACCGACTAGTGTAGCTTGTTGTAGATAGTGTGTTTGTCCAGGCAATGCCTACTGTCGGCGTTTACAGCTGGGTTCTTGTGGTGCCTCGGTTTGCACGGGTTTTCAATCCCGACGTGTAGCCCAGACTGACGACCGTGTAGTCACTTTCACACTTCCGCACTTTACTCTGTTTAGTAAAATAGAATTTACTGCTTTATTTAAATACTGCACTTAGTTCTATTCTGCTGTTAGAACCAAGGAGATTGGTAGTCCCTACTGAGCTTCTTTGTGAAGCTCATACCCTTCCTTTCAGGTGAGGCTTCACAGCAGCTCCCTCCACGGTGGACTGAGGAGACAGGCCCAAAGTAGTCGGCGTCTCTAGTGGCAGTGTTCCCCAGCTCTTGTACTTCACCCTCGGGGTATGCCTCTAAGGGACGTGTTTCTTCCCGTTTATTTCAGCACTTGTACTTTATTTATTTTGGGACTGTACTAAACTGTTACTTAGTGTTAGACACTCTTCGTGCACTTGTGGTGCACTTTAGTACGTTTGTTGTTATTTATTTCTGTTACATATCTTGTTAGACAGATCCGTTAGCCCTTCCGGGTCTCCGGACCCGTGGGCGGCGGTCCCGACATTCGGATTCTTGGTGGGAGCCGGGGGTCCGAGCGTCGGGGTCGTTACAGGTCTAATATCACAAAGTGAGTTTTTCCAGTCTCTGAGGATAGATAATGGCTGATCATCATCCCAGGTTTTGAGCCAGTCCACTGTCACGGTCTGATGATGTCATTAAATCTATAAAATCAAGTTTGGTTATCTTTGCTCTGAATTTGATATCTTGTAATTACTTTTTGGAGTGAATTTAATGGATTCTAGTTCCACAGCTGAGATGGAATTGAAGAAGTGACAAGTCTAGTGATCCAGGGAGGAAGTATGTATATCAGCTAAATGAGAATGACAAAGATGTAAAGTTCTGCAAGTGCCTCTAAAATGTTCTCACGTCATCTGATGATCAGGAAACAATGGAAGAAAAACAAGGACTTTTGCTTGTCAACCAAAGAGATGGAACCCTCTTATGCAAAACATAACTCTGTTATTACACACTGCAATTTTATAAAGTTGTAGTGTAAGCTTCGACCTTATACTAGCACCTTATCCTTATGTACATTCATACAATGAAGAGGATAGGTTGTGAGTACAAAAGGCTAAATGATTTAATGCAAGTGCAACATAACCTGCGCCTTTGTAAGAGGTTCAATGAAAGGTCGAACCATAGAAAGAAGTATAATTCTATATGATTGCAAGACTTGGAATGTAGATCTGGAAATGCATAGATGACTAACGAAGGTGATGACCTGGATCATGAGAGAGATGCACCCACTTGAGTGGTTGTGGGTGTTGCTATGGGTGCATCAGACGAAAGGGATACAAGACGTAAAATGTCATCAAAAGCAAGTACTTCTTCTTCCCATCATATGGGATTGGGGAATGGCGATAAGGAAGAAGAATTGTTGGATGAGGAAGAAGAGACAGACCATGATGATGGTGGTAAATGGGAGTCAGATGGTGAAGATAGATGCCATGTTTGGCTTCAAGATTTAGGTGTCATTAGTTTATTCTCTGTGTCAGACATCTGAATTAACTTTTTTCCATATTTGCTATTATTTCTGTATTATTGAACATATTGTCATTGGTAGTTTGGTTGTGTTGGTTACCATCTACTTAGTGGTTGGTGTGTATTTCCAATGATAGAACATATACCATTCTATGGTGACGTTTGTTCGCTATCAAGTGCACTTGTTTGTGATCCCTTTTTGGCATATTACAGTTTACGTAATACATGTGTGCCCAGTAATATTTGCAGATTTGTAGAAGAACAAATTCACAAATAACAAGTTCGTAATTTGGACTTTGAACTTTATTTTCTATCATTATTTTTCTGTGCAAAATTTTAATTTTAGTACATTATTCATTCTGGTTTTCACTATGTCACGCTATGATTGTTTTATTGTATGCTTATGATCATGATACACCTTAATATAAAAAGATTCCACATACTAGGAATGCTTATTGGCTATGATGATGATGATGATGATGATACTAGGAATGCTTATCATGTGCATAGTGCCTAGGCACCCAAGGAACCAAAGCACATGTTGGGTTGCCTTGGCGCCTTTACAGCTATGTATCTTTGACAAAATTACTAGTTACAGATTCGCATTTTAGTCATATGGGAAATAATCAAGTTTTTTCTCATAAGAAATATACAGTTTCTGATAAAACTTGATACAAATAACAAGATTTGACTTATCAAAAGCAGAAAATTGCAAAGAATAATATTCGGATCCGAAAAGTTCATAAAAACTTTTGACAATCATAGATTAAAGAGCTATGAAAGAGATAAAGAGGCAATGCATACCCTCCTGTCATTCTTTGAATGTGATTGCCGAAGGAAAAACCGATGACAAAAGATTATTGCTGTAGCTATTGTCACCTGTGGACTGCACAAAACATTATTTATCATTTTTTGAAAAGTACAAAACATTATTTATCAACAGCAGAAAAACCAAAATAGGAGAAATTTCACCACAATATCCCTAAAAGAGTAAAAAGAAACTAAAAAACACCTTTCAAATATCGAAAGTGATTGGTATAACATGTGTTTAGTTGTAAAAGTAAAAAAAACAAGAACATTGCATATACAAGTATAATCAAATACAAAAGTTGATTGTCACTGTGCATCATTAGTTCTGAAGTAGTGGACAAACATATTTTGTGTTTTGAAAGACCCACAATTTTGGGTGCCTCAAGAATCTGTCTCAATAGCCGCAAGAAACAGTAACCGAAAACAAAAACTCAGGTCCACAAGCTGATAAAATATGGAACACTATACACCACCACCGAGAAAAAAAAAACCAAACAAAAAGATCAGAACCAATCATAAATCTTCTCAGTTTTCCATGAACATATTATTGAATGCAAGCCAAGGAATCCCAAACCCATTGGGTATGCCCGATCCAGATCAGATCAAATTGGATTAAACACTGCTGATCAGGATTAAGATATTGTCAAGCGCCCCCCAGTGAAAGGCAATTGGGTGTGTTATGCATAGAAAGGGAAATTGTAATACCCCATAAATTAGCATGGACATAAATGCAATTCAGGAAAGAGTATATTAGCTATTCTTAAAAATCTGGGGTAAAACTGAAAGAAGCAGTTTTTCTGAGGTGTAATTTAAAAATCTGCCTATGTATTAAAACCCTTAAAAACCCTTGGTGGGCCCCACTACCCACCTCCTTTGGGTGGGAACCTCCCTAACCAAGGTGGGCCCCACCCAACCGCCCTAGGGCCCCTAGCTGCCATAAACCCTCCAGCCCTGACTGCCCTTGGAGCCTATAAATAGACCCCTTGGCCTCCTCTCCTCCCATCCCAAGCAAAAGCTGAAGGCCAAAGCGAGGAGGAGGAGCTCCAAGGAAGGTCTCAAGGCTCAAGGCTTCTCCAGACTTCAGGTTTCCAGGTAGGTTCCTCTAATCTTCTCTTGGTCATTAGTTAGTATGTTAATTTTCCTGCTTTAGTGTAGCTTAGTGAGTCTTTCTTTTAGATATTTCTGTTAGTCGGTCAATAGTGTTTGGTTTAGTTTTAGGCCCTTTGCTATCCTGAAACTCTACCAGTTTGCGATTCAAATCCCTGATTAAGTCCTTCATGAGTGTTAATTATCCTGGTTTAGTGTGTTTTGGTGAAGCTCTTCTTGTGTTTTTACTAGCATGTAGTTAGTGTTTAGTTTAATTCCTTGCCTATCCTGAATCCATCTCAGTTTGTCATTTGAATCCCCTAATTAAACTCCTATTAAGTGGGTACAAGTCTTAATCCTCCATTTTACTGGTTATTAGTTCAGAGCTTTTCCTTGATTCCTTTTAGTAATATAGCTTGTGGCGTATACGACTGTCCTGCCCTTATTCTGATAATTATTCTACTTTTCCTGACCTTATTTCCTTGAATTTACTGTTAAGCTCTGAACTAGTTCCGTGAAATTCTTGGCAAATAAATTCTTATTGTCTAGCTGGAGAGCATTCGAAGCTCTTACTGGTCAGCTACTCTTCTTGACCAACTGGAGAGCATTCGTAAACTCTTACTGGCTAGCTGAGAGTGGGAGTCTTATTAGCTATCTCCTGAACTACTGAATTGTCATGAAAGTGTTTTACCGGGATCATGGATCCAACTGGACTAATGCCTGTGCCATGTGGCCCTGACCTAGTCCTGGGAGGAGCATTCGAATGTTCTAACTAGCCACAGAGAACTATGATCCGGCATTTTGACATGACACCATCCTAACTACTACTCTGTTACTGGACCGACAATTCAATTGTACTGTGTACCTGACTGCTTGAGACTGTTTACTGTTTATCCTGCTTGAGACTGTTTACCGTTTATCCTTCTGCTAGAGTTGGCTTATTCGTTATTCCTGATTATCCGTTCAACTGTTCATGTCTTGTTCCTATAGTTGTTCTGATTTCCTTATTGAATTCTAACGCACACTTGCTCTGATCAGTTACATTTCCTGTTAAGCCTGTTATCTGTTAAACACATGTTACTGTTATTTCTGTTTCTTATTAAATCAATTAACTGCTCACTAACTGATTTAGAGTAATTAGAAAGTAAGTCCTACTAAGCTTATTGCTCACCCTGCCTTTTCTCTATTTTCCAGGTGGCTTTCAAGATTAATATTCAGAGGGTTGGGATGAGCACTAAAAAGACCCCCTGCACCTGACACTGTTGATATACAGTAGATTAGAATGTTTTTAGTTTGACTGTTGCTGGTCTTCCCTCCTTGAAGAGAGGGAACTCTGTTAATGTGTTTATTTCATTATTTTCTCTAACCCTCTTGTATAAACATGGTGACTCGTTTGGTTTTGAAATAAATTGAGTTTAATTACAATTGAATATCTGACCCTGCCTGCGTCTTTTTGTCTATCGCGTCACGATTACATATTTCCACTGCGGTCGGGGCCTGACAAAAATTCATGAGGGAGGGACTCTCATTAACGTCTGACAACCTTCTTTCATTAGAGTGTGGAACCTGAACTCTCCAGCATGCAGTACACACATGCAGATCGAGCTAATGTCTTTGGTGTTTTGACATATGTTGCTCAAGTCTCCTAATATAAAAAGGGGGTGAATCCTCATTGCACTTGATGCTTGTCATTTTCTTGTGCAATTGTCTTTTCACTTTTCTCTATTTTCTCATTTGATATTGATTCAATGGTAGGGAGAGAGGGTCATGTTCTTAACATCTGCGTATGTGAGGAAGGGGTAGAGATCACAAGAGGGAGGGCGGAGAAAGTTAAGTGGAGTTTAGAAAGAAAGGAATTCTCGAGAGGGACAGAAAATTCAACAGAAAGGAATTGAAGAGAGAGAGGAGATTCATCTTCCCATCCTCCTCACATCTCTCCTTATCAGAGAGAGAGAGAGATGAGACATGAAAGAATTGATTAACTTATATAGAGCACGTTAGCCCAAATTAAAAATCACCAACCCAATTCTGGCCCAAAGTAGAATCATGATGACACAAGTTCAGCAAAAACATGATTCATGATAGAGCTACCTAGGCCATGTCAAATTAATATAAATTGGGCTAGCCTGCGTGATGAGTAGCCCACAGCATCCTAGACTTAGCAAGCAGTAATGGCAGATGATGGGAGCAGTAAGCAATGTTGGCTCAAAATAATGCCTAGTGATTGTTTTCTCCTTCACTCGGTATTAAGATACAGGTGCCATAATTCATGTGCACATGCAAGATTTCCACAATTTTCTGAATTCTTAAACTTCATTGAACTCAAGATCAATTGCCATGTCGTTACATACTACATCAATGTGTAGACCATCATCTTACATAGTTATTAATAATTAACATCAGAATAATCATTCATCTGAATTAACATCTAGTGGAAATTATCCGCAGAACCTAGCTCAACAAGCTTGTTGAGGTCTTACAAGAGAGATTTTGAAAACAACTCATAAGAAATGAAACCCAGGGACCACCTCAAAAACAGGTACAATTCTGTATTGAAAAATAAAACATAAACAAATTCTGTTGGTGACATGGCACAAGGTTTGACACCTTTTAACAAGGAGATCTTAGAAGCATAGTTGTCAAGGCCGCCAAGGAGTTCTTGGGGTCATTGAGCACACAAGTGCTTAGGCTCCCGCCTACGCTGCGCATAGGCGTCCAAGGTGGTGCCCAATGTGATCTCTCTCTCCTATATAGAATTTATATATCTAAAGGTACATAATGTATGAATAATTAAAATACAATTATGCAATAAAAAATAATATGACATTATAATTAAAAGTTACATAATATTCACTAAAAAATATTAAAAGCACAATAAATTTAGATAGTTCTTGAACAAGTAGGTTTTTTTTTAACATTAATCATGGCAATGTTCACAATCGTTGTGAACAATGTTGGAATATGGAGCTTGAAGCCCTGAATTCTTCAATCTGATAGGCCTCTCGCGGTCTAGGTCACCTGAAGGTGCCCAGACAGCTATGTAGTCAAAGGTGACTGAGGCAATATATTATAAAATAATATATATAGTTAAAATATAAATATATCTATAAATATCAACTAAATATGTGCATGAAACAAGTATATTTCATAAAATTAATTCCATGCAAGGGCGGCAGCGTGTGTGTGTGTGTGAGGGAGAGAGGGGGGCAAGGAGCCCCCTATCTGTGCAACAGTGACATAGTGACACAGTGTTACACAGTGGCACAGTCACGCAGAGAGGGCTCTCCCCTCTCACGTGTGGCCATGTGTACGAGAGAGGGAGAGAGGAAGATGGGGAGAGAGGGATGGGTGTTACCGTGAGAGAGAGAGAGAGAGAGAGAGAGAGAGAGAGAGTCAAAAAGGGGAAGAGGGATGTGTGTGTCACCGTGTACGAGAGAGGGAGAGAGGAAGATGGGGAGAGAGGGATGGGTGTTACCGTGAGAGAGAGAGAGAGAGTCAAAAAGGGGAAGAGGGATGTGTGGTGTGTGTGTGTGTGTGTGTGAGAGAGAGAGAGAGAGAGTCAAAGTGGGGGAGAGGATGTGCGTGTCGCCGTGTGTGAGTGTGTGTGTGTGTGTGTGTGTGTGTGTGTGTGAGAGAGAGAGAGAGAGAGAGAGAGAGAGAATCAAAGAGGGGGAGAGGATGTGTGTCTAGGGATGTAAACGAACCGAGTTGAGCCGAGTAGTGCTCTGCTCGAACTCGGCTCGTTCGACTAAAATTGAGCTCGAACTCGGCTCGTTACTCGTCAAGCTTTCAAAATTATGTTCGAACTCGGCTCGTTTAAGTTTTCACGTACTCGAACTCGACTCGTCGAACAACTCGTTTAACATAAATGAGCTCAACCTCGACTCGGTTTAAAATTTACTACAATTAAACAAACTCAACTCGTTTACACGAGCAACGAGTTAACTCCATCCTGTTACGACAAGTTGAAATAAATTACTTAAAACTCAATTTTGCGGTTCTCAAAATTGAGCCCAAATAAGGCCCGATCTGAGCCCATCAGGTAAACGCCTGTGGGACAATTGCTCAACACCGACCGCTGGGGGCTCCATTATATAGAGGTTTTAAAACATCCGGAAAAAAAAAAACATCCGATATGGGATTATTGGATGGGATACAAAACAGGGGTGGCCGACCGGGTCGCAAGGGGCCTGTGCCGGAGGGTGGGCGTCGACGGGTGGGCAATGAGGTCGCAGGAGGTGGGGTCAGGGTCCCCTACACCACGGACGGCGTCCGACATTGCCGGAATCGCCGCGGGCCTCCTTACAATGGGCAGCAGTTACTGCGTGCTGCTGCCCCGCCACTGCCACCGAGAGGTTTGGCCGGCACCGACGGGTGGTCCGCGGTGGCCGTAGGGGCCAGCTGCACGGGGTCCGGCCGGCACCGACGGCGGCGCCCCTTGGCCGCGCAACCCTGCCGAGCCCAACCTGCACAGGCACGTCGGGAGGAGGAAGATGAGCCGCGGTGCCTGCGGACCTTCCTAAACCCCATTTTGTATATATGCCATTTTTCTATTGATTTTATTAAAATCAGATTGTCTATGTATAATTTATTTATATGATTTGTATATGTATCCTCTAATATTTAGTTTTTTATATTTAAACCCTCATAAACATTACATATTTTAATAACAACTCTATAAAAATAACAAGTTAACAATTATTTTAATAACAAATATTTAAATAAATAGTTAACGAGTATTTAAACGAATTTTTAACGAGTATTTAATCGAGTACTTAAACGAGTTGTTCGCGAGTATAATCGAGCCGAGCTCACATGTGTTCAGACTCAACTCGTTTATGAACCGAACTTTTTTTTGTTCAAACTCGGCTCGTTTATCTAATAAACGAGTTGAGTCGATTTTTTATCGAGCCGAGTGTTGAGCTACTCGCCGAACGTATCGGCTCGTTTACACCCCTATGCGTGTCACTGTGTGTGTGTGTGTGTGTGTGTGTGTGTGTGTGTGTGTGTGTGTGTGTGTGTGTGTGTGTGTGTGTTAGAGGGGAGGACTGTAGCTCACCGGAGATGTCTACTGCGCCGCTCGCCCTTGCAGGAGATGTCTCAAGCTCCATATTCCAACAATGTACACAATCATTAGATTGTGATCATTGTCACAGCCATCAAATGTTTAAAAAAAATCCCTAATTGTTCGAGAACCATCTAAATCTATTATGTTTTTAATATTTTAGTGAATATTATGTTCTGATTTTAATTATAATGTCATATTAATATTTGTATTATATCATTGTGTTATGATTATTCATACAATATAAACCTTTAGATATATAAATTCCATACATGAGGTAGATATCACATTGGGCACCACCTTGGATGCCTAGGCGGGCACCTGAGCAGTTAGGCGCTCAAAGACCCCAAGAACACCTTGACAACTATGATCTTATAGCACCCCCCTCCCCAAAAAATTCAACAAAGTATATGATATTAATCAGCACTTTTTCTTGTGCAACTAACACCAGCAATGTGGAATAAAAACATATTAAAGCTGTCAGATTAACTTCAAGTACCTAGGCAAAGACTATTATGCATAGCTTTCAAAACAATGATGAAATAGCGCACAGACAAATAGGAACAGAAAGACTAGCATTTAGGAAAGAACATCCTTATCCTTCTTTTCTATCATCTCTACAAGTCTGGACTATCAGCCACATAAATGGTCGGTATAGTCATGCACCACAAAAACACTCTCAGCGAAAGTCATCTCTCAACTATCTAGGATCTTGAACATTGATCACAAATAGTCAAGCAAGTAAAAGTTGAGATTTCCATAGAAAATTTTCATTTCAAACCAGCAAGTCAGCAACTATTATTATAAAAAAATGTATTCTGATGAGATTATTTTGAGTACATATTTCTTTTGCAAATATATCATTAATGGCTAGTCCGATTTGGCATACTAGTAGAAATTCTAATACAGTTTTCTTCATCATCTAAGAAGCAAGTCAAAGGTTAAAAGTGTTTAATATCTGTATGAAAACCTTACACTTTAAGTCTCATCCCCAAGTCCTGAAGAAAGGTACAATAAGATTTCCGGAGATATGTCTCTTTCTTCAAATCAATGCCATCTCTCCTGGATGGAGAATTCTCCTCAATTTCCTTTCTGGTAAAATACCATCTAGCACCAGAATGAGCAGGATCACTCTCTTCATGAAAAGAGCCATGGCGTCCACTTTCAGATGCATAACTAGACTCTGCTGGTAAGAATCCTGCCATTCTCTTCTATAAATGACCAGAAAAGGCAGAAGATATCTTGTCAGCTCCAAATTGTCTTTCAGATCAGACGTACATCAACAAGACAACACGTATCCCTGACCATGAAAGGAAAAATAGAATATCAAAGAATTAGACAAAAAAATAACAAACAACGCAGCAGCCTATCCTTGTAAAGCACGAATATGACAAGTATTCTGTCATGACTTTTCACACAATCATTATTAGCTATGATTTAACAACCGGTACCATGTCTCTTAACTCGAAAATAGATCAGAAGAATATCTTGCAAAAGGCTTGCTAGACCTTGCAACTCATGTTAACGGCCCATGACTTATGGAAGGTCACTAGAACAACAACTTTTATTGTTCTAATTAGCATTTTGGTTGTGATTGGGTCTTTCAAGATCTTTTGCTTTCTGCTCACTGTGAATGGGAAACAATTTGTTTGAAGGATGTAGAGGTCTTCTGTTGCATGGTTTTCCAAAACATTCAAATGCTGAATATTCTTAACTCCTAATCAACATTTCGTAATAGGTTCACGATGGCACTTAGAAACTGGGATCATATTATATTTCAGTCACAGAAATGGTGAAGATTGGTAACTCTAAACTCCCACTGAAGCTTTCAGAAGATACGCAGCATATGAAGATTATTTTCTCAAAAAGGGAACTGGTAGGATTGGGCATCGAATGAACTAGAAGGCAGAGGATACGTGAAACTTTGGGATGTCAATGTTACAATCTTTCCTTGCAAAGATGCAGGGCTAACCAGTGGAGTCAAACACAAACATAAAAGAAATCTTGCAAGTCAGAAAGGAAGATTACTACCAGCAGATGGTAGTGGATCTTGTCCAAATTAATAGCATATGCTTCAGCTATTTTACCTGTTTTCAAATTTCAAGATCCCTAATATGCTTGCTGGAACAAACTCACTTTGCAGCTTGCATAATTGCAAAGGGCCCAAAGAGAAGAGGCCATCACCCAATTAGATAGAACAATGTATGCAGAAGAAAAGAAGAGGAAATCTGGCACATTCAAAAAAACCTTGTGGACAAAACCCTACACAAGGATGGTTATAGAGATGGACTGAAAAGAGGAAAGAATATCGATCAAAGCTCTCAGTAGGAATATTTCGACCTATGACCAAAAGGAATAAGCTTCAAATCCAACATTGTTACACTCCACGGGTATTAAAATTACAAGCAACATTCCTGCAATACACCGCTGAGAATAAGAAAACTGGCCCCATAGTTTGAAGTCTTCGATTTCCCCTCCTCCATTCATGACTAAACTAAATTTCAAGGACGATGCGGTAACTCTCCCCAAATTATCAAGATTATTTCCAGCGAGAAACACTCATCGTAAACCTAAAACTATATAGTTATGGACCTTTCCCTCATCCCCAAAACCCGGGTGGTGAGGAGAGGAGATCCTCACATATTAATCCTTATTTTCCTCTGTGGAATCTGATATGGGACATATGGGCTCACACCCCACATACGTTACAATACTCCCCCCCTTACAAGGCCGACGTCCACGGCGGCTTTCACTCTGGGTGGCTTTCACTCTGGGGTAAGAGGAGAAGAAGAATCCCAAGTAGCCCTTTCCACAGGTAGCCCTCTCCGCAGGAACGTCCGTTCATGCGCTCCTGTAAAGAAGAGGCATTGCAACGCCCATATGAATTCAACAAAGGATGGGCTCAGACACCAATTGTTATGGACCTTTCCCTCATCCCCAAAACCCGGGTGGTGAGGAGAGGAGATCCTCACATATTAATCCTTATTTTCCTCTGTGGAATCCGATATGGGACATATGGGCTCACACCCCACATACGTTACACTTGCTTTAAAGGTTTTCCCTTTTTACGCCTTGCCAACTTCCCACCACCCGTTGGATGAATCCCTAGCATGCAAATTCCTTCACATCACAACCAATCCTATCGCACATCGTCCAATGATTTTAGCTCTCACAGGAACCTACCCAATCCGGAACTCGCGTTAACAGCAATATCAATACCAGGTCTCCGCGTTAGAAAGAGCTTCGAAGTTATGTCAAATCCGACATCTGCCGGATGCACACAGTCCCGATGATTAAAAAAACAAAACAAGCGCTTCCGTCGTTAAAGAAATGTCCTCACGTGTATAAACCCGCGATGATGAGGAAAGCAAGGTTTTCATCCTAAAAATCTCCCAATCAGTATCGATCAGCAAGGTACTTTCGGATAACCGCAAGCATGAATTCTCAAATTTTCACGGATGATCCTCTCCTTACAGGAACGATCATATGTGGAAGACCAGATCCTTCCCCGCTGCCACAAGTTTAGGCGGCTCAAGATGAACAGCCTGTCCGTCCACCTTCCCCCACGCCAAATTTGCCCTAATTTTAACTCGCGCCAGGTAGCAACGCGATTAGCCTTCTCTCGCCTCCACGGGAGGAGAAGGGCACGAGCAAAGACGAAGAAGGAGAAGAAAGAAGAGGGATATCTCACCTGGTTGCCTCCTGGGGGCGAACGCCGCCCTTGCGAATCCCTCCTTGGCCGCCCACGACGAACCCGACTCGACCCCCCACTGCGGAGGGGATAACAGGGGTCGAAAAAAGGGGGGCTCTCGTTCTCTCTCTATATATAGTCGTGTACCTACCCTGCCATACCAAAAAGGAAGGCCAACACCCCAGAGGCGTGCCACGGATGGAGGGGAAAATGTGTATCTATTTTTTTTGTTGGACTAAAATATATATTCTGTTTTTTTTAGTTTTATTAAAAATAATTATATTTTATTAATTTATTATTAAATTAATTATAATTTAAAAATATTTTTCAAAATAATCCTCCAACTTACCGATTGGTAACCGAGTGAGAAGAGATTGGACATTGGTGTCGACATTAAAGAAATCGACACAGATGTCGTTTGTTACGTAGTTATAGTTGTATTAGTTGTTCTTGTTTGTTATTCCAATTAAAATAGACTAGATAGTATGAGAAAAGGACTTGGGCCGCATGTAAAATTATATAGACTCAATGTCAATTATAAATATATAATTTTAAAATAATTAATTAGATATTTTTATCAGATAAAAAATTTAATTAGAAATCTCTTAAGGGAGATCCTTAATATAACATGATTTAACGTATACTTTAACTAGAGATAACACTTACTATAACGAGTTACAGCTCAATTATGGACTAGAAAATAAATCAAATATATGTTAGGAACTCTTAATTAATTTACACTATCAGATATGATAACTTATTTTTTAATCTCTATCATAAAAAATAGCAAGAAATAATTCCTACTTTTGAATAGTACTTATTTTTTAACGAACAAATTATATATATATCCTTAAATTTTTTCATATTCAATTATATATTTTATAAATTTGATTATTAAATTATATACCCCTTAAATTGCAAGACAATATCAATTATATTTTTTTAATTAATTTGTTGTTAGAATGGGAAAAATATTCTATCTTCAAATAAATGGGACCGTCAAAATAAGGGGAAAAAAATAAAAATACCACTAAGTGAGAGAGACACACACATACACCATCATCTCCTCTCCTCCAACTTACCCCTCGACCCTATGGAGCCCCTGCCGGCGGCTGTGCTTCTGACGATGGACATTGTCTACAGGGTGGTTTGGACCATCATCACCGTTGTTCCTATAGAAGTGAAGAGAGGAAGAGGGCAGCGACGGCGATGGCGGAGGAGATGACTGATGACCAAACCTTCCCATATAAATTAATTCAGTTATTATATATATTAATTTTGATGATTAACAAAATAGTACTAATGAATTACTTGAGCTTTGAGAACAGGAAATAAAAGAAAAATGAAAGTTCAAGACAATCAGGTAAGTCTCATCTCACATTCTGTCCAAGTCTTTGTATCGACTTCTTCATACTTCACATCGACTTCTTTGATAAGCAGAACGATTTCCTTTCTGACCGAAAAGTTCAAAAACAAATCAATATCGCAACGATTCTTTAAGACATCGCAACGATTTCTTTAGAACCGTAACGACTTAACTGTCGTAACGATTTCTTTAGACCTCGTAACGATTTCTTTAGAACTCGCAACGACTTTCTAAGGCGTAACGATTTCTTTAGACCTTGTAACGATTTCTTTAGAACTCGCAACGACTCTTTAGCTGTAACGATTTCTGTAGAACTCGCAACGACTTTCTAAGGCGTAACGATTTCTTCAGATCTCATAACGATTTGCTTTGCAACGATTTGTTAAGAGTTCTCGTAACGATTTCTTTAGAACTCGCAACGACTTTCTAAGACGTAACGATTTCTTTAGACCTCGTAACGATTTCTTCAGATCTCATAACGATTTGTTTTGTGCAACGATTTGTTAAGAGTTTCATAACGATTTCTGTACTGTCGTAACGACTTGCTAAGCCGTAACGATTTCCTCAGTTCTCGTAACGATTTTTTTAAAACTCGTAACGACTTGATAGCTGTAACGATTTCTTCAGTTCTCGTAACGATTTCTTTGAAACTCGTAACGACTTGATAGACATAACGATCTCTTTAGAGTTCATAACGACTTGATAAGTGTTTATAACGATTTGCTATAACTCATAACGATTCATCATATAATTTGATAATGCTCTGTCATAACGATTTGTCTGTTATCGTATAACGATTTCATAAGTCATCGGGAGTGTTCATATCAAATTTCTTGCTGTATCAGTATAAGTTTTTTAATAGCGTTGAAAAGTCAAAGTCATATCTCGTTTGTTGACTGCTACGCATTAAATGCTCTCTGATCGTATCTCCCATGCATGCAGACAATATCTTCCATTTTTATGCTACTCTGTCTACGTCCTTTTTAGACAGAAGGGAGCTTTGCTATATATTGCAATATCTGTTCCATCTGCAACTAACAATCGACGGCAGTCCTAGCTGTCCTCTATTATTGTTGATATGCTCGCAGATATCTGAAGACTCATCTGTACAACGTTGGATACAAGATACAAGATTCTAAAACATTTTTCTGGCGTGTACTAAAGGATAAAAGACTGAAGATCAGAAGCTTCCTTGGTGACCAGTCTAACGTACACCTGGATGAGAGACAACGGTTCTCTTAACGTTCAAATTTCAAGAAGAAGCTTAAATACAAGACTCAAGACTGAGAAGAGATAAGGAGAAAAGAGATAACAACATAGAAAATAGAGCAACACCAATTCTTCTAGTCTTCTGTTTTTCAAGCAAGAGCAAAGCGTCCATTCCAATTGTTTTCCGTAGCTCTTATGCTCTCAGTGTTCATAGAAGAAATTCTTGTGAGAGCCTGTGTAGTCTTTGGAGAGAAACCAATGTCAAATTCTCTTTCTCTCTTGAGGCTTGTTTGCTTCAGCTTGCAGCTGATTAAGCTAGTGTGTGAAGCTTGTTCTTAAACTTCGTTTCTTGGTTTGTACCTTCTGGACGAAGGAAGACCTGGTGGTATCCAGGGTGGTTGTTTTTCCCTTCAGGTTGAAGGAAGACCAGTTGAGGCTGGGTGTAAGGATCTGTGAGGGGGATAGTACCCTTGTTAGTGAAATCCTGAGGCATTGCTCAGGGACTGGACGTAGGTCTCCTGTGGAGAGGAGTTCCGAACCAGGATAAAAACCCTTGTGTCTTGTGGTTGTGCTTATGTGCGTTTGCTGTCTTATTTTGTCCAACTCTAACGTTGTTTAAGTTGTTGTGTAATCCTTTTAGTGAACAGGTTTAATCAAAGATCAAATTTTTAATAACCCATTCACCCCCCCTCTGGGCTAGCTAGCTGGGCAACAAGTGGTATCAGAGCAAGTCTCTTCGACAAAGAAGAAGATCCAACGATCTGAAGAGCAAAGATCAATGGCAGCCCAAAGCAACTTCGAAGGTCAGTCAGTCAACAGGCCTCCCTTGTTCGATGGAGAAGATTACACCTATTGGAAGACAAGAATGGAAGTACTTTCTACAAGGCCATGATTATACAATATGGTCCATTGTAGAAGAAGGTGATCTTCTAGTCACAAATGCTAAGGCTCAATGGACAGATGACGACAGAAGAAGAATATCCCTAAACTACAAAGCCAAGAGCATCCTTTGCTGTGCCCTCAGCAAGAAATAATTCAACAGAGTTTCAGCCTGCAAATCCGCAATGGAAATGTGGGAAAAGCTCAGGATTACTTATGAAGGGACAGACAAAGTAAAGGAGACAAGAATCGATATTCTTGTAGCCCAATATGAAAGGTTCCAGATGCAGCCAAGTGAATCCATAACTCAGATGTTTAGTAGATTCACAGATATCACAAATGGATTAGCTGGATTAGGTAAAGTCTATGGTGTACCAGACATGGTCAGGAAGATACTCAGATCTCTGCCATCCTCATGGACTCCAAAAGTAACAGCCATTGAGGAAGCCAATGATATGAAATTAATGTCATTGGAAAAGCTAATAGGATCTTCATGGCTCATGAGATAAATATGGAGAGATTAGGAGAATCCTCCAGCAGAAGGAAGAAATCAAATGCTCTCATGGCGAATGATGAGATATCAGAATAATCTTTGGATAACAGTGAAGGTAGCAAAGACAGTGATGATGAAGAAGCCATGCTGTCTCGAAGACTTCAGGAATATAGCAAAGAAGAAGAAGTATCAGTCCGGAAGAAGATTTTTCAAGAAGAACAAAGACTTCAGAAAACCAGAAGTAAAGGATCCGAAGAAAGGAGAAGTAATATGCTATGAATGCAAGAAGCCTGGACACATCAAGGCAGATTGTCCAATGCTCAAAAAGAATGATCATAAGAAGAAGGACAACTTTAGAAGATTTAAGAAGTATAAAAAGAAAGCAATGGCAGCTGCTTGGGAGAACAGCAGTGACTCAGATAGTGAGTCAAGCTCGAGCAGTGAAGGTGAAGAAGCAAACTTGGCCCTCATGGCCAATACTGAAGATAAGGTAACTTCTGACTCTTCTTTTGATTCATGCAATGATTCAGATTCTGATAACTTAGAAAATGCTTTTAATGAACTCTATGAAAAATATAAAGAAGTATCTAAATTACTTAAAATTAGTAAGAAGAATTTAATCTGTTTAGAAAATACAAACTCAGATCTAAAAACCGAAAATGAAGAACTTGAAAAACAAATAACTGAACATAAAAGAAGGAATGAATATTATGTGAAGATTTAAAAGAGAAAAATAGAAAAATAATTCACTTAGAAAAACAAGAAGACTTAAGTGGACTTAAAACAGAAATAGAAAGATTAAATAAAGAAAATGAACATTTAACAAGCACCATAAACAAGTTCACAAATAATAAACCTCTTCTAATAATAAATGGAGTTAAAAGATCAACTAAGAAGAAACATGGTTTTGGTTATACTCCCTCGAAAAATGAAGAAGAAACAAAAGTCTTTCCTAACACTTATCCAACTCCTGAATTTATATCCGAAAAGAATAAAGAACATAAAAAATTAAATACAATCCAGTTGAAAGAATAACTAGAACAACCTGTTGTACTCATTGTAACAAACTAGGACATAACAAAGCAACCTGTCCTAACAAGAACAAAAAGTGGATAATAAAAGGAAAAATCAATGATACTAGCCCATAAGGACCAAAAGAACTTGGGTACCTAAAACTTAGTGTTTAAATTTCAGGGAAATTCAAGAGCATCCAAATGGTACTTGGACAGTGGATGCTCAAGGCACATGTCAGGCAACAAGAAGTTTTTCGTTGATCTCCAAGCTGAAGAAGGTACAGTCACCTATGGAGATAATGGAAAAGGCACTGTGATAGGAAGTGGGTCCGTGAACATCAAAGGAAAATCAGTTATTGAAGACGTAATGCTGGTCAAAGGATTAAAGTACAATCTTATCAGCATCAGCCAGTTGTGTGACAAAGGCCATCAGATTCAGTTCCAAGAATCAAAGTGCAGTATATAAAGGATGGTGCAGTCATATTTGAAGCCTACAGAGAAAGAAACTTGTATTCTCTATCTTGAGGAACTCAAGAATCAAGATGTCTGTTTGGCAGCCAGCAAAGATCAATCAACAGAGCTGTGGCACAGAAGATTGGGTCACTGCAGCTTGGACGGTTTGAATAAGCTCAAAAAGAGAAAGCTAGTGGAAGGACTGCCAAAGGTCAATTCTAGATTGGATAGCATTTGCAAACCTTGTGCAAGAGGAAAGCACACCAAGAGCTCTTTCAAATCAAAGACTGTAGTAACCACCTCAAAGCCCTTAGAACTACTTCATATGGATCTATTTTGGCCAATGAGGACTACCAGTCTAGGAGAAAGAATTTTGGATTTGTAATAGTTGATGATTATTCAAGATTCACTTGGGTATCCTTTCTAGAGCACAAAGATGACACATTTGACAATTTTGTCAGCTTCAGTAAGAAAGTTCAGAAAGATCAGAAGTTCACAATTGTCTCTATCCAATCAGATCATGGTGGTGAGTTTCAGAATGAAAAGTTTACAAAGTTCTGTGATGATCAAGGAATTGAGCACAACTTCTCAGCCCCAAGGACACCTCAACAGAATGGAATTGCTGAGAGGAAAAACAGAACTCTTTTGGATATGGCAAGAACCATGTTATCAGAATATGATTTGCCAAGATATTTCTGGGTCGAAGCCATCAACACTACATGTTATATCATTAATAGAGTAATGATCAGGCCGATTCTGAAAAGGACTGCTTATGAACTCTACAAAGGAAAGAAGTCAAAGATCAGCCATTTCAGAATTTTTGGATGTCCTTGCTTCATCCACAACAATGGAAAAAGGGACATTGGTAAGTTGGATTCCAAATCAGATGAAGGCATCTTTATGGGGTACACTTCTAAACCCAAAGGTTATAGAGTTTTCAATAAACGCTCATTATTAATAGAACAATCTGTACATGTTATTTTTGATGAATCTAACCCTTCCTTGAAAAAGGAAGAAATTAGTGACATTGATGATGCAGATGACTTGTCCGAAAAATTAAAGAATACCTCAATTAAGGACAAGGAAGATCCTCTCTGGAAGAACTGCAGCAAACTGAAATCCAACATGAAAATCTCCAAAAGAATGGAGACATCAGAAAGATCACCCTCCTGAAAACATTATTGGTGATCCATCCGTAGGGGTAAGAACAAGAGGTAATGTAATTCCTTGTGATTATTTAGCCTTTGTTTCTCAAATAGAGCCTAAGACAGTCAATGAAGCTTTATCTGATGAATCTTGGATATTAGCCATGCAAGATGAACTAAATCAGTTCAAGAGAAACCAGGTATGGTCACTTGTTCCTAGACCATCCAATCATTCAGTTATTGGCACCAAGTGGGTGTTCAGAAATAAACTGGATGAGTCTGGAATAATCTTAAGGAACAAGGCCAGACTGGTAGCTCAAAGTTACTCCTAATAGGAAGGCATAGATTTCGATGAAACCTATGCACCTGTAGCTAGACTTGAGGCTATTAGGATTTTACTTGCTTATACATCTGCATTTGATTTAAAACTATTTCAAATGGATGTCAAATCAGCCTTTTTAAATGGTTTTATCAAGGAGGAAGTTTATGTGGAACAACCTCCAGGTTTTGATGATACCGAATTTCCAAATCATGTATTTAAATACATAAGGCTTTATATGGTTTAAAGCAAGCACCTAGAGCCTGGTATGAAAGGCTCAGTACTTTCTTATTAGATCATGGTTTCACTAGAGGTAAAGTAGATAGTACATTATTTATAAAATCTAAGGTTAAACATATACTTCTTGTGCAAATATATGTAGATGATATTATTTTTGGATCTACTGATGAATCTCTTTGCAAGTACTTTGAAAAGCTTATGCAGGGAGAATTCGAAATGAGCTTGATGGGGGAGCTAAGCTACTTCCTTGGATTGCAAATCAAGCAAGGGAAGGATGTCACTCATATCTGTCAAGCCAAGTACACCAAAGAGCTGTTAAAGAAATTTGGATTTGAAGGTGCAAAGCCACTATCAACTCCAATGAGCACATCAACCAGAATGGTAAAAAAGTAGACCAAAAGATTTATCGAGGTATGATAGGATCATTACTTTACTTACCTGCAAGTAGACCAGACATTTTGTTTAGTGTATGCATGTGTGCTAGATATCAAGCAGACCCTAGAGAGTCTCATTTAATTTCAGTAAAAAGAATATTTAGATATCTGGCTAGAACTCATGAATTAGGTCTCTGGTATCCTAGATCTTGTGAAATAAAATTAGTAGGATATTCAGATGCTGATTATGCTGGATGCAAAGTAGATAGAAAAAGCACAGTGGGTGTTGTCAATTTCTTGCAGGATGTTTAATATCATGGTCATCCAAGAAACAAAATTAGTAGTAGCTTTATCAACAGCTGAGGCAGAATATGTTGTGCTGGAAGTTGCTGTACACAACTTCTTTGGATAAAGCAACAACTTGAGGATTTCGGAATTCACATCAAATCAATTTCACTATTGTGTGATAATACAAGTGCCATCAACCTCACCAAAAATCCAGTACAGCACTCAAGGACTAAGCACATTGAGGTAAGATATCATTTTATTCGAGACCATGTAGCTAGTGGTAATTTAGAAATTTCTTTTATAGATACAAATGGTCAATTAGCAGATATCTTCACAAAAGCCCTACCTGAAGAGATTTACATCTCTTAGAAGGGAATTAGGGATGTGCAATTTGTGAAAAGATTTCTGTAACTTTATTGACATATAAATTTTTTTCAGATTAAATGAAATTTTCTCTCCTTTAAGAATAAGCAAAGCTCAATTATCTACATGCTTTGACCGCTATTGTGTTGAAAGTTGTTTGACCCGTCAAACGGTTTTGTCGCTTTCTGGCTTTACCGCCTTTGGCGCTCCACTTTTCGGTAAAGTAATATTAATTTATTCAAATCGTTCTGAGAACGACTTGTCTTCTACCTTTACCCTTTTATCTTTATCTGTTCACCCAAAGCCGATGCCCTAACGATTTCGGCATCGACTCTCTGCAACTTTCGAAGCTTTCTCCTCTTCCCGCGAAGAATCCCTTCGAGAGCTTCCATCCCTTAAATATCTCCCTTCACCAGAATCTCCTTCTCCTCTGCACCCATGGCCGCTCCGATGATCACCGGAAGTGTTGGAGGTTACAGTGCTGAGTTTCTGTCCCCGAAGGAGCAAGAAAGGTTTACCTTCGTGAAGACGAAGATCTGCGGAAATAAGGCAGTGGATGTTCAGAACCTTGAGAAGAGTGGCATGTCCAGTCTAGTCGAAGCTTTGAGAAGAATGCAGTGGATGGATGTTGCTACTTTCACCGAGGTAAGCTATCCGGACCTGGTGAAAGCTTTTTTCATTTGTTTGAAGTCAGAGGCAGATGGGTCCCTTGTCTCCTCAGTGAAGGGCACCCAGATCAAGATAGACCATGAGCTATTGCATGAGTTGTTTGGAGTAAAGACCTCTGGTATAGTGGCATTCACTATGTGAATGATGAAGTAAAGGGTCTCGGAATTATTGGTCCAGGGTTTAAGCTGAAAGATGGAAAGCTAGATATTAATCAGATGTCCGCATTTAATCGGTTGCTTCACTTTATTGTCTGTCAAATTATAGTACCTTGAAGTGCTACGTTTTCTTCACGCACTAGGGCAGATTCGGACATAATGTTCTGGGCAATCTAGAACAAGGAGATAAACTTGGCCGCCGTAATGATTGAGCGAATGAAATTTGCTCATGCTCAAATATGGGAAACCAAGAGCAAGTTGAATGTTTCCTTGCCCTATGCTCATTTACTCATCAAGATTTTTAAGCACTGTGGAGTAGATTTGTCTGGAGCAGTAGTAGAGAAGATGGGCCATCTATAAGGTCCAAAATTTGAAGAAAAGTGGTTTTTTCAGTGCAAGATGGAGTTTGGACAAAGACCTCTGTGGCAGAAGGAGAAGCGATTATTGGAGATATCCCAGAAGTTCAAGAAGAAGCAGCAGCAGCAGAGCAGCACAACACAGAGCAAGCAGCATCAGTAGACAAGCAGCAGCATACCAGTTGTGGCAAGCCAAGCAGAAGTTTCAGAATCACCTGTTGTGGAGATTGACTCTCATTCTCCAGAAGTTCAGATGGAAGAAGGTGCAGCTGGTATGGCAGACTCTTTGCCCACCACCTTAGTCGCCTCTATTTTAAGAGAGGTATTGGATTCCATTCCCTCCACTCAGCTACTTCTAAAGAAGGTGGACGTGTTGAAGAAGAAGTTATGCACCAGGCCATACAGAAATTCAGTCTGAACCAATTGCTAATGTTGAGATACAAGCAGGTACTCAACAAGATGTGGTCATGGAAGAAGCTCCTAGCCAGGGGAGCAAAGTATCATTGAACCTGAAGTGTCTGAATCCGTGGCAGAAGGCCACTTGGAAAAAGTTGTTTTGGAGGATGCTCCTGCCCAAGGGGAGCAAGAAAGTGTTGAACTCCCTGCTCCTATTCAGGGGAGCAAGTGGGCACTTAGGAACCATTGATTGAGAATGTTCCTGAGTCAGCTGCCCCATCTCAGGAATTTCCACCTCCTGCCAGTGTTTCTATTAGTGAAGGCCCAGTGCAAGCAATATTAATCTGAGAGCCTGTCACTCAGCAAGGGAGCAGAAGAGAATTGTTTTCAGAAGGCCAAGAAGGGCCATAGAAAAGTAAATCTGAAGCCTGTTATGGCATTGTTGAAGGCTCAAGGAGAGATCTGTCATCAGGCAATCTTCACTCAGCATTGTTGCCGTCTCAGATCTCACACACCAGCATGCAGTGCAATCACAGCTTACTCCAGACACGTCAGCAGAAGCTGCCTGCAGGTATCAAGTGAGTGTTCTCCTCTGATATCTTCAGTCAGCGAGCCTCAAGAGGCACTCCCAAGTCTAGTGCTCCTGAGCTACTCAGAGCAGACCACAAATGTTCTCGGCCACCAGGGCCCCAGCTCAGGGCCATCAGGCCATCAGCTTCAGGGCCAGCAGGGCCATCAGCTTCAGGGTCAGCAGGGCCATCATCTGCATTCAGAGAAGATCAAGCCAAAGGAAAGAGCCAATGACAGCTTCTAAGGCCCCTGACACTTCATCTCTTGCCACTCCAACCCTCTCCTCACCTCCATCTCCTTCTATACCCCTTCTGCACCACCAACCATCAAACATCCTGTGCCTCGCACCCAACCATCCTCATCCTTCATTTCATCTCAACCTTCCTTCTCTCCCACTCCTTCTCACATCTCAGCTTCATCCTCATTCAATCCCAAACCTTCACCTTCTCAAACTCAAACACCTCCAGTTCAACCAACTTCATCCTTTAATCCCAAACATCTTTTCTATCCTCCTACTCCTCCTTCTTCTGTTATCTTCCTCCGGAAAAACCTCTACCTCTTGGTGTCTTTGACACAAATCTTACGGATGATTTTGAAAGAAACACCCTTATCACCATTCTCTCCACTGCTTCTCATATCCACAGGACTGATCCTCCCAGTCCTGCCAAGAAAAAGAGGAAAACATCCTCCTCTCTTAGCATCCCTTCTGTTCCCTTATTTCCTCCTCTTTGATATTCTCTTACCCTTGATCCTAAGAGAAGACCTATCTACAAGGATTTCTTCAAAAGTGCATTCTTTCTCTACCATTATGGTATTCCTTTTCTTAACCTATCCGAACACCTAAACATTGTTCTTCCTCTTACTCAGATATCCCAATTCCACAAATCCAAAATCCTTGAGGGCACTGAGTTCAAGACTGAAGATCAGTGGGCAGCTGTCAAGGAAATAGGCTCAATATGAAAAGTATTGACTGCCAGGGCAGAATCTCTTACCCACAGAGCTCCCCCTCACCTTTTTTGAGTGGTTCATTATTCAACATAAGAACTCTTGGGGACCTTATATTTTGAAAGAGATTCGTATTGCCAGGAACTTTCAGCTGTACAGTGACTTCTGCTACTTGAACAAGCTGCCTGAGGTTCAGTTCTTCCAATTTCATTCAGCCTTAGTGATGCTGAGATCAGAACGTCCTGTAAATGTCCCCTCTCAGTGAACTTTGCTGATCTCCCAATTGACTCTCTAGTCCTTCTGCCAAAGCTACACTCCCTTGTGTTTGATTCAGATGCAGGATCTCATGCTTTAGACATGTTTGCAAGGCAAATGGGCCGGATGTCAGCCAAGCAGGGCAGACTACCTTCATTCTTGCGTTCATCTTCAGAGAATACCACTCTGGCTGCATTTCTTCTCAGACCTTGGCTCCACTCATTTCTGAGTGTGTGAGAGACTTACTCCCTCAGAATGGGACATTCCTTATCAGGCCTCACATCTACAGTTGGAAGCTATCAACCGTGATCTAGCTAGTCAAGGAAGCCCACTCTTTTCAGCAGAAACATTCTTGATCTCAACTCCATCACTCCTATTCAAGAGATCTATGTTGTGTGGGCAGCCAATATTCTGCCTTCTATGCTTTGAAGCAGGATCTGCTAGATCAGAAGATCTTCTATCCAATCTCTTTGAATAGATTTCTCCATCGTGCCAGCTTTGGAAAAAACACTACTTCAGATTCATCCTGGACCCAGATCAGTATGCAGAGTTCTTGGATAAGCAATGACAACTCTTCATTCAAAGGCTATTCCATCCATGGGTCCTAATTTTTCAGTTGCCTCTGGATTTTCCAACAACTTTTGAAGATCTTGAGATCAAGGCATGGGCTGTCATCTCACAGCATGCCTCTTATTGTCTCCTATGTACTATCTTTCTCACACTTAATACAATGATTTCTTTCTTCTTTGTCTCATCGCCTATCTTTTTGCTTATTGACAAAATGGGGGAGAAACTAAAGCTATTCTGAAAACATGTTTGTTTGTTATATGATGTTTAGTATATTTTGTCATCATCAAAAAGGGGAGATTGATGACCAACCTTCCATATAAATTAATTCAGTTATTTATATATATATTAATTTTTGACGATTAACAAAATAGTACTAATGAATTACTTGAGCTTTGAGAACAGGAAATAAAAGAAAAATGAAAGTTCAAGACAATCAGGTAAGTCTCATCTCACATTCTGTCCAAGTCTTTGTATCGACTTCTTCATACTTCACATCGACTTCTTTGATAAGCAGAACGTTTCCTTTCTGACCGAAAGTTCAAAAACAAATCAATATCGCAACGATTCTTTAAGACATCGAACGATTTCTTAACCCGTAACGACTTAACTGTCGTAACGATTTCTTTAGACCTCGTAACGATTTCTTTAGAACTCGCAACGACTTTCTAAGGCGTAACGATTTCTTTAGACCTTGTAACGATTTTTTTAGAACTCGCAACGACTCTTTAGCCGTAACGATTTCTTTAGACCTCGTAACGATTTCTGTAGAACTCGCAACGACTTTCTAAGGCGTAACGATTTCTTTAGACCTCGTAACGATTTCTTCAGATCTCATAACGATTGCTTCGTGCAACGATTTGTTAGAGTTCTCGTAACGATTTCTTTAGTCCTCGTAACGATTTCTTTAGAACTCTCAACGACTTCTAAGGCGTAACGATTTCTTTAGACCTCGTAACGATTTCTTCAGATCTCATAACGATTTGCTTTGTGCAACGATTTGTTAAGAGTTCATAACGATTTCTGTACTGTCATAACGACTTGCTAAGCCGTAACGATTTCCTCAGTTCTCGTAACGATTTCTTTTAAACTCGTAACGACTTGATAGCTGTAACGATTTCTTCAGTTCTCGTAACGATTTCTTTGAAACTCGTAACGACTTGATAGGCATAGCGATCTCTTTAGAGTTCATAACGACTTGATAAGTGTTTATAACGATTTGCTATAACTTATAACGATTTCATCATTATAATTTGATAATGCTCTGTCATAACGATTTGTCTGTTATCGATTTCATAAGTCATCGGGAGTGTTCATATCAAATTTCTTGCTGTATCAGTATAATGCTTTTTAATAGCGTTGAAAAGTCAAAGTCATATCTCGTTTGTTGACTGCTACGCATTAAATGCTCTCTGATCGTATCTCCCATGCATGCAGACAATATCTTCCATTTTTATGCTACTCTGTCTACGTCCTTTTTAGACAGAAGGGAGCTTTGCTATATATTGCAATATCTGTTCCATCTGCAACTAACAATCGACGGCAGTCCTAGCTGTCCTCTATTTATTGTTGATATGCTCGCAGATATCTGACAAGACTCATCTGTACAACGTTGGATACAAGATACAAGATTCTAAAACATTTTTCTGGCGTGTACTAAAGGATAAAAGACTGAAGATCAGAAGCTTCCTTGGTGACCAGTCTAACGTACACCTGGATGAGAGACAACGGTTCTCTTAACGTTCAAATTTCAAGAAGAAGCTTAAATACAAGACTCAAGACTGAGAAGAGATAAGGAGAAAAGAGATAACAACATAGAAAATAGAGCAACACCAATTCTTCTAGTCTTCTGTTTTTCAAGCAAGAGCAAAGCGTCCATTCCAATTGTTTTCCGTAGCTCTTCTGCTCTCAGTGTTCATAGAAGAAATTCTTGTGAGAGCCTGTGTAGTCTTTGGAGAGAAACCAATGTCAAATTCTCTTTCTCTCTTGAGGCTTGTTTGCTTCAGCTTGCAGCTGATTAAGCTAGTGTGTGAAGCTTGTTCTTAAACTTCGTTTCTTTGGTTTGTACCCTTCTGGACGAAGGAAGACCTGGTGGTATCCAGGGTGGTTGTTTTTCCCTTCAGGTTGAAGGAAGACCAGTTGAGGCTGGGTGTAAGGATCTGTGAGGGGGATAGTACCCTTGTTAGTGAAATCCTGAGGCATTGCTCAGGGACTGGACGTAGGTCTCCTGTGGAGAGGAGTTCCGAACCAGGATAAAAACCCTTGTGTCTTGTGGTTGTGCTATGTGCGTTTGCTGTCTTATTTTGTCCAACTCTAACGTTTGTTTAAGTTGTTGTGTAATCCTTTTAGTGAACAGGTTTTAATCAAAGATCAAATTTTTAATAACCCATTCACCCCCCCTCTGGGCTAGCTAGCTGGGCAACAATGACGACGTCTAGATATGTAATGTCGTGGACGAAGCGAACGAAGGGTTCCCAGCAAGATGGATCAGTGGACACCCACGAAGAGTAGAAACGCGCAAAGGGGAAAGAGTCGGACATCGACATCTGTGCAGCTAGAAGTCCCGGCCCCCACTTTGATTTTCGCTCCCATTGTGGTTCTTCCCCCTGAGATCACAGGTTTTGGGGCGGCGGACATTGAGTGGCTTCCTACCCATCCCCTCGCCCCTTCACCCTTTTCTGCTTGCCCACCTTGCTGCAATGGAATTGGGCTATGGTGGGCGATCTTAGGGAGCCCCTTTAGTAATTAATGGGACGTGGTCTCACGAGTCGTCATGCGACAATGGATGCGGTGGAGGTTGGGGGCATCGGAGGGGTCCCCCCCCTCCAATTTTGTAGGATGGGGGAGATAGAGCGAGTGAAATAGATTATAGTTGAAAAAAATGATAAAAAAATATTTTTTTTATAAGACAAGTTAGTTTTTTATCATTGTTAACTCAATGTGGTTGAATTAAATAGATAGAATGAAACAGTAGGTCCTATATTATGTTATCTTTCGATTTGAAGAATATACAATATAATAGTCAGATTTCAGAAATATATAAATGAATATGTAATATTTTAGCGGTATATATGTAATTTAACTACTTTAAAATGAGTATTTATATCTTTAAAGTATCTGTTGCCCTCTCTCTCTCTTAGTCACTTTCTAAATTCTTATTTTGCCTTTTATCTCACAATGACTTTCCTATTTGTCTCGTTTAAACATAACTAAACTAACTTTTAAAATAAAATAGTACATATTTTAAAGTGAATGTATATATGATTTAAGTATTTGTATACATGACTTAAAGAATAACATTGCATCACTTAAAATAGTTTATACTTCTTTGAAATAATATATGTTTTGAAATAAGTATTCACATATTTTAAAGTAAGAGTTTCCGTTTCATTCATTCACTTTGACTCACTCAACCATTTATTCCAATGTTGAACATCACTTCTTTAACATTAAATGAACCTGAACTTCAAGTCAATGAAATATTTATTTTAACTCGGTGTAACAATCACTTTATATTATTCGAACATTTACTTTAACTGAGAAGAACAATTACTTTAATGCTAAACATCTATTCTTTAACGTTAAGTGAACAATGAATCTGAATTTTAAGTCAATAGAATATTTACTTTAACTCAGTATAATAGTCACTTTATATCGTTTGGATATTTATTTTAACTCGACTAAACAATTACTTTAATGTTAATATGGTGTTTGGTTACAATTTTTTTTAAAAAACTATTTCTAAATAAAAAATTATAGTGTTGGTAAAATTAATGTAATTTTTAAAATTGAGAAAAATTGTTGTTATGTGTTTGGTAAAATTAATATAATTTTTAAATTTTATAAAGAGAAAGAGGGAGGCGTAGGGGGGAGCTGGCGGGGTGGGAGGAGGAGGAAGGGGCACAGGGGGGGGGGGGGGGGGGGGGGGGGGGGGGGGGGGGGGAGGAGGAGGGAGGCGCTGGCAGAGGGAGGAGGAGGAGGGCGCAGGGGGGCGGGGAGGGGCCCGACGGGGGGGGAGGAGGAGGGCGTAGGGGCGCAGGGGAGGGGGAGGGCGCCGGCAGGGGGGGGGGTTGGAGGAGGAGGACGAGGGGGCACGAGCGAAATAAAAAATGGTGTAGAGTTGTTTTCTTTTTAGAGAGTTTTACACATGTAGGATTCTTTCCCAAATTTTTTTTTGTCTTACCAAACATGTGTTAGTGAACATCTTTTCTTTTTTTAAAATTTTAGATAAAAAAGATGTAAAAAATTACAACCAAACACCTTATAAATATCTACTTTTTTAAGTGAACAGTGAACTTGAACTTTAAATCAATAGATTTTTACTTTAACTCAGTGTATATTCTTCAATCATTAACTTTAACTCACTAGACTATTTACTGTAATGTTAAATATCACTTATTTTACGTTAAGTGAACATTGAACATGAACGTTAAGTCGTTGAAACATTTACTTTAACTCAGTACAACATTCACTTTATATTATTCAAATATTTATTTTAATGCAATAAAATGATTACTTTAACATTAAGCACATCTTCTTTAGCATCATGTGAACAATGAATTCAAACTTTAAGTCAATGAACATATTTTAAGTCAATGAAAAGTCACATTATATCATTAGATCATTTAATATTTACTTTAATGTTAAACATCACTTATTTAACATAAAGTAAATAGTGAATGTAAACACTAAATTAGTGAAATATTTACTTTAACTCAATATAACAATCACTTTATATTTTTCGAACATTTATTTTAACTCACATGAATATTTACTTTAACATTACAATATTATTAGTAATCATTACATTGATTGCGAGTAATCGATGTACATGTAACTGACAATTGATCTATCCACCAACCATTGCCGCTAGTTGATCGCTCATTGCTGTCGGCCACTAACTGCTTGTCGCCACCACCAATGTTAGTGGAAAGTCGATCATTGTCTATTCTGTTGCTGTTGGCCATCGTCGTCAACTTCCCACCCACCGTCGCTACAGCTCCGTCGCCAACTTAAAGTAATGTTAAAACAATGGCTAAAGGTAAAATGTTAATTGATTTTTTAAAAATTCAAGTAAAATTTCAAATGTCATGAATACTCTTTTACTTAAGACGTGTGAATATTTACGTTAAAACAAATGAACTTTTACTTTAAGGTACGTACTCGTTTATTTTAACACCATATCTGTTTAGATTTTCTCTTATGCTTTAAGTTATATATTATATTACTTTAAATTATATATTAATTTGCTTTAAACTATATGCTATTTTATTTAAACTATGTGTTTTTTTTACTTTAATATTATATGTGTTTTGCCTTAAAACGATACATAAAGAAGAAGGGAGAAGGGAGAATGAAGAAGACGAATCTAGTATTGAGTGGAGAGGATAAAATATGAAATGAAAAGGTGAAAGTATTAATGAGGGATTAGAAAATAAATTCACAAAAAATAAAGATTTTTAGTGCATCTTTTTTTATAAAGATCTTAAAATAAGTTTTTTTTTTCAATGTCAATGACTTTTATTTAATTATCCTTAAGAAACCTAAATTTTTTAAAATTTATTATGATATATTATGAAAAGTAACCATTAAAAAAGGAGAATACAAGTGAACATTTAATTTATTTAAATCACAATAATCCAAGATATTCCTCGACGGGGAGAAGATTTTCGCTAAAGCCATATAAATAGGGTTAGTATAAATTGTAAGAGAGTTCATAAATATTTTGGCTTTAGCGAGAGAATTAGGATGCCTAACATCACTATCGAATTTGTTACTACTTATGATTAATCATAATTTAATACTCGTAGATAGATTAAAATTGGTAAAAATAAACAAACAAACAAAATCGAAGAAGAGATTACTTTCACTAAAAAAATCGAGAGACAAAAAAATCCAGGTGCCGACAGTGGTGACTGGTGATGAAGAGAAAACAAGGAAATAGTTTGTGCTGTGACTAGACATACTCAGAAACAACTCTTTCGGAAGTTAAATTAATTTGATGCGAACATGCAGGTTACTTCCCGACATCGTCAGCAAATCTTAAGTTGCAATCCTAACGACGAGAGAAAAGAAAAGAAAAGGGCATGTAGCGATATGCCTGCACAAGAGTGTAGTCAACAGAAATCTATGGACGAAACTTGTTTGCCAGCTGATCAGAGGCTGTTTGATCCTGTTTCTAAAAATCTAACCTTGCAACCCTAGCAGGTAAATTCAAAGTATATAATCTGGATAATACATGCGAGAGATCCCCGACAGAGTTCCATCCTCTCAGACACGTCAGAAAGTAGTCAAAGATTCTTGCGGTTCAGATGCGATACGAACTGATCAACAGCTGCCATTGCACGGGATGCCGCACCAACCGAGCCCTCGTACCTGTGAGTTTGGAGTCCGAAGTTATACACCCTGAATACTAAGTCAGACAATGACATGCATAGGCTCCAGTAATCCTTACAATGCAACCAAAAGAAATGCCGCAGTTTGCATAACGATAACACCTTCGCCAGCAGGTTTTGACGTATTCACGCATCTGGCACAGAACCAGTGCTCATGTATTGAAGTGACGATATCTACAGTAGAGAACACCAGAAAAAAGAGACAATCCAAGAGTTAGAGAATCTTCAGAACTGCTGTAAGAAGCATGGAGCTGACCTATCTCTGTCGAAAGATCTTGCACACGCACAAGGAACTTCTAAAATTGTGCGCCAATGATTTCACACCAGAGTAAGTTCTGCATGCTGCAGTCGCACCATATGTATAGAAGGGAGAATACCTAAAAACTAGGAATATTATGATATTAAGTAACGGGGCTCACATTGGTTTTGTCCAATGGAAAAAAATTCTTTCTGCAGATCATTTCTTCTCATGAAGTCCACAAATGGGCATAAATCGGGGGACTTTAACTTCGTCCCTTGCTGCTCTGCTCTGCAAAATGATCAGTAGATGGACTTTCTCAGGTAAAGGCTAACAGGAGTAAACAAGAAAAGCTGAATCCAGGAGCAGCATCTCAAATTCAGAATTCCACTAATGAATCATCCACAAGTACTTTGAAGGTAGAAAATGTCCGAGTAGACTCAATCCAAGTTCTCAGACATTCAGTTAACATCATCTAAAAGCCTATTTTGTTTTTATGTCCACTCCCACCCCCACAAAGGCAAAGGTCGGGTTCTCGTCCGAATGCTCTGCCGCATTTTCTGCAAGGAGTCATTGCAGATCAAGACTCCTTTCCAAGAAGAAATTTCGTACAGCACCATTAATTCAATCCAATAGACAAAGAAAGGCATGCAAAGGTTAACAAGAAATTCATTTTTGACTAATCGCCGTTGAGTTTCAACTTCCTTACTTCCCCGTGTCCTTTTTCAACTCTTCTCCTTCTTGCTCAGTCAACTCCTTGTTAAGTAACCACTGAAGTGAATGCAATACTTGGAATATCGAGGGCTCATGTGCTTAGACTATGGCATTTGACATTTTTTTGGGGGTTATCTTTCTGCATCTATCAGTCAAAAATGCACAGTGATCATTCAAATAGATTGTTTTATTTTTTAGAAATTAGGATAATTATCTCAAAACACATAAATTTTGACAAAGATGACCTAATTTTGCCTCAAATTATAACCTCCTACCAACTTGCCGTTTTTATTGGGCATCTCTCAATAAAGAGCAGCCTTTTCCAAAGCAACTTGTAATTATCAAATTCTTAGGAAAATAATTTGGGAAGCAGCAACAAGCAGTTAGCTTACCGAAAAGTCCTCAGAACTTTAGGAAATTGGGCCCATAGACCAGGCTAAATTACCCTTGGTTGCTGGATAAGACTATATGAGGATAACAATTATTGTTGTTATTAGTTACGCATTTTGACATTTTTGAGAGGTTATCCTTGGGAATGACATCTCAGTGTTTTGTTCCAGTAAAAAACTGATGTCCATCAAGGAGATCTGGGCAGAGAGAGGTGGTATACATGGAGGGAAAGAATGAGGAGAAGCTCATATAACCCGTCATCCTATTTTTTCTCCTCGAGAGTGACTTATTTCAGTGTTTCATTCCAGTAGAATATTGATGTTCATCAAAGTCAGTGTTTCATTGCAGTAGAATATTGATGTCCATCAAGAAGAGGTAGGCAGAAAGAGGGGGTGTAAATGGATGAAACGAATAGGGAGAAAAGCTCGTATAATCTTTCATCCTATTTTCTGAGCTCTCCATGCAGCTAACTAGCCAATGCTTTTTAAAGATGAAGCAATCTGTGAATGAACTGATCTAGCAGCTGACAAGCACAATGCTAATGAAGGCAACCATCATGGAAAAAGTTCTCTCAATACCAGTTATAATATTGTCAGCAACAAAATGGATGAGCAGCAAATGAATCTAACTTAAAACTATGAATAATGAAGGCTCACAAATTTCTGTAAATGTACTCTGCAGCCAACAATTTGAATTCACAGATTGAAAGACAGGCCATTGGGTAGATTCCATAAGACTGTATCTTCCTAATTTCTGCACATCCACTCATTAGGTTGTTTCATTTTGAATCTTAAATAAGCTAAGGAAAAGAAAAGGTACAAGAACAAGAACAATGCCATAGATATTGCGGCACACACTAGAGAACATCTTATGAAATCTTAGTCTCAAAGATTTTACATTACAGCAAACAATTAGGTTTACCAACATTCTAATTCTAACAATGGCTGGACAAATTTGTTAAAGGTAAATGCCGATCTGTATAGATCACACACTCATGAAAGAGAGGAACGGCCTTTATTGCAAACGAATGGGGTGTTTAGTGTGACATCCAAAGAATGGTTCCCAATTGAAGCTGCTTTCATTGTAATCTCCTCTGGGGTGATTATTGGTCATTTCTATGTATGATGACTAGCAGTACCTTGATCCAATTTATAATTATTAAATAATAGTCAATTTAGTTTAGTTTCATCTTTCGTCTACTAAGCTGGAGAAATTTCGAGCAACCTCAGTAACTAACAATTATGTCCTGAAGCGTACATATGTCATCAAAGAAGGAAGTAACAAAGTAGCTTCCAACAGCAGCCCTGGCTGCCATCTTGGGGAGATGAGAAATCTAACCATGCATGGCAAAATGCAGACGGATGGCTATAAAAAGTATGCCGCGACGAAAGTTTACATCCACGTCATTCTCAAATGTTTGCTTTCCAAGGATCAAATACACCGTGCACTAGATTAAAAAATCTGGAAGATCTGTCTACTCCATTTCACAAAAAATTCGATTCCGCATGAAGTCCAAGAAAAGGTCGACATAGAGTAAACTAATCAAAGATTGAAATTAAAAAGAAAAGCTAAAAACACTCGTCAGAGTACGTACATGATGGGCATTAACCGGGAAGGCGCAGAGGGGTCGTAGTTGAGTAGGAGCGCCGCCTTGAGCGGCTCACTGCCAAAATAAGAGTGGCAGAAAATACAGACAGAATAAGAAAACAAGGAGCTTTCGATGATGAAGGACTAAGAAGAAATTGGGACAAGAAGAATAAGAAACCAAGATCGCCTAGACCAACATCACGGCGCCGCTGTCTTCATCACCATCACACTCGAAGAAGAAGAAGAGGAGGAGGAAGTGGGAGGACGAGAGAAGGCGGCCAACCACTGCCCCTCCTTGCTCCTCAGCGGTCACAAGCGCATAATCACAGACAATCCAATCTATGTCTACAGCTCACCGGAAGACGAGGAGCCGACGCACGTGGACGCCCACTTTTCCCAGGTCCTATGCGCCACAGCGGAAGACGCGGAGGACGAGGCGGCGGAAGAACCCCCCCAGCCCTCGACGACTCCCATATTGGGTTGGAAGAACACAGGAGGAGCAGAAGAACTCCTCTACCTGTGGCGGCCACCCTTGCGCGGAGAAGTGGATGAGAAGACGATCCTCGCGCAGCTCGACGAAGAACTGCAGTTGGCCACGATGCCGTTTGCGCGTTCGGGCGCCAGCCAGAAACGCCGCTGGTGTGCTTTCCTCCAGCCGGTTGTTGGGCTTTTCCTTGACCAAAAAACTCCAGTGCGCAGTTAAGTGGGTATCGACTTTTTTTTTTTTGCATATATATCTTTTATGGAAGACTAATTGCGTAAAAATTCTTCTCATATATATATGTATATTTCGTTATAGATATAAAAATATTTTTGACAACCCTGCCGTAACATGTTGTAAGTCTTGTGACGAACTTTAAAAAGAAGTTTGAATATTTCATTCACTTTTACATATATATCCCTATTAAAATAATATTCAAACTGTATTCTTGACTTCCATGAGAAGTTTATGCAGAGTCTTTGAGAGCATTATTTGTAATATTATTGAAACGGGATTAAATTGTACAAAAACATAACCCATGATAGAATTTTTGTTATAAAGTATCTTTTCAACGAACTTACTGCATCAAATCAAACTTCTATTTCAGTTGTTACATTGTTATAATAATCATACTATGTTTATCATGTTGTTTTAAAATTTGACCGACCGAAAGATTTTCTGAATGTTTCTCGGCTACACAATCTTATGGTCGAACAATCCAGATGAGATGGTAAAACATATATTAATATAACATTCATCTTATTATTTTATTATATAAAAAAATATAAACAAAAGTCACTACAATGTTGCGACATGGGTCTCACGGTTTTGGTCTTCTTACAGAAAAAAATTAATCGGAAGGAAGATAGTTATAAATGGCCCGTCACCTTCTCACATGAGGAGCTACCCAAAACTCTCATGTTTGATTATAAGAATCCCAAACTATCAGTTACCCTTATTTTGGTTTTATGAGTAATAGTTGAAGCATAACTAAAAAATTCTAACAATCCTAAGAATCTCAAAATCTTGTCACCTCTTAATGAAAGTTTTAAAGTTCATCTATTTTTTTAATAGGAAAACGTATTTATCATAAATCTTATCATCAACATTGTGGATTAATCACACAAAGAAATGCACACTGACTGGGCATCTAGTGTGCTGCAATTACCACTCTTGTTGAGGACCCCGGTTGGGTCGATCGGTAGAACTCTTGCTTAAAAAGCAAGAGGTCCCGAGTTTGATTCCTGGGAGAGACTTACCTGATCTACATGCAATTCTCGAAGTGTGTAGGTCCGGAGTTTTTTCGGTCAAATGGAGTAAAGGCAATACGAGTACACAGAAAGTAGGAGCTGCCAAATCCTGATCTTGAAATTCACGAACACCAATCGCTGAGTCCACAAAACCACACGGAACGAGATTTCCTCGTTAAAAAAAAAAAAAAAAAAAATACCACTCTTGTTTGGTATCACATCAAATGGTATCCAGATTTTTCTAAAACTACCTTACCTCATGTATTGCCATTTGCCTCTTAAGCTGGGGAAATCATCATGGGCGTCAATATTGCATGAGGAAAACACCGGGAAAAGAACATCGGTACTGCCTTTTCAGCTGGCTATTTGAGTAGCTGTGGGTTTCAGATAAAGCGGACCCTCTCAAGTATGAATGACAGTGGCAAATTGATCAAAGGAAATATATATACACATTTCAGACAGCCACCATCCATGATGGACTTTTTCTAATCCATACGACTCCAGACATGAATGAAGAACTAAAAAAATGTCGTCATTCTAAATTTCTGGTACTAAATTGCAAGTTGAAATAAAACTCGACATGAGACAGTCTACAAGAATGGACTGGAAATGCAGAAGTTATGGCTAGTCACAGCTTGTGAGATATATAGACTACCGCACTCTACAATTTAACGGGCTATGTCAGAATTCAAATCCAAACCTTTAAGTAGCCAGGATTTTCATTCCGACATGATTATCTATTTGTCTGATCCACAAATGCCCCATAGGCGCTCACATGGGGCATCTTCTTCTAATTCTAAATATGCCATGCATGTGCACGTCGAGATGGGCTGCAAGAAAGGTCCAAAGTAAGTCTCGCACTGACGCAGGCAGATCCAAACGTAACCTTCCAAATGAACAACAGTTTTATGGTAGTTCATCCCTGCAAATGGTGCAAACAATGATCAAAACCGGAGTTCAAAAGAAATAAACGATTGCATTTTCCTTATACAGATTTAAAAGGAATGTGATTTTTTCATATCTCTACCATGTTCCCGTGTGATTACGACTTCATCGAATGACGACACAATGTTTAAAAATTAAAAAATGCTTGAAACTCTAACTTAAAAGGTTTAGAAATTGTGTTCCTAAATCGCAAATTTCATATGTTGATATAAAAAATATAATCAATTTTAGTATATAGTAATCCACAATTGAAAGATATAAGCTGGTTTGCCATCAGTTAAAAATATAATTCAACAAAATTGAGTGGCATCAAAGAGATTGTAATTTTGTGCAAGACCAATTGTCTTAAGATAACTTGACAGGCACACAGCTTACGATTAAAATTATTTAACTCGCCTGCTTTTATTTAAGAATTATGTGATCACCTCGCAGACTCGACCAATTCACCATGCCTACTAAATGATGCACAAAAATATGCGTGAAAAGATTTTAAATAATTATATAATATTTGAACAATAGGTATAAAAAAACTTACTCGTTCGGGTTCTGGAATACTGTCATATTGAGAAGAATAACACCAAAACCATTATCTAAGCAAACAAGTCCGGGGTCGTTGCCCCATGGGCGACGGAGGATATTTCAACAGCACTATCTCAATTGTCCTCTCCTTAACTCATGCCCGGAAAGCCTAAGAATTCATTTCTCTAGTTCTTACAATAAAGCTTGGCTAATTTCTGTATCCCAGGTTCACGCCCATTCTCTGCAATCCTATGTACCTACCCTTACTCAAGGTTATTTGTCAGATCGGCTGCAACAGACAGAAAAGAGGGCAAACGATCTCATATTTTAAGCATAGGAAATGTCAGATGCCTGAGGGTGCATGCCAAGCATCCATTAATCTCGCAAAGTAACGCATCCATTCGAAGTGAATATGTAGTGGTTCATGAAAAGGGTGGAAACACTACTCACAGAAGCTCCCAATCTTCCACTGACAGGTCAAGAACCTCGTATTCTCCATCTTCCTTCAGAATCTGTCAAAATAAATAGAAAACAATTTTCACATTCAACAGTAAATACTAATCCAGTTAGGACTAAAAGAAACAATCCTTACAGTGTGCTTCTTTGAGTGGCTGTCGAACTCTGATATCACTCCCCCATAGTATCTAAGCCATTAAATGTTTCATTACTAATGAGAGCATCACATAAAATGAGCAGAAGAATATGTTTCTTTTCTGCAGCATTGCATACTAGCATAGTGTCAATGTAACCAAAAAGTGGAAAGGAGGGATACATTGTTTAAGGAAAAGTAGGAACATAAGCCCACTCCGAACTAACTGATTACATTATGTCAAGGGCGGAAAACATAATATAAGACCACACCATCTACATAATGCTGATTGAAAAACATAATATAGCACCACTCCATGGTGAGGACACAAGAACACAAGCCCGCATCGACCCGGCGTTCGTATACCATAGTCGTAAGGTTCCACACGTCACACAGGCATCGATCTGGCTCAGAGATGGTCCCAAGGAGTGGAGCTTAAATGATGGGTCCGTAGAGGGTATGTGGGTCCATTGAGGACATTTTGTCCTTTCTCTATCTTCTTGCAATCAAAAGTCGGAATGCTGCATGTTGTCAGAAGGTTGGGATATGTTGGTCTTTATGAGTGAGATCCCAAGAGTCGGGTTAGCTATAACCTTTTATAAACTGATGTATCTGTACTTTTGAGGGTAATGAAGAATTGAAAAGTTTTCTAGACTCTGTGAGTTCCTGAGAGAGGTTCTTCTGCGCCTGAAAAGGGTGGTTCCAGACTCTGTGAGTTCTTAAGAGAAGCTCCTCCGTAAAAGGTTCTTCTGCGCCTGAGAAGGGGAAGGGTGGGGTGAGATGCTCCAACGTCACCCGCCAAGGAGTGCAACACTCTTGACCAACGACACTTGCGACCAAGGGGTGCAATGCCCCTGGCCGCGATCACTTCCGCCTATACGCCCTCCCTGCGATGGGAAGACCACTGCTGCACTGCCGACTCTTCACTGCCTCGCTATCACAATTTGTAAGCCCTTTCCGCCTCACCACCCTCACACAAACATCTTTCCTTATCTTCATCGCCGCCGCCACTTCATCACCTTCGCTTCCACCTTACCGACCCCCATGCTGTATTCTCCCTGCGCTCCATCTCTTGTCACAAAGCTCCCTACCCACTTTGCTCCTGCTATAGAAGCTGCCACGTCACCGCTGTCCCCACCACAGTTCATTCGTAGCTACGCCATCTTTCCTTAAGTCCAGGTCCTTACCCCCCACCACCTAATTAACTCCACTCAAGACCCCAAGTTCATTTTGTTTTCCCGATAAGAGATTCAATATCCTCTAACCCAAGCTTCCCCAGGGTCAACAAACAGGGGTTCTCCTTCAACCCCACCACCACTTTATTTCCCTTGGACCTACAGCCAACCCCTCCAGTAGCCAAGTATCAAAGCATACTCCTCAAAGTTAATCGATTGACCGGCTTGGTGTTAATTGATTAACAAGGTGAAGGCCACCTCTCCAGCAACTAAGTATCACAGGAGGCACCTACTGCAAATTGATTACTTCGAGAGTTAATCGATTATCAAGCTCCCAGAGGCCCAATCCAGCAGCTAAGTATCTCAGAAGGCACCTACTGCTAATCAATTACTTTGAGAGTTAATCGATTATGAAGCTCCCAGAGGCCCTCTCCAGCGGCTAAGTATCTCTGAAGGCACCTACTGCTAATTGATTACTTCAAGAGTTAATCGATTATCAAGCTCCCAGAGGCCCTCTCCAGCAGCTAAGTATCACAGGAGGCACCAACTGCTAATCGATTACTTTGAGAGTTAATTGATTATCGAGCTCCAAGAGGCCATCTCCAGCGGCTAAATATCAAGGCCTTCCCCAGGCACCAGTGTGGAGGTACGTGCTATCACCTTATAGTTGCTTGCTCTTTTAGTATATGCTTCATTTGCCGCTGAAATGAGGGATTAGGATCACAGATCGTAATATCTTTCACTGCTTGAGTTAGTGAGTGAGATCCTAAACCCGGAGGTTCCGTCTGGACCCTGCCCGTGGTCTTCATCTACCCTAGTCATCGGTAGTTTCTCAACTGTCGCAGTCCTACATCTTGTTTGAGGATTAGGTTTAAGAGAATCTTCGATACAAAGCAGAAGGGAATTTTGGAGATGCTTTTAACAGAATCTGGCAAGTACGTGGACAGAGATGACTAATTGCCATGCGGCTACAAATAGAGAGAATAGAACAAGCTGCAAGAGAAGATGTGGGTCGGAGGTAGATGGTTAGAGATGGGTGATGACTGAGCCTGTTGACTGTCCAGACAGCAGTTGCTATGTGGCTACAGATAGAGAGAATAGAACAAGCTGCAAGAGAAGATGTGGATAGGAAGTAGATGGTTTCAGATGGGTGATGACTGAGCCTGTTGACTAGCAGATGAGCAGCCACCAAGTACAAATTTGGAAAACTAAGCTACACCAAGATATCAGGTGAGGAGTAGTGCAACTGCAATGACAATACCTTGAGAATTTTTCTGGCAGGAAGAAAAACTAAGCCACAGTGGGCAGTGAAGATATGAAGTTCCAAGCAGCTAAAGGATGGGTGATTAATAGGCTGGATGGAATGACAGATGTATGTGGGAAGGACAGAAAATGGATGAGAGATGTGGAAGTACCTACGCCAACTGTTACAGTTTGGTCTACATTATGTTTAATTGGGTTGGGGGAAGTTCAAATTTATCAATCGATCCACACCAGTTGCAAGAATATTAAACTAGATAGAAGAAGGCTGAGACTGTAAACGGAGGCAGAAAATATCCAACTCTGATTAACATTTGTATTACTCAGATGTATCGTCCAATTATACAGATTTTGGATATTAATCTGTTGGTGACAGCCAGTTGATCCCATATTGAGCATTCACAAGCCACTCTGACTATATGAGCTTTGGGCATCTCCATTCACTTGTGTCTTGGGTTGAAATTTGGTTCAGTAACACAGTACCAGAGCCAATTTGGTTGTTGGATTCCTTCTTATGCCTTGAGGTTTGGATCACTGCATGTGGCATGACTCTGGTAAAAATGTTTACACACTCTACAGACATACACACGTTATCATTGTCTTACATAATAACAAACTACAGTGTAATACCTTCTATTTCTTGAGGACCATACTTTTATAACTCTGTTGATGCAGTTTGTAAAAGGGCAATGTCTTCTGTACGATGATAGAAGGTATGAACTTCCTGTCAGAAACATTCAACTCATGATGAGTAGATGAGAAGCAAATAATGAGCTTCCATTGTTTCATAGAAACTTTCCTGTTTGCATAAGATTAAGAACAATTGGAACTAAAAATGTACTTACCCAGTTCAGATCTTACAGTCACCAAAGCCTTGCAGCCAAAAATTCATCAAGTTTAGTTCTATGTTCATGGAAAGTGTGTTTAGAAATATAAAGAGAGTGAAAATTATAATGTTATTTGAAAAAATCTTTTAGAGATAAACTATGAAGCCAGTTCCTGATATTACTCATTGATAGTTAAGGATCAATTGTATGCACTACCCACATATGCAATATCATGCACTTATCCATAGTTCCCTAATTATACATGGCCAAAAACTAAAGAAGATTTTATTTGAAAAACAATTTAGAGAATTGAGTCTAACATGGATAAATCCATGGGGCAAAGCAATCCTTGAATTTTCTTGAAAACTCACTGAATACAAGTATATTGGAATGTCATAATTGAATTTTTGCTGAAAAATCTAAAGGAGATAGTGCAATCCTATTCAAGCTGATCTGACTTTTAAAAGTGATATCTACGAGGAAAAAAGGTAGCCAATCAAAGTTCAAAACCAAACTTAGTTCCCATCCCCTCTCCTCATGTGCCTTTCTCCACAGTTCCTGCGCAGCCACAGCCGAAGCTGCCGCCAGCACCCCTCTGTTCATCTCGTCACAGCCGGAAGCCACGACACCCCCATCTCACTTACAGCCAGCCGCCACAGTTTCTGCACCTTCCTGCAGTGAGGTGTTGATGGCACACATCTACAGCCACCACTGGGGCATCCCTCTTCTCTGGTCTCCACCGCATGTGCACCCTCTCCTTCTCTTCCACACCCACTTCAAATCTCGCTCCGCCCCCTTCCCTGGTCCCTTCTTTCCCAGGTCAGGTTACCCTCAGCAGCAACAGGATGCCTCATTCACCCCAGAAGACAGCGAAGCACTTCTTCCAATGCCACCAACATCTTGCATTCTGGTATTAGATTTTTCCCCCAACTTGAATTCTTGGGAACCCAACGCAGCCCACAACATTTACTAATTTGCACTCCTAATGCACACATACAGGAAGCCAACCATGCCAGTGAAGAGGGAACAATTCTCATATGAACTATGGTCCCACACAATATCATAACTCATAAGTCAAAAAAAAGATGAACAATTCTACAGATACATTTTATGTGGTATCCTAAACTTCAGCGTAATTTTATGCAATTGCATTTTGACCACCAAATGATTATGTTTAGAGATAAAAAAGGAAACAATATTTATGGGATTTGAAAGAGCTCCCCTGTGACCCAAGAGTCTAACTTCAATGTTTTACAAAGCAACTTTAGTTTCAAAACCTTGTATGCCCCCCCCCCACCCAACCCCTGTTTGCAAATAAGGATTTGTAATCAATATGAATTTTATACTAACTGCATAGCCCCTGTGCTTCATCCCATTCTTCCATGTTCATAGTGCCAGCATAGAATATTACACATTTCTCTACTCTAGAAAGTTCCAAGAATTCAGGCAACTCTCCATTTGTAAGGCTTCTTTTGGATTCTGTATCTAAGCTTTGCTTATATTACCTGTTTACTGAAATTTAAATTATCTTCTTCAAGTCATCTGAGATATAGGAGTGAGAAAAAGAAAATGTTGAAAGAGGGATGTATGAACAATTTAACATCCTAGTTCCACTGGGATTAGGATTCTGTAGTTGTGGTTCTACTTGGGTTTCTGTGGCATATGAGTAAGTTACATGAGTATTATGGAATATGGACGTCCTAATCCAATTTGTATCAGAAAATATCTTGCACATCTGCACATAAATTTGGTCTCCTGAGGTTGCATAGAAAGCTTGCATTATTTTCCCTTCTCTTAACATCATGGAATGCATAATCAGAGTCACCTGTCCAATCATGGAATGCATAATCGGCCAATTCCACATCAGATCGGCTGATTCCAAAGGGTAGCCCCCTTGATTGTAGAAATTTCGGTCGAATCAGTCCAGAGCAGCCTAGATCGGCCAATCCCAAGCCGATCCAACCGATTCTGCCACACAAAAGTCTTTCTTGTATGCATTAATTAATACATGCATTAAATCATCATTTCACATATATAAACTAATGCATATGTATAATATACACAAATTAATATGTCTAATATGATTGTCTACATTAATTTATACAAACACATATAGACATATATATGACATGATATATGTATTATATATCATATTTGACATACATATATATATACATATGATTACATATTCAAATATATATATGCATTATGTATATGTAAACATTTGTTTCATTAGTGGTCGGGGCCTTAGGCAAGGTGACCCTTCCCTCCTCTGCTCTTTGCTGTGGTGGCTAGTGTTTTGAGTAGGATGTGGGCGAAGGCGAAGGTTGCAGCTCTTGTTACAAGTGTCTAGGGAGTCAGAGGTGATATGTCTATTTCTCACTTGCAGTATGCTGATGACACCATTTTATTCTTGACTGAGGGAGAACATATGTCTGTCATGGTGAGATTTTTACTAGAGCTTCTAGAGGAGGTCACAGATTAAAAGTCAAATTTGACAAGAGTCTCCTAGTGGGGGTGAATGTCGAGGACAATATTTTGTGGAAGGTGGCTACTATTCTAAGTTGTAGGAGGGGCAGCTTCCCTATCTCCTACCTGGGTCATCCGCTCTCTCCTTGTGCTCTTAGATTGGCAGACTGGCAGCCCGTTGTTCACAGATTTGAGACAAGATTAGTGAGTTGGAAGGCCAGTGCATTGTTTTATGGGGGCCAGCTTGTGCTTTGTAGCTCGGTTCTAGAAAGTCTTTCAACACACCTCCCCTCTATGTTCAGGATTCTAAAGTAGGTGGCCAAGAGATTGGAAGCTATTCGCACGGAAATGGTGACAGGTGTAGGGGATGGCATGATGTAGCTTGGGCAAGAGTCACTAAGAGTAGGGAGCAAGGAGGTGTAAGGTTGAAGAATATCAGTGATTTCAACATGACTTTGCTACTAAAGTGGTTGAGGAAATTAAGGGTTGGTAAGAAGGGTCTTTGGGAGATCTAGAGTTTGGGATCTTTCTCCTATCTTGCAGACCAGCACTTCTCTTTTTTGGCGTGACATTTTTTCTTGCAGAGATATTATTCTCGTAGGTGCCAGGACCTTTCGGGGGAATAGAGACATGGTTCTTTTTTAGAGAGAGGTGGTGCGGTGATCTTCCCTTTTGTGAGGTGTTTGCTGACCTTTTCCAAGGGGTTGTGGTTTCTCTTATTCCAGTTTCCTAGGCCATTGACACTGCTCTACCTGGAAGGTTGTGGGCATGGATGGCAAAGTCGGCCGATCCGGGTTGGAATCGGCTGACTAGGGTCGGAATCGGCCTATGGCGACCCAATTTGGGTGGGGGGGGGACAACGACCCACCCACTATGTAAGGTGGGATTGGGGTGGATCGAGCAGAATCGGGCCGATCCAGTCCGACTCCATCCGATTCCACCTCGATTCCATCTGCTTTAGCCCGATTCCTTCAACTTACCTTAGCCACGGTCCACTTACCTGAACATCATTTAAGTAAATGTTATATTTGTAGTTTCATTTACTTAAGATATTACATGTAAATAAGGAAATACCCCCCATTTGAATCCAATAAAAATATCAGAAAAATCATATCTCTTACAAATAAAAAGTCAACTCTCCCATCCAAGAAGAAAATCGTGATTTCAGTAGTTCCATCAAAATAGCGACTTTCTAATCTTTCATAATTTGTCATATCTAAAAATTTCATTATTCAAATAAACCCAATAGAATACTAAAAATCTAAAGTCAGATAAAAAAAGTCAAACGTGCATATGACTTCTCCAAGGGAGCCACTCTCCTACTGACAGCACAGTTTGCTTGAGGCATATCAGGATTTGGTCAAACTTAAGCTATCATCACCTAAACTCATGAGATTTTTCACTTTCTAATTGAAAAGAAACTAGAAAGTGATAATTCTCATGAGTTTGAGTGATGATAGTTTAAGTTTGACCAAATCCTGAGAGGTCTCAAGCAGACTTACTGTCAGTAGGAGAGTGGCTCCTTAGGAGAAGTCATATACACGTTTGACTTTTTTTACCGGACTTTATATTTTTAGTATTCTATTGGGTTTATTTAAATTATGAAATTTTTATATATGTCAAGTTATGAAAGATTAGAAAGTCGTTATTTTGATGGAACCACTAAAATCACGATTTTCTTCTTGGATGGGAGAGTTGACTTTTTATTTGTAAAAAATATGATTTTTCTGATATTTTTATTAGATTCAAATGGGGGGTACTTCCTTATTTACATGTAATATCTTAAGTAAATGAAATTTACTTAAATGATGTTCAAGTAAATAAGGTAAGGTATCATAATTATCGTTGCTCAGTATTGTAACATGAACATATGTGCAACTAGACTATGGATATACCCAAAATGTTCTATTAATATATGTTTTTTAAGAATTTTTCGTGTTTTTTCTCATTTTTTTATCATTTTTGAACTTGGTCGTTCCTGGATCGGCCAGACTCCAATGGAGTCAGGCGGATCCTCCGATCCGACCCGACTATGCCATCCATGGTTGTGGGCGCCCACTTTCAGGAGGGATCGGAGACAATCAGAATCTTTTCAGCTTTAAGACTTGCTCTCTCGTTTGTCCTTCATATGCCTTTCAGAGAGTGAGGACCGGTGGGTGTAGTGTTGGGACAAGGGAGGTTGCTTTTCAGTTAGATCAGTCTATAATATCATCTCTGATCGTGGGTTTCGACACGGATTAAAGCTTCAAGTTTGGAGGCCTAGAGATCCTTTAAAGGTAGGGATGTAAACGAGCCAATACGTTTCACGAGTAACTCGAAGCTCGGCTCGATAAAAATTCGACTCGGCTCATTTATTAGATTAACGAGCCGAACTTGAACAAAAAATTAAGCTCAGTTCATAAACGAGTCGAGCTTGAACAAAAGTATGCTCAACTCGATTAAGTTTACGAGCAACTAGTTAAGATACTCGATAACATACTCGATAAATTACTCATTGATATACTCGAATTAATACTCATTAGTATACTCGAATTTCTTATGATAAATATGAGGATACAAACATATGTATTTATTTTTATAGAATTATTATTAAAGTACTTATGAGGATTTACAAGTAAAAGATTAAATACCAGAGTGCATATACACGAATCATATAAGGAAGTGTATATACACAAATTTTGATTTTAACTAAATCATATAAATAGGTATATGGACATAAAACTCAAATTTTCAGGGTTGTTGCACATCGCCTTCATTTTCTTCCTCCCGTCCCATGTAGGTGCACCATTCGACGGCCCAGACCCCAGCTCGACGCGATTGAGGGGGGCCATGGTTGGTCACCAGTGACCGTCGCGGACCCTCTGCCACAGCCGGATGGAACTCCTGGCGGCCGTTGTGCGCCTGTGCCGCCCCCCATTGTGTGCAATCCCCACAAAGGAGGCCCCTGAGTTGCAACGCCCGCGGCCGCGGTGCAAACACCTGCCGACGCCCCCACCGTGTCGGGCATTGTCCGTTGTGGCGATCTCAGACCTCCCCACCTCCTGCACCTGCCACAGCCCGTGCAGTTGTATCTTGTATATCTCATAGTCCCATATCAGATATGGGAGTTTCCATCCAAGACTTGGCCCTTATGAAAAGGACCCCCAGCACAATAGCTAGACAGCTCGGATTAGAGCTCGAATTTGGGGCTCCTAAGCTCAAATTCGAGCTCGAATTTGGGGATCTTGAGCTCAGATTTGAGCTCGAATATGGGCTCGTAAACGAGCCGTTTAACAAGCCGAGCTTGAAGGCTATAAAATTTTAACGAGCCGAGTTCAAATATCGGTCGCAAATACTCGGTGAGTATCGAGCCGAGTTTGAGCTCGTCAAAAAATGTTCAAGCCGAGTTTGAGCAGAGTGCTACTCGACTCGGCTCCGATCGTTTACATCCTTATTTAAAGGTGAAGATTCTCCTCTAGAGAATCTCTCTTGGTAGGTGTGGAACATGCAGAATTTCTTTAAGTAAATAAAATGAATGAATGAATGCTATATGTTTTTTTATATATGTCTGGGCGTGCCTGTCTATTTAAACAGATATTTAGAGTTCGCTTAATGAAGGAAATTTACGTGTCCATTTATTGGACATTTACGCCTATATTTTGGCGTGTTTATTCTGCGCATTTGTTTTATTAGGTAACATGGGATTTCATGTGCTAGACCTTATCCCCACCGGTGTAGACCGGTGTTTATTTACATCGGGTTGAACCCGAATATCCTTGATAACATTGTCGAGATATGTATTTAATATTTAATAAGGGAAGCCCATCACATGGACCTATGAGAGGGCATTCTTCAAGAACTTTTAAGTCCTTCGCATGAAAGAAATTTGTACATTGACTTACATAAATTCATGATGAAAGGGGATTACGTGGGATTTGGATTTGTGAATCTAGCATCCTTTAATTGATTTGCAGGCTTAAACCATATCCTTGAAAGAAATTAATTCACATCGCTCTTTAAATGTTGTACATCAACTGAATGCCAGCCCTTTAACAGAACTTTAATGGTATATATAATGCTCTATTTAGAATAATGTACTTGAATCACATTATTCCAAAATATCCCTAGTGAAGAGAAAATCTTTATCGGTGGGGATCTTAATGGCCATGTGGGTAAAAATAATAGAGGATATGAGAGGATTCATGGAGGATTTGGCTTTGGCGAGAGAAAAGACATGGACACTAGTATTCTTGATTTTGTTATGGCCTATGATCTAGTAATTGCTAATACCTTCTTTAAGAAGAGAGACAAACACCTAATAACATATAAGAGTGGCACACATAAGAGTCAAATTGATTATTTTCTCATTAGAAAGACTGATAGAGTTTTGTATAAAGATTGCAAAGTTATCCCTAAAGAGAGTTTAGCCCCACAACATAGGGTACTAATAATAGATGTTCTTATCTCAAAATTTAAAAGAAAAACAATCATAAATAATTGCTCTAAGGTAGATTTGAAAAGTAAAAATTTGGAAACATTTAAAAATCATATAGTAAAAGAAAATATTTGAATTTAGACCAAGAAATTAATGTAATGTGGAATAATGTTGTAAATTGTATAACGAATGTAGCAAAACAACTCTTAGGTGAATCTAAAGGCAAAGGAATGTAGAAAGAGAGACTTGGTGGTAGAGCGAGGAAATTCCAAAATACTATTAGAGTTAAAAGAGATTGTTTTAAAGCTTGGCAAAGTAACAAAAATAGTCAAACTTTAAAAGCTTATAAAACAGCGAAAAAGAGGGTTAAAAGAATAGCTAGTGAAGCTAAATCAAAGGCGTTTAAAGAATTATATAATAAACTAGGAACCCGAGAGGGTGAAAAAGATATATTTAAACTTGCTAAATTAAGAGAAGAGAAAAGTAGAGATCTAAATCATGTTCGTTGCATTAAGGATGAAGATCAAAAGGTTTTAGTTAAGGATTTAGAGGTTAAAGAGAGATGGTGTAACTATTTTCAGAAATTACTTAATGGAGATTACTTTAAGGATGTCTCTTTAGAAGAGAATCATAAGTCAACAAAATGTGATAAATATCAATATTTCAGGCATATTAAGATGTCAGAAGTGGGAGATGCTTTAAGAAAAATGAAATTGGACAAGGCCTTAGGACCAGATGGCATACCTATTGAAGTGTGGAAAGTCTTAGGAGACATTGGTATTAAGTGGTTAAATAAATTTTTCAATAAAATTTTGAAGGAACGGAGAATGCCAGAAAAATGGAGAAAAAGTGTTGTGGTTACTTTCTATAAAAACAAAAGGAATATTCAAAACTGTAATAATTACCATGAAATTAAGCTTATGAGTCACACTATGAAACTTTGGGAAAGAGTTATCGAGAAACGAATACGATGTATAACTACAGTATCAGAAAATCAATTTGGTTTTATGCCAAGTAGAACTACTACAGAAGCTATTTCTTATTACGACAGTTGGAGAAGTATAGAGAGATAGATGAGATTTATATATGGTTTTTCTTGATTTGAAGAAGGCATATGATCATGGAAGGAAGAATCGCCGGATCGAGCCAGAATCGCTCGATCCCGGATCGGATCGACCCCCAAGGACCGATTCCCCCTTGAAGCCCCCAAAAACCCCACATTTCCGGCTGGATCGACCCAACTCAGTAGGATCTGAGTTGGATCGCTCAGTCGAACCGGGATCGATCGATCCCGGCTCGATTCAGTCGATCCAGACTGATGCAGGTCGATTCCCTCAGGCTACCTTCAGGATCCTCTTCAGGCAGGGTTGTCAGGATCTCCTTATTTACCTGAATATCATTTAAGTAAATGTTAGTATTTGTAGTTTCATTTACTTAAGATATTACATGTAATAAGGAAGTACCCCCCATTTGAATCTAATAAAAATATCAAAAAAATCATATCTCTTACCAATAAAAAGTCAACTCTCCCATCGAAGAAGAAAATCGCGATTTTGGTGATTTTAGCGAAATGCTAACTTTCTAATCTCTCGTAATTAGTTTATCTAAAAATTGATAATTCAAATAAACCACATGGAACACTAAAAATTCAAAGTCCGGTAAAAAAAGTCAAACGTGCATGTGACTTCTCCAATGGAGCCACTCTCCTACTGACAGCACTTAGTCTGCTTGAGACCTCTCAGGATTTGGTCAAACTTAAGTTATCATCATCCAAACCTCTTAGAATTTGGTCAAATTGAGCTACCATCACCCAACTCATGACACTCATGAGTTTGGGTGATGATAGCTTAGTTTGACCAAATCCTAAGAGGTCTCAAGTAGACTTAGTGCTGTCAGTAAGAGAGCGGCTTCTTGGAGAAGTCATATGCACGTTTGATTTTTTTGTTGGACTTTAGATTTTTAGTATTTTATTAGACTTATTTGAATTATAAAATTTTAAATATGTCAAATTATGAGAGATTAGAAAGTTGCTACTTTGATAAAATCACAAAAATTGCGATTTTCTTCTTGGATGGGAGAGTTGACTTTTTATTAGTAAGAGATGTGATTTTTTTAATATTTTTATTAGATTCAAATGGGGATATTTCCTTATTTACATGTAATATCTTAAATAAATGAAACTACAAATTTTAACATTTACTTATGGTATTTAGGTAATAATACACCAAGTCTTTAATATTTTATACTTTTCTTGTATTATTATAGTAGTATAATACACAAAATCTTATGTTTCATATATTATGAATGCATGTATATTGGTTTTTTATGCAAATATTAGTTCTTTCAATTTATCAGATTTTCCCTCATTTTTGCTGTTTTTTCTATTTTTTCCTGAATTTTCCTGATTTTTTCCCCAAAAAAATCATTTTATAAACTGGCCGATCCAGGATCGGCCAGACTTCCCTTGGATCCATGGGATCTTGCGATCCGATCCGATCCAGATCGGATCGAGCCTGGTCGATCCCGATCCCGATTCCGATCCTGCCTTCCATGCATATGATCGAGAATCGAGAGATTTGATTTGGTGGTTATTAATAGAAGGAATTTCTCAAGGATATGTTGACTTGATCCAGGATATACGAGGGTGCCACTACTAGTGTGAGAACTATTGCTGGAGAGACTTGTGAATTTTCGGTCATAGTAGGTTTGCATCATGGTTCTGCTCTAAGCCCGTATCTCTTTGCTCTAGTTATAGACGAGGTAACTAAGCAATTGCATGATGATATCCCTTGGTGTATGTTATTTGCGGATGATATTGCCTTAATTGATGAGAGTATTGATGGTTTAAATGCCAAGCTAGAAAGTTGGAGGCATGACTTGGAATCTAAAGGTTTTAAAATCATTAGGAGTAAGTCAGAGTTTATGCATTGTAATTATAATAATAAGAGGGTGTTACAGGAAGATATGGTTCAAATTGATGGACATGACATTCCTAAGAGTAGTAGCTTTCGATACTTAGGGTTTATCATTCAAGAGAATAGGGAGATTTATGACGATGTGGCACACAAGATTAAGGCAGGTTAACAAAAATAGAGAAGTGCATCAGGAGTCCTCTGCGATTGTCGTATAGACAGTGAAACTTAAGAAAAGTTTTATAGAACGACAGTGAGACCTGCTTTATTATATGGTACCGAGTGTTGGGCAGTGCGAAAGGAATACATTAACAAAATGTGTGTGGCGAAGATGAGGATGTTGAGATGGATGTGTGGTAACACTAAGAAAGATAAGATTAGGAATGAGCGCTTCCGTGAGGATTTAGGGATAGGTCCAATTGATAGAAATATGAGAGAAAATATACTTAGGTGATTTGGACACGTGCACGGTCGCCCTAATTCGACGACGCGGTTAAAAGATGTGACAAAATCTTAGTAGATACTAGTAAAAGAGCTAAGGGAAGGCCTAAAATGAGATGGTGGGATGTTATTAGGAAAGACTTGGACTTCTTGAGTTTAAACATGACTATAACGCTTGATATAAATTTTGGCGGAAAAAAATTCATATAGCCGACCCCAAATAATGGGATAAGGCTCTAATGATGATGACTTGAATCACATTGTGACTTTGTAGAGCAAATGCCTCACTCTATTTACATGAGCATTTTACGTGTATAAACTCCTTTTTGGACAATGAATTTCTTTCATTATGTGAAATTCCACTTGGATCCAATAGTGACATTTCACTTAGGTCCTTTTGGACAGAATGACATTTATAGTACACTTAACAAACACATAACCATGAACACTGGAGGAAGACTTGATGAACACTTGAAGGGTCTTGGTAAACACTGAACACTTGTGTCCAATCTGATTTCTGTCCTTAAGATTGATCCCACTCAGAAAGAAAATAAAAATAAAAAATTAATCAAACTGACCCTGGGTAGGGCTAAATCGATCCAAATCAGATCAAAATGGTCAAATAAGATGTGGATCAGCTGATTCTTTATGACTTGGCCGATCTTCATCAAATTTGATTTGAGGCCTATGAGTAAAACACTGGGTGAACAAAACAAGATTATCCACAGCAACATGCACCTAATTCTGAGCTTCACAAAGAAGGAGAAGGAAAAGAAAAGCAAGAAAGATAACCAAAAAATAAGGTTTCCTCAAGTTGGAAACTCAAATTTCCTCATTAAACAACTTACATCTCCTCCATAAAGAAGTGTTCCAAACTGCATATCGGAAGAAGATGGTTTCGACTTGCTTGGCTTGTTACCAAGTTTTCGTCTACAGTGCAGAGAACCGCAATAGCAATCTTGGTCTGCTCCAAATTGGACGAACCTGTTAATGTCAGTCAATGGACAAAAATCAGGATAAGAAAATGCAAATGCTAGTGCAGGAAGGGAAAGTTGAGTGAAGCAAAAGGAAGTGGTAATAATCTTGAGAGTAGACGCATCAAACATAGGCTAGTACATCCTATGAGTGATACATACTGATAATCATATGTAAGATCCTCTCCCTTCTTGATGTCCCGTGTTGCAAATATACCAATGCGCGTCTCGCCATCAATTATCCTACAATATGAGAAAGACTACGATAAGTCCGATCAAGGTTTGTCAACCAGGAATACCTTGTGTCTTGACTCAGTTTTCTAAGTTTTCTTAGGTAACAATAGGCAAAGACTCGTGTAAGTTAGTCAGGTTGCTCCTAATCTAATGCATTAAAAACCCTCTACTACAGTCCATATATAGTACTTAAGCTCAAATGAAAAAGAGACGCTCCAAATTCACATCAGTTCATAAGGCACACCTCATCTGATATAGCCAGGCTTTTTCTCAGGCATAAATTGACATATGATGCGTATACGACATCCCTGACCAATAAAAAAAAAGATAGATCACTGGTAGAGTCCCCCATTTGTAGGTGGGATGGACATTGGATGGGGCGCAGGAGGGTTCAAGTCCAGGCGGAGTGTTCACCTGTGACTTGAGTCTTTTTTTTTTTAAGGATCACTGGTAGATATGTATTAATGTCTGGACACATTGACTCATGCAGACATCGTTGGATTCTTGTTGGGATGCATCCTAATTTAGTGGGGTAAAACTTCATGATTACATAACTACAAAATGAGACAGCTGTTTTTCTAAGAATTTTGTCGCAAAATCATAAAGGAAAAGTAGAATAGCAAAACAACACGAGGGTACTCAAATGTAAATAGATGGGTGCATAAGTCTTTACAAAAACAATGCTATTCAATTTATTTGCTTTAATAATGTTAAGTACAAACCACGAAATTTGGTGTATATTCAAAAGAAACTTAACTTCCATAATTTCTGAAAGCATAACAATCAAAGCGACAGGCTTTAAAAGTTAAACATACAAGTTATCGCTCAATTTTTTAATTTTTATCCAGTGCAGCAGTGCCTCATACTAGGAGACAACAAACAACCATTACCATGCTCTTTGAGGGATTCAAGTGCCAACACAATCAAAATCTGTAGCACTTAAAAATAAATAAGAGATCCACCTATCTCACACAAGTTGTGCTCAGACGTCACTGAATCCGTGCAGGCAGCTGCTCCTTTTTAGGTTTCTGAATAATGGTGAATATCTAACAAAGAGACTAAAGTAATCAGAGTGACAGTACCAACCATTTTTGCATCTCAGTGTTGGGTTGACAACTATGATTAATGTATCTTGACTTATTTCCCTTGAAAGTAGCATCAATAACCATGTCACGGTTAATCTCACATAGATAAAAATTTGTTTCTCCTCGATGTTTCATTTGCCAAAGTCTATCCTCACAGGTTTTGTCATCAATAACTGCAACAGAGTTTTAAGCAAGTTTAATATTCATTAAAATTGAGATCAGACAGTGAACACGTTGAATATTTACATCACCAACAACTATTCACAAAAATTTGTCACCTTCACCCACATATTCTATGACAAATTCCCCTTGCTTTATATCCTCATCTGCAATAATACCCGAACCACACTTTTCTGTCTGCAAGAAGGTTTAGATAGAAATATAAAGACAGCTAAGTTTATGAACAAACAACAGAAGGAAAATGACCATAGAAAAAATCCAATAAAGAATAAAGCATGCTTGCATATGAATAACAAGTGATAACATACAAATGGGGATTTGAAAACTTTGTCTGTAAATCTTTAATCCAACATTACATAAGTCAATATTGGGAACTGAGGCAATGAGGCAAAGCTTTGGGATAGTGGGTCTCACATTGGTGGTGATCAACCAAGAGTTTATGGTACTGACAAGTGACAATGAACAATGGCAGATATGATAAAACAGGCCTTGAAGAGTTTTAGAAAGATGCATGATGAAGACTTTAAGGGTGTCGCAAAGAACTTCAACACTTCCACTCAAAAAGAAGGGATGAAGCAGAAGAACAGAGCAAGAGAAAGAACATGCACACTGAGTAAATGCCATACAATGTGTTAGAAGGCCTGAAATCTAACCCAAACCTTAGGCATTCAGTTGAGAGAATCCTCTACAGATTAGGAGGGAAGGTGAACATAGATTATTTGATGCGGGACTAAACTTCAACATACCCTGGCACTGAACCCAAAAGGTTACGACATTAGCAGCACAATTTGAACAGGTGGAGAGGCCCAACAGGAAAAGCCCATCTTTGATGCCAAGTTAAAGGCTTGAACTCTAACCAGAAACCTAGGCATTGAATTGAGGGAATCTTCCACAAATAAAGAGGGAAGTTGCCCACAAATTATCTGATGTGGAACTAAACTTGAACATTGGATAATCAGTTAATTCCCTCTTTACCTATAAACGATTCCCTCAACTCAAACGCTAGGTTTTGGGTTAGAGTTTGGGCATTTAACACAACGACTTAAGTTGAAGCACATGGTACAACATGGACATTTAGGATGCCAGGATGCACAACAGTACTCCATTCATTTGCAGAAATATTTCTTGTACCATTTAGGCATCTCCACGTGATGTTAAGAGCGACCAGAATTAAAAGTCTCCCCTAAGTTACAGTGAAAAAAAAAATTCAGAAACAGTGACCTTCACTTTGCAATTCCGAGATAATGTGAACCATGTGTCAACTTTGAAAGACAATCTCTGGACATTTTTCCTCTGCCGAGTTGACATTTAAACTGGTCGTTGACTGAAAACAGCTTTCGAGCATTAGAGTCCTCAAGGAATGGATTTTTCTATCAAGTGAACTCTTTGGTAACATGACATGTGTATCCATTGCGTGCTAGTTATAACAGAACCTGAAAAGTAATATGTTCCTAAGTTTTGGGAAAAATCGGCAAGCTGTGGGTGCATTTGGCATTTCTCTTAAGTTTCAGAAAGGAACTGATTTTCTCTTCCTGGGCTATCCTGCTTTCCATAAAACAAAAGGAAGGAAAAATCAACAAGCTACCATATCTAAGCACCTTCAAGACTTGACCTATTTGATGATCCACTTCCTAAAGGGAACATGCCCACTTGAAATTCAAGAATCAATGCACAAAGTTAGCATCTAAAGTTAAAATAAAAATCCAATAACTATGATGTAATAAATACCTGAACTAGTTTCATTTTCTTCACGGGTCGGTGTTGAAATGGCTTGTTCAGACACAAATCGCCACAGTCACAGCTTTGTGAACAACTAGACAAAAGCATCCTGTAGAATGAATGACATTCATAATGACCAAGCAACTCATATGAAAATAGGTTAAAATGGGACCTTACATCAAGTGGAAAACCATAGTTTCTAATTCTATAATTATGTAACACCTGGACTATATAAGTCTATCCAAATCAACTTATCAGTGGGGACCATTGTTAGGAATCAAGCATAAACACTTTTATGCAAGTTCACAAGCAACTCTAAAATGTGATGAAGAGAGTAAATGTTGAATATTACCCACATAGGCAATCTCTGTCACACACAGCAGATGTTCCTGGTGATGGTTTGCAGGAACAGAATATACCATCATCCTCTGCACTTGTTTTAATCTTTTTGGTGAGATAGATATCTTCACTTGAGTTAAGGCGGGATAAATGAGTAACAAAAATCTAAAGAGGAATTGTTACGAAAGGTATTCAGTGCACATGGCATATAGTTTTGCCATGCTTAGGTTATTCAGAAACAAGTTTCATAATCACCATGCTTAGGTTATTCAGAAACAAGTTTCGTGATCCACTTAAAAGAGCCAAAGGATGCAGACATTTCACATCCACGTTTCAGTGATATATTTATAATCTGTAGCTCATCCTCCTGAGTTTCTCATATTAGTGGCATCAGTTTGATAGCATATAATCAACAGCTATTAGCATAAATTTTCATCTAGCATGTGATACTTCGGGTACCATGTGAGGAAGTAATTGTACAATTGTCCTCGTCCACTGATCAATAGTCCAACAGACATAAACATGTAAACATCCACCACTGATGGGAGAACTTCATGCAAACATAGGTAGATCGACCAGAAGATCTTAATTGTTCTGTTTCCATGGATACTGCGCTTAATGAATGTGTATGGTTTTTGTTTCAACAACCAGTCCGGGAGTTGGAACTCGATGGGACTTCCAAGTTGCTGAAGCATCTCATCAAAAACATGTCCCAACTCTGTACCCTGTTAAGAAAAAAGATTAACTGACCATGTCAGTCAATAATATAAGAAAACTATGAAAGCTTCGACATGGTTTGCCAAAGCTTAGGACGCTCTCTACGATGAAACCTTCCACCCAGTAAACTGAACACGAGTCCATTCCAGATGACGTATATAGACGACAGGAGCAGTGTCGGAGTTCCCTTCATCGTGAATTGCAATATTATAATACTATCACAACTGTTTCCTTTTCCCCAAAAGGAAAAGAATTTAACATTACAGTTGTTCTATCTTGTCAGGATAAAGCATCTGCGTACGCATGCTTTACACAGAAAATGGATATCGCCTCTCCAAGAAGCACATTAGACGTGACAACATGGCTGACAGACCAGAGCGGGGATTCGGCCGATCCAATTTCTTCCCCAAAAAATTGTGATCATACTGTTCTAGCTTAGAAAAAGATATACGAGAAAGAGCTCGGCGGTGGACTCATATGCAGATGCAGTACGGGCCAACTGCATCGTAGAACTTTTGAACCCCGCCTACCCTGTGACTCCACCGCTTGCCCAAACCCCCCGCCGTAAAACCCCGCCGATCGCCTGACAAGAAGACGACGACGACGATGATGGATACAGTACCATTCTTCACCAGCTTGCTCCACCGTGTGTCGAGACTGCGCCGCTGCGTACTGCCCTGGTGGACGGTCCCGGCGGCCGGAAGCACCGCCTCCTCCCCTCTCCTCTTCTTTTGGCCTCTTTTTCTCTCCACATGCACAGTGGGCAGAAAATATCCGCTTTCAAGTTACCGTCAGAAACACTTGCCTACGAATATACACATTTCAAATTGAAAAAAAACATTTCTTAGATCGTCATATTATGTTGTACTTTCCAACTTCTTCCGTTATATTTTTTTCATAATTATGTTAATATTGATACGGGGTTCCCCCGGGTCGGCTAGAGTAGGGCTGTAAACGGAGCGGATAAGGAGCGGATATGGATTTTCCGTGTCCACTTCGAATATGTAATCGGATAATCCGTATCCGCTCCAACTAAAATTCGGATACGAAGCGGATATTTTAGTCGGATAATGATCGGATTCGGAGCGGATCCGGATATTATCCGGTTCGAAATCATGAGACCAGTGAGGACTGGGGGAGACGTGTCGTCGCCACGTCGGAGGGGGGGCAGATGGGGGGTGTCGCCGGAGGGGGGGAATAGAGAGAGAGGGAAGACATAGAGAGAGAGAGAAGGCCAGTGGGGTATCGTTGCACTGCCGTGCCGGAGAGAGAGAGAGAGAGAGAGGGAAGCCCAAGTGGGGGGAGGGGTGCCGCAGGAGGGGGATAGAGAGAGAATCAGAGAGAGAAAGAGGGCGCCGGGAGAGGTAGTCGCGGCGGCACCGGGCCGTCTTCTTCAGCTGCGACAGAAGATGGCGTCAGGCCGTCTTCCTCCAGTCCCCTCGCTCGCCGTAGATGGCCGTCGTCGCCACTGCCCGCCTCCCTCCGCGGCAGAAGATGGCATCGTCTTCTGCTCCCTCCCCCGCCCCTACCCGCCCCTCCTGGCTCCTACGCCGGCGGTGCTGGCGACCGGGGCCGCCCCCTCCCTCTGCGGCAGAAGATGGCCTCGATCTGCCGGCCTCGTCGTCTGTCCGTCTGCGTCGGCGATCAGAGGGATGATGCCGCAGCGGCAAGGGCCCAGGGGGGGTCACGAGTTAGTGGTAGTGGGACGGGTGAGTGGGGTAGTTAGGGTTTTTTTAATATATTTATATGTTATATATAGATTCTTTGATCTAAGATCTAATTTCGGAGCGGATCTTAAATGGAGAGGATCACCTAATTCCGTATCCGCTCCGTTTATTATCCGGATATTATCCGTATCCGAAATCCGATCCGACGGATATGTGTTAAACGGATAATATCCGCTTAACCGGATACGAATCCGAATCGGATCAGGATAATATCTGGATCCGTTTACAGCCCTAGGCTAGAGCCTCTGTTAAGCCGACCTCACCTCCCATAAAATGAGAGTCGACGTACGAACGTAGTTGAAATTTGATCTCTTTGTCATCTAATTTGACGATTCAGGTCGGCCAGGACGACTTTGATGTTTCCCTTGGTCGACAACCTAAACTCGACCATAGACGATGATTACCCGGCTCAATCTCGACTGATACGGAGCACACGATGTCCACAGGACGGACCCTCCAGGTCGGCACAACTTGAGCTGACGTCTTGGATGCCACCGATGGTTGGTCCCCTCGGCTCAAGAATGGTTGTGTGTGACATGCCCGCGAGAATCCTGAGAGTGCAACCTGCGTAACTTTCGCGTGATGTCTGTTCGGATTATCCGCAGAACGTGTCCAGTAATGGGCGCCTTAAAGCCCATAACCTGATCGTGGGGTCAGTTTATGGCAACTGATGAGGCGACTGTTTCCGTAACTGTTGCGCCATTCCCATGTCACTTGCGATCTCCCTAGGCGACCCTCCTTCTATAAAAGAGGTAGACAGTCTATAGACGCAAATACGATGTTCTACTCCATGAGTTAGGTCATTCTGCTCAACTAGCGACTGACTAGAGCATCATAGTGTCTTCCTGCCGAGGCCTCTCGACAGACATTGCAGGTCGGGTCGGCTCGGTCGTCTCGGTACATGCCTCGATCAGGATCACCTCGGCGGTCATCTCGGCTTGAGCCGATCTATGTTACATTTACGGTAACATTGACGTCGTCTGTGGGGAGATGCTACTAAAGGTTAGTACTGCTTCCCCCCACTCACCCCTTTAGTTGATATCGAAACCAATATATGCGAGCATAGGGGACCCCTGAGGCGTCGTCTGTGATCGACAAAGGGGGCTGATCTGAAGCATATGAGGTTCTGCAAACATATCTCTAGATGACCGAGAAGAAGGCCAACAATGAGTCGCTTAGAGCATCGTCGTGTGCCCAATGGTGAATCCCTTACCCTCTCAGTAGATTTCGAGCCTCCCGCTAGGGGGCCAGGTCAGCAACCATATTTTACGCATGCTAATCGTCTTGAATCCAGAGTTCGTAAGCTCACTCTGAACTGAGAAGGCCCATATCATGTAGTCGAGGACCTCGGCCATGGGGCCGACCAGTTGTTTGAAGACGTGCAGGTCGGCCATTCCGAGGACATGGAATGTCGAGCACTTGCGTTGTTATTTACTTCGATGTGTCAATAAAAGTTGAATTTTTGTTACATTTTGCATATTAATTGTGATTGAACTATTGCAAAACTGACGAGTCGCTTTATAGCATTGTCATTTATTGCACCACATTAGTGTCGGTATAGTCAGCTGCTAGGTTGCTTCGGCGCTCGACTGGTCCCGACAATGCGAGAACACATGTTAAGAAAATGAGGTCGCTTCGGCACTCGTGACATACATGGACGTCGTAGTTCGCTGGTGCGAGGTTGCTTTGGCACTCGTCATGAACAAGAAGAGACGTCCGACATGAAACGAAGGCGAAGTCGCTTCGGCACTGGTGACGTACGTGGACGTCGTAGTTCGTTGGACGAGGTCGCTTCGGCACTCATCAGGAATCGAGAGACAATGTCCGATGTGATAAGAAGGTGAGGTCGCTTCGACACTCGTGACGTACGTGGATGTCGTAGTTCGTTGGATGATGTCGCTTCGGCACTCGTCAAGAACTGAGAGACGACGTCCAAGATGATAAGAAGGCGAGGTCGCTTCGGCACTCATGATGTACGTGGGCATCGTAGTTTGCTGGACGAGGTCACTTCGACTCGTCAGGAACCGAAGACGACATCTGATGTAATAAGAAGGTGAGGTCACTATGACACTCGACCTGTGGACTTTGTTTCGCATCGACTAATATCAGTAGACGTCAGGCTAGCCATAGTGGGTTTGGCAACGTCAGAACAAGATAGCGATGGCGTTATGAATGGTCTCGGTACTCTAGGAACTAAACTTTCGCAAGGTTAAGTTCTCAAATGACGCCGACGACCCAAACATGAAACCGTTGTAATTGGCAAAAATGTTTACAGTTTATGAAGAAAATAAATTCCATTGTATTAAAGGTCTCGGCTTTTTGGCCAAGGCAGTGGTACAAAAATGGGTCTTAGCGATGCACGAGACCGAGAAAAAGTAAAAGGACCCGCACATGGGTCATTTACAGTGCTACCATAGTCGAAGGGGTCGTTGCCTCGGGCTCGATAGCAACGACCGCATTAGCGGTGGAAGTATCATTAGATGTGCTCGCGTCGGCAGTAGGAGCATCGGCTGCGGTCTGGACGTCGACAGAAGACGGAATGACATCGGCTGATTCCTCGACGTCAACATCCTCTTCCTCGGCAGCGACCACAAGCTCGGAGAGGTCGAGGCTTGCGTACCACTCCCTCACGCGTCCGAGGCAGAAGTCATACCCTTGTTGGAAGAGCTTAACAACCTCGGCTTTGAGCTCGTCGGAGTCGTAATACTCGGCGATGGCCTTCCTTCACTCATCGGCAACCAGCTGAGCAACGCTGGCCTTGGTATCTTCATGGGCCAAATGTTCAGATTGGTGGGCCTCCTTATCGGCCTGAAGGGACTTCAGGAGCTTGTCGCTCCCCCTCACCAGTGAGGCAGTGTTGTCCTCGGCCTTGCTTTGCCCGCTCAGCCTCCTTGGCTCAGTGCTCCTTCTCGGTCGCGAGCTTCTTGGTGCCTCTGCCAGGCGTGCCTCGGCGGTGGCTCGGAAGCCCTTGGCCCGTTGGAGGAGTGCCTCGAATAGCACCATATGATCCTGCACCAACTTGTAGAAGTCATTGATGATCTAGTTGGACTTCAGGACCGAGGCGCGGGCCTTGGGTCAGCGGGAACTGACTAGCAACCCCATTCGATGGCGCTGAGTTCTCTCGACCATGCCGGTGCCCGCGGCTAGAAAGAGCCTCAGGTGGTGTCCTCAATTGATGCTGACCCCATGGCGGGTCGAGGACGTTTGGTTAGCCCCCTCGACTCTGGTAGCTACGATTGCTTCTCGAGGGCCGAGGACGGAGGGACGACGACACTCACATCGGAGTCATCTGGGCGAGCACGTTTTGCGCCTCGGCTCGCGCTCTTCTTCCCTCTCGACATGAGCTCGCACGCGGTCAGCTCGGAAAGGGAGATGCCGCCTTTCTCCTTGGCAGGTGGTGCCGAAGATTTGCCCTTGTCAGCCATTGCTGTAGGAGAAAAGAAGTTAATTCTCAGAACACTAAAGCAAAAGCAGAATTGTCAGCAGGGAAGTCAAACCTCGAGTGGCCTCGTCGATCTGCTTGAATAGCTAGTCAGACGGGTGGTATAGGTCGGGAGGCTTCACCGCTTATAAGGACTCGAATTCCGAGAGCTCGGAAGGGACAAGGCTAGGAGAACAGAAGGCCTTGTCTCGGATGTCAACTGCTGACCATGTGGTCGGGAAAGACCATCCAGTCGGGCAGTATACAAAAACGAAGCTCCTCTTTCACTTGTGGACAAAGGAGGGGTGCAGCCAAGGATTTGCTGACCTGACCGAGCTGTGAAATACAGCCGGTCTCCGAAGGCTTTCACAGAGAAGCAGTAGAAGAAAAGGTAGGTGGTTGGAAAGACCTCGACCGAGGCACAAACGGCCAGGAAGCTGACAACCGACCTCCAAGAGTTGGGGGTTAGCTACGATGGAGTGGCTCCAAGCTTGACAAGGAGAAGGATGATGAATGGATGTAAAGGAAACTGAAAGCCGGATCGGACGGCCTCATAGTAGAGGCAGAATCTGCGCTTCATGGTGTAATGAGCTCGGAACTGCCTGGAGGAGTAAAGGATGGTACCCTCGGGGAAATCGAGACCAAGATGATCCTTCATCTAGTTGAAGGTCTCGTCCTTGATCTCGCTTCGGGGATCGACCACAGAGTGGGCTTGTCGATGCGAGCCCGAGGTATGAGAAGAAGGCTTCCTGGGTATATACGACCCGAGAGAGGCCTTCGGGTAAGAGATTTCCTTGGCAGGCTATGATGTGCATGCCTCGGAGGAGGGCACCCTCGTCTCAGCGGGACGAGGGGGCGAGGTCGCTTCGGAAAACGTCGAAGCGGAGGAGTTCTTGGAAGGAGAACCTTCAGACGAGGAACCCTCTCGAAGGCGAGAGTTGGAAGATGAGGAGTCAGAAGAGCTAGTGGGCGAGGTGGAGCTCATCGCTTACCTTTGAAGGAAGCAAGCGAAGAACAAGGATGACGACAGAAGCTCGAACGTCAGATCGTAGATCGTTGGCACATCAGCTGGTCGTTTGATGAAAGCTCGTGCACGAAAGCAAGGGTGGCTTTTCGACAACAAACCCCACTAATTATAGTGCCAGGGGGGCTGATCAGATCCAACAGTCGATATTCATTGTCTTCGGCAAAGGGTCCAGATTCTGGCACGTGGCGGACCTAGATTGGAGACCGAGCGTTGCCTCGATTTTTGACTGACGCGACTGGCAAGGAGCGCCATGATGGCGAGCGAGAGTTGAGGCAGTTGACGCGACGGTCGGCGTCGCCACACATCAGCCGAAGCGACATGTGGTACGGCGCCGTGCAGGCTGGCGCTGACAGCGTCATGACATGACTAGTAGCAGGTCGGCGCTGACAGCTTGGCGAAGCGCCATGGAGTGGGCCACGTGGGCTGGCAGAGCCATGTGGCAAGACACATGTATTTGACAAAGAAATTTCGGACAAAATCTTCACCTCAGCCCACCGGATTGGTCCGATGTGAACCTGGGGGGCCTTTTATACAAGGGTTCCCCTCAGGTCGGCTAGAGCCTCGGCTTGGCCGACCTCCCATAAAATGAGAGCTGACGTACCGACATGGCTGGAACCAGATCTCTTTGTCGTCTAGTCCGACGATTCAGGTCGATCAGAACAACCTTGATGTTTCTCTTGGCCGACAACCTAAGCTCGGCCAAAGACGAGGATTACCTAGCTCGATCTCGACTGATACGAAGCACGACGTCCACGAGATGACCCTCCAGGTTGGCACGACTTGAGCCGACATCTCAAGATGCCATCAATGGTTGGTCCCTCGGCTCAGGAATGATTATGTGTGACGTGCCAGTGAGAATCTCGAGAGTGCGACTTGCGTAACTCCCGCATGATGTCCGTTCGAATTATATATAGAACGTGTCCAGTAATGGGTGCCTTAAAGCTCATAACCTAATCACGGGGTCAGTTATGACAACTAATGAGGTGACTGTTTCGGTAACTGTTGCTCCATTCCGGGGTTGCCTGTAACCCATTTTACTATATTTGGTGGCTATTTCTATAATTTTTATTTCTTTGTTAAAATTTTTTAAAATAAAAATAATTCTTCATTTTTATTTAATTGAGAACACTTAGGCTATGTTTGATAACACTTATTAAACATCTTATATCTAAAGCACTCAGATTTTAAAAATTCAGATTGTTTGATAAATTCTCTTAACAAATGTCTATAATTATGTCTACTATCTTAAAATGTCTCTTAAAAAAAGTGGAGAGAATGCCACTTTTTCTCTTTCAGATCCTCCCGCCGCATCAACCCCCGGGTGCCCCTCATGGTGGAGGTCGTGGAGCTCTTCCTCCCTCCCCTCAACGGCGAGGACGAGGAGATCGAAGACGGCATCGCCATCACCGCCCCCTACTGGGCTCTCCCCATTGCCCCCGCGCCATCCTCCTCCAGCAGCGACATCCGCCTCCGCCGCGGGGGCCGCTACGTCGCATCTCGTCGGACTCCGACTCCGAGGCCGGCTGCCTGGACGAACATGTGGAGCTCACCCTCGATCTGTGCGACCGGGGGTTGGTGCGGCGGGAGGGAGGTGCGGGCGCTGGGGCGGGGATGGATCCCTTCCCCGATGCTGTGGATCCGTTCGGTTTTGCCGTTTTCGGGGGTCGGATTATCTCGAGATGGGGATGGTGTTGGGGTTGCGGTTCGGGAGTCCCCGGCCCCCCTCTCTCCCACTGCCACCACTACCGCCGCCGCCGCCGCATCCTCGGTTGTCTGCTCTCTCTCCTCGCCGATTTGCGCCACATTCCTTTCTTGGGGTGGACGTCTCCTAGCCTGCCCCTTCCTCTACATCCTTATTGTCCAGAAGGGAGTTGTTGTCATCAGTGTGGTCTCCTCGCCGGCAGACGAGTAGGCGGCGAAGGGAGGCACAGGAGGTGTCGCGGCTGATGTCCGCGTCCTGAGCGAGCCATGCGATTTCCGACGAGTTGTGTACTGCGTGAATCGTCCGGCTATTGGGCATGATGAGGTTTGTTGAGATATCAGCAGAAATTTGTCGTCCCTGACGGAATCTGGCTCACCGCCGTCTGCTTGATTATTTCTTCTGTGGTTTCTTCCCCTTTCGCATAGATGATAGATCGGTGTTTCTTCCCCCGTTTCCCGTCGCTCTCGCCCTCGCGCTTGGCCCCCTCGTGGAAGGTGGGCACCCGACGAGGCCTGGGACGACGAAGTGCTTTCTGGCGCGGATTCATGCGGTAGAGGTGGGTGCGCGGTGGCTTCGGACTCCATGGGGAAGTGGATCGCCGGATACTGATTTCTCATCGGTTGCCGTCGGTCCGGTTCGGGGTGGAGAAGCCGCCCAACCCCTGTTTGGAAAAAGGGGATCCGTAAGGGGCAGTCGACGTGGCCAGTGACCCGGGAAGGGCGCAGCTGCTCTGTGCCAATGGGAAGGAGACGAGAGGTGGAAGAAGCACCTGTCGTCGTCGGAGGATTGCCGCCTCCGGTGGATGCCGCCGTGGAGAAGCCAGACGAGGGCAGTGGAGAGGAAAATGTGCACGCGAAGCGAAGGAGAGGCAAACGGCAAGCGTCTGGATTTTTTTGGGGACGGAGAAAATTTATCATATATTTGAAATTTTGTATATGTACTTGTTTTCATTCAATATTAGAAAAGTCTGTATATTAATCTTTCGTCAAAATTTATGAAATATTATGTCCAATAATAAATTTAGACATATTCTTAAACATATAAAAATATTTATGTAAAAAATATATTAATTTAGATCTCAATTAAGTTGATTATCAAACAATTCTTAACAGAAGTCTAATATATTTTAAGTATTTATTAAATTATAGATTTAGACAATAAATAATAAATTAGACTTTAGACATTTTAATTAAGTGTTATCAAACGTCACTTTAGACACCCGTATCATGTTCTTTGCTCTCTCCGTCGTGTCCCATGTGCCCTCCTACTGCTCCACCCTCGTCCCTTACCTGCTCAGCACTGTCTTCGACTGTGGAGACCCTTTCTATTGCATACTGCTCCACCCTCGTCCCTTACCTGCTCAGCACTGTCTTCGACTGTGGAGACCCTTTCTATTGCATCCGTTGTGACGTTGTCTCCCGCTCCCTCTTCTTTGGCACGTCCACCGGCTCCTCTTACCTGGTCCTCTCCATCACCGGCCAGAGTTCAAGCCCATGGTGATCTGCCCCTCCCCCTCCATCCCCCACGCATGCATTGCCCAAACTTCCCCACCGCCGAGGCTCTCCAGCTCGACCCCGCCCTCCCCCTCCAACATCACCCATAGAGTACCATCTTCTACCTCAACTGCACCTGTTGGGTGCTGCTCTGCCTGCTCAACTACACCGCCACCAGCCCCTGCCGCTCCGTATCGAGATGCGACGGTGCTTATGCAACGTTGGGCTCTGGTGGAACTCTTTCAGCGGCACCTGTGCCAACAGTGAGCCCTCTCAACTCCTCTCCTCACCGTCATCATAATTTTGTTCTTCCCTGATCGGAAGATTATGTGAATAAAAGACTCAGATCTTGATAATTGTAATCTTCTTTAACATCATATTCATATTTTTTTAAGTAATAATTATTGTCTGCAACAAAAGGGCTACACAAAATTTAAATTTTACGACACTTTTGTCATACATATAATATCAATTTTCATTGTTTTTAAAATTTTAAGTAAAAAGCTAACACAGCATAATTTTGTATGTATAAATAGCTTAAAAATTGTTCAAAAAAACTCTCACGCTATTGTAATTAAGAGTAAATTGTTCACACGAAATTAGTGAAAAGAGTTCAGCCTTGTCACATTATCGTTGAATCTCACTCTTAATTTAAAAGTAATTGAATTGACTTATGAGGCACCTTCGTGTTAGGAGGGCGCGCCGCACTAGCACCCCCGACTTTCATTGTGTCATAGTTTTTCGAACTATGGCACGGTCGGATCATTAGGGGTGGGACGACCCGGCCAGATCATACAGATCTAGTATGGGACTGTACATATTGGTATTAGATTGGATCTAACCGGACGAATCTCCTCCATTTGAGATTCTTGTGAATGTTAATTTCACATTCTTCAAACCATACCCTATATCTAGCCTTTTTATTTTTTATTATTTTAAAGTAATATCATGGTGGTAACCTTTGTCACAATTGGTTAGAAACCAAATGTAATAAGTTTTACCATAGATTTGTGGTATTTTAGGTTAGATCTAAATTTTATATCGAATAAATCTATATATTTTTTATTTTTTCTAATGATAAATTTATTACAATGATGTAGAAATATTGTATAAACATAAATCTACCTTTTTCATCAACGAGATTGCATCATTGTTATTTTTGAATTGTAAATGACTATAAATTGCATTATAACATTTAAATATTAAATTCATATTAAATGACAAAATTAGGTGCATACTGATATTAAAAATAAGAGGGAAAGTTTGACGTATCATTGCGATGAATGTTCATATTCAAATTCAATTATTGAAATTTATGTGAATCTTATAAGTATGTGAATTGAATTCAATATTGTCATGTGAATGTTAGCTATTTGATGACTTCATAGAGACTTAAATGATGTGGCATGTAATACTTAAGGCTTATTCGAATTAATGTGATTTTTTTTAACATTATAGATGTTTAATTGAATTTATTTATATTATAATTATATTTGAATCATGTTGGTAATGCTGACTACTATGATGTTATTTGAATGGTTCAACATTGCAAATACCTCTACAAATAGTTAAGAGTGATGATGCTAGATGGCAACACGAAAAGATGTTGAAGGATAAAATTATTAGTTTCAGTACAATTAATGCAGCATGCAATATCGTAGGGGTTGTGTAGCGGCTCTAGATACTTATGTCCGAAAAAGTCTCATATTCAGATCTGCCTCCTTCGAATAGATCGAAGTCTTGCCAAAGATGTTGCATACGTCCCCAATAAGAATAAAAAAGACAACCATATTGGTATAAAGATACATGGCAAGTACATTATCATATACCCAATTATATAAAATTACATTGTCTTAATACATGAATACATGTCCAAAAGAAAAGTACAATAAACTGGGCATACCTGGAGATGTACAACATGAGTAGAGGCTCACACTATTGTTGGTGGTACATGTCTGCCTCTGAGAATCACGTACGCTACTAAACATATTAAAATGGGATGTAGGGGTGTGAGCCTCACAAAGTCACAGGCTCAGTAGAAAAACTCCTTAAAACAACATACATAAAGAACGTGTAACGGAAAGGTAGCACAACCTCGCCAATCAATTCACATATAACAACGTAAAGAGAAACTCGTAAATAACATGATTTAAAGTATGAATGCAATTAACCAAAGTAAACCCGTCATTACTGCTAAGCAGTGACACTAACCACTGGAAATCCATAATCAACAGGAAAAAAATAGCAATCTAATTACTCAGAAATAAATTGATACGTTAAGAATCACTAAGGCAGAATAAGTACAGTAAATAAACCACCGAAAAAGGGAGTGGGGAAAACTATAAATAGGAAGTATAAATGAAAAGTACTCTTTCAAGTTCCACACCACATGTTACGAAGAAAACCAGAAACCTGAGTCAGAAGGAACGACGTTACCACTCGGTTCATGACTACTAGTTCATAAAATCAGTATCAGACTTGGACGAACCAACACAAGAAAAATGTAACAGCGCGCGTTTTTCGGATCCTCGGGGATCGTGTGTTTAGCGCTTGTGGTGGCCAATATGAGGCCAATGTGGCGCGTGTGCCGTGTGTGTGTGTTTCTGGGGCTTACTGGGCCGGCGTATTGGGCCTGCAGTACCCTAGATTCTTCAGCTTGTTATCGCGACAGTAATGGTTGACGCGTTCTTAACGCGGGTGTGGTCACCGTCGCGTTCATGTGGCCGTCGAGCGTCTGCATGTGCGCCACGTGTAGCGCTCAGGGCAGCGGGCATTGCGAAGGCGACGCTCAGGACTGTCGCAACCTGATCGCGGCGCCACGAGGGGTCGCGTTTCGAACCGCTGCAGGTTTTTAAATAACCCCAGCCAAGCAGAACACAGAGGGTTTTTGCTCGGCCAGGGGGAGGTGCTGTGGTGATTTCAGCTGGGTTTTGGCATCTTCGGCGTGTCCTCGCTGCCGGGAGTCCGGGAGAAGCAGGGGAAACGCCAGGAGATCGCTGCATAGTGTGTTCTTCGCGAAGGTAGGTGAACTCTTCCTGTATTTAGGGTGAAAACTGCATAAGGGTTGGGTTCTAACCAGTTTAATGCGTTTATAACATTAGATACTATGCCTAGGTATTCACAAAAGCATGAAAATGAAGGATTAAGGGTGGTTTGTAATGTGGAAATGGGCTGTCATGGAGAGAGCCCGGACCAGAGTTTCCACCTGCTAACGCGACATGTTTGAGGGCCGCGTTCTGAACGCGACCCAGCGTTGTGCCGCGTTAAGGGATCATGACGCGACATGTTTGAGGACCGCGTTAAGGATCAGAAGGTGACATGTCGTAGGGACGCCTTCTGAAGGTGACCCTGTTGGTTGACGCGACATGGCCCGAGAGGCCCTGTTTGTGTATGGTTTATACATATGATTATCCGATTATTGTTATCGATGTGCTCAGTGTTAGTAAGCAGTGCATTGGCACTTGTGGCGCTCTGGGAAGCGCGTGGTTTGCGAGGCTAGTTCACAGGTTGTGTAGCTAGCTAGTAGTTTGCCTGTGGACATAATGTTCACACGAGGCAAGTGGTGTTCACGTGTTGTGGACCGTCAGTACACGAGGTTTACATGAGGTTTCACGTGGTTTGGGTGGTGCGCACGTGGTTTCTGTGTGCGTATCAGGTAGTAGACGCCTACCGTGGTTACCTCTCCAGTTGGGTGCCCCAGGTTCTCTGTGAGCCAGGCTGTAGCTCGGGGCTTTGTCCCGGTACTTGTGTTGTATCGTCGAGGTCTGTGTCTCTGACCTGAACACCCTCACTCCTTAGTTTAAGTTGTACGTTCGACTGAGGGAAAGACGACAGTGGGACAGTGACTCTTGTGTTTGTTTCTAGTCACTTGTAGCGCGCTCTTAGTTGGGGGTACAAACACTAGTTGTCGACACTGGTCCCCTACTAGTCCTTTTTTCCAGTGCCTCACTCTAGCGAGCCCAGGCCAGGGTCTTTAGAGGTGTCAGGCATGGGCCTGTGACCGTGTGGTCCGCAGGTGGTGGTGTTTAGTTGGTCTCCACAGTTGCTTGTCTTTTTCAAGTGGAGCAGCAGCTGGACCTTTCGTCCGTGGCTGCGAGACTGAGAGGTAGACCTGTGTTAGTTTATCCGAGTCTGTTGCTGGTGTCGCGAACCAGTCAACGTGGCTCGAGTGTGGCAGTCTCAACTATAGCTCGTACATGTGTTGGAGTTTTGCCGTTTATTATTATAGATGTGTTATGCAGTCGGCTAGCGGTGAGTTTGTTTATAGCTTTAATATCCTGTTTAGTTGAGCTATAAATTGCTAGCATGGTTTACTACTTTCGTACTTGTGTTTGGTTGCTCGGTGTTAGGGGAGTTCCCTACTGAGCCAGTGACTAGCGAGGCTCACCCCTACTCCCACAGGTGAGGGTGAGGAGGAGGTTTCTCTACCGTCGTCCAGTTCGGAGCCGCGTCGTAGCGGTGTTGGCCCAGCGCCTCTAGCAGTGTAGCTTTTCTTTCTTCGGTTGTACCTGTTGTACCTCGGGGTATGCCCCAGGCTTGTGTACTTTCCTTTATTTCTTTTGAAGTTTGCTATGTAAAACCTTGTATATTATAAATGCAATGGTGTGTTCCTTTGTGTTTTCACAGACTAGTGTGGGGTATCCCTCGCGAGGCTTTGGCCCGTTCGTGGGAGACGGACTCGGGTCAAGCACGTTACCGGTTTAACGGGCTTGGACGAGGCGTTCCGTCACAGTTGGTATCAGAGAAAGGTCCGTGTGAAAATAAAGGAATTAAGAAGTTACATAGCCATATCTTCTTGTAGATACACTGCTGGTAGCTGGCCTTGGTTTTGTAATGACTCGTTGTTTTGCCTATGGTTGGCTTGTTGTGTGTGTAGGCAGTTGTAATGGCCGTTAGAAGAGACTGGGGTGGTGGAGGAGATGACCCTGAGGAATCGACTCAGAGGATGATAGAAAGGATTTGGGAGAGCCTCACCGATATTCGGACGAGGATGGATCAGCAGGCACCGATACCACCAGTGACCAGAGAGGAGGTACCTGTGGCCCCAGTTCCACCACAGCCAGGGGTGGAGGTACCTTTTGTGGCACCAGTACCACCATTAGCACCCGTGATTGCGGCAGAAGAGCCAGTGGTACAAATTGAAAGGTTTTTGAGGTTGCAGCCGCCTACTTATACAAGAGGGCCGAATCCAGATGCAGCGGAGCACTGGATTCATGAGATTGAGAGGGTCTTTATGACCATGAGGTGTCCGGCAGCGGACAGAGTTGTGTTGGCTACTTTTCAACTGAGGGGATTTGCGCAGGAGTGGTGGCGTCTGAAGATGCAGACCACTTTTGCAGGCAGAATAGAGGGTGCTATTACCTGGTCTAAATTTCTTGAAGTGTTTAACGACACATTCTTTCCTCTTCAAGTGCAGCAGGCAAAAAGGGAGCAATTCAGGACCTTGCAACAGGGTGAGACTTCAGTCCTGGAGTATCAGATGCGGTTCATGGCACTGAGTAGGTATGCACCCTATGTTGTCACAGATAATGCTATGATGGTTGAATATTTTATCTGTGGTTTGAGGTTAGACTTGCAGACTGCAGTGATACCATTAATGTGTAGAACAGTTGAAGAAGTAGCTCAGAAAGCAGCTACTCTTGAGAGAGCAGTTCGGACTCGTCAAGTGGGCGAGTCAGGTTCGGGTAGTTTCCGGCTATCCCAGCAGTCAGCAGGTGTGAGTAAGGGCAAAGCATCTGCAGGACCTTCCTCATCAGGTTTTGGTAAGTGGGGTCAGAAATTAAAGCAGACATTTAAAGGTAATGGAAGAGGATGGGGAGGTCGTCAGCAAGTTCAGCAGGGTCATGGTAAGCTGGAGGTGGAGGAATCACAGCAAAGTACTGTCAGGCAGCCTACCATTCCACCAGGCTATAGGTGTTTTAACTACAATCAGTCAGGGCATTTGATCTGTAATTGTCCCTATTCGAGGGAATATGGTTATGGTAGGGGTGTTCAGCAGCCGCAGCAGTCTCAGCAGCCATCGGCAGGTCGTGGAAGAGGAGCACCACAGCAGAGAGGTAGAGGCCGGATTATGGCTATCACCCGTGCCCAGGCGGAGGCATCGAATATGATAGAAGGTACTATACCTATTTATGAATATTCAGCAAAAGTTTTATTTGATTCAGGTGCCTCGCATTCATTTATTTCTGAAGAATTCCTGGATAGTATGGCTCATCCATTAGAAGAAAAATCATGTGAATTAGTAGTGGAAGTTCCCTCTGGTGAGTTTATGCTCACCTCGTGTTATATAGATGAGGCTCCAATTGTGTTAGAAGGGAACCAGATGCCAGGTCGATTGTTTGCTTTACAGTTGACTGATTATGATATTATCTTGGGAATGGATTGGCTTGAAGCCTATAGAGCTATGCTAGATTGCAGAAAGAAAATGATCAGATTTTTTCACCCCAATGGTTCTGTATTTGAATATCAAGGTATGCCTTTCTGTGCTTATAAGTTTATAATTTCTGCAATTAAAGATAGAAGGTTGATTAATGCGGGGTGTGTGGCTTACTTAACTTCTGTAAGTCTGATAGAAACTAGTAAGTCAGTTGAGGTAGTTTCCGTGGTTAGGGAATTTACGGATGTTTTTCTTGATGAGCTGCCAGGTTTAGCTCCACACAGAGAGGTGGACTTTACTGTTGAGTTGTTGCCGGATACCATGCCGATTTCTAAAGCACCCTATCGGATGGCACCAGCAGAACTCAAAGAGTTGAAGAAGCAATTGGAAGAATTGCTAGAAAAAGAGTTTATTAGGCCGAGTCACTCCCCGTGGGGAGCGCCAGTGTTATTTGTGAAAAAGAAAGATGGGAGCTTTCGAATTTGTATTGATTATAGAATGTTGAATGATGTGACCATTAAGAATAAGTACCCGTTGCCAAGAATAGATCATTTGTTTGACCAGTTGCAGTCAGCCAAAGTGTTTTCTAAAATTGACTTGAGGTCAGGGTACCATCAATTGAGAATCAGAGAGGAGGATATAGATAAAACAGCTTTCAAGACTAGATATGGTCACTATGAGTTTGTGGTTATGCCGTTTGGGCTAACCAATGCTCCTGCAGCTTTCATGGATCTGATGAACAGAATTTTTCATCCGTATTTGGACCAATTCATTGTGGTCTCTATAGATGATATTCTGATTTATTCAGCTTCTGAAGAGGAGCATGCTGCTCATTTGAGATTTACTCTTCAGTTATTAAGAGATAACCAATTGTTTGCTAAATTTAGTAAATGTGAGTTCTGGTTGAAGGAAATTCAATTTTTGGGTCATGTCATCTCGGCAGATAGAGTGGCAGTCGATCCAAGTAAAGTGGAATCTGTAATGAAGTGGGAAGTGCCTAAGACAATTACAGAGATTAGAAGTTTCTTGGGGCTGGCAGGTTATTATAGGCGCTTCATACAAGATTTTTCTAAGATTGCGGCACCCATGACTAGACTGACTAGAAAGGGTGTGCCATTTGTGTGGTCCGGAGAGTGTCAAAGAAGTTTTATGGAATTAAAGAAAAGACTTATTACAACACCGATATTGACACTACCGGCAGGAAGTGGTGGATATGTTGTGTATACAGATGCATCTAGAAGAGGGCTGGGCACAGTGTTAATGCAGCATGGCAAAGTGATAGCCTATGCGTCCAGGCAATTGAAGCCAGCAGAAGAAAATTATCCCACCCATGATTTAGAATTGGCAGCAGTTGTGTTTGCTTTGAAAATGTGGAGGTATTATTTGTATGGCGAAAGATTTGAAATTTTTACAGATCATAAAAGTTTAAAGTATATCTTCTCTCAGAAGGATTTAAATCTTCGCCAGCGTAGATGGATGGAATATTTAAAGGATTATGATTTTAGTTTGGCTTACCATCCGGGTAAGGCCAATGTTGTTGCTGATGCCTTGAGTAGGAAAGCTTATGTAAGTCGCATGATGATTAAAGAATGGAAGTTGTATGAGGAGATAGCAGAAAACTCCTTGTATGTGCCAAGCAGTCAGCGTCGGGCAGTACTAGCCAGTAGTACTGTAGAGCCATCTTTGTATTGGTAGATTGTTGAAGCTCAGAAAGCAGATGCAAATTTAGTCGAAATTGTGAAAATGGAAGGAGTTACTCTTGATGATAATTGTGTGGTTAGGCTCAGAGGCAGGTTATTTGTACCCGCTGAAAGAAAGGTAAAGCAGAGAGTGTTAGAAGAGGCTCATAAATCCCGGTACACTATTCATCCAGGAAGTACTAAGATGTACCAGGATCTGAGGAAGTATTTCTGGTGGCCTCATATGAAAAAAGAAATAGCTGAATTTGTTTCAAGATGTGCTGTGTGTCAGCAAATTAAAGCAGAGCATCAGAAGCCTGGAGGTCTATTGCAACCGTTACCCATTCCGTAGTGGAAGTGGGATGATATTGCTATGGACTTTGTGGCAGGCTTACCGAGATCAGCATCAGGCCATAATGGAATTTGTGTATTTGTTGATAGACTAACTAAGGTATGCAGATTAGTGCCAGTAAGTATGTTTTGATCAGTGGATAAATTAGCAAAAGTGTATGCTGATAGAATTATTCCACTTCATGGTGTTCCAAAGTCAATTGTATCTGATAGAGATCTCAGGTTTACTTCAGGTTTTTGGAGAAGCTTGTAGAGAGTTGTTGGCACTGAGTTGAGGTATAGCTCAGCTTATCACCCGCAAACGGATGGTTAAACAGAGAGAACTATCCAGATAATTGAAGATATGTTGCGAGCTTGTTGTTTAGTTTGGGGTGGTAGCTGGGAGCATCATTTGAGTATGGTGGAATTTGCTTATAATAATAGTTATCATACTAGCCTTGGAATGGCACCGTATGAAGCTTTATATGGAAGACCATGTAGAACACCTTTAAATTGGCATGAAGTGGGAGAAAGGCAATTAGTGGGCCCTGAGTTAGTTCAGCAAACTACAGAGTTAGTAAAGTTTATTAAGGAAAAATTGCAAACAGCTCAGAGTAGGCAGAAAAGTTATGTTGATAATCGGAGAAGGCCACTTCAATTTGAAGTTGGAGATTATGTTTTTCTGAAAATTTCTCCTAGCAAAGGTATTATGAGGTTCAGTAAGAAGGGAAAGCTGAGTCCGAGATATGTGGGACCCTTCCAAGTGTTGGAAAGAATTGGGGAGACAGCGTATAGACTGGATTTGCCAGCAGATTTTGCAGATGTTCATGATATCTTTCATGTCTCCATGATAAAGAAGTGTATTGAAGACCCAGCGCAGATAATCAGTTATCAAGGAAGTGATTTGAGACCGAACATGTCCATGCCTGAATATCGGTACAAATTACTGATCGCAAGATGAAAAAGTTGTGAAATAAAGAAATTGAGTTAGTTAAAGTCAGATGGGAAAATAGGCTAGGTGATGAGGATACCTGGGAATTAGCCGATGAAATGGCTAAAGGATATCCTTACTTGTTTCAGTAATGTTTTAAATTTTTTTAGATGATAGTATTTGTAAATGTATGTGTACATTATATGTGAAATTGTGTTATGAATTTCGAGGTTGAAATTTCTTTTTAGATGATAGTAATGTAACAACGCGCGTTTTTCGGATCCTCGTGGATCGTGTGTTTAGCGCTTGTGGTGGCCAATGTGAGGCCAATGTGGCGCGTGTGTCGTGTGTGTGTGTGTTTCTGGGGCTTACTGGGCCGGCGTATTGGGCCTGCAGGACCCTAGATTCTTCAGCATGTTATCGCGACAGTAATGGTTGACGCGTTCTTAACGCGGCCGTGGTGACCGTCGGGTTCATGTGGCCGCCGAGCGTCTGCATGTGCGCCACGTGTCGAGCTCAGGGCAGCGGGCATTGCGAAGGCGACGCCCAGGACTGTCGCGACCTGATCGCGGCGCCACGAGGGGTCGGGTTTCGAACCGCTGCAGGTTTTTAAATAACCCCAGCCAAGCAGAACACAGAGGGTTTTTGCTTGGCCAGGGGGAGGTGCTGTGGTGATTTCAGCTGGGTTTTGGCATCTTCAGCGTGTCCTCATTGCCGGGAGTCCGGGAGAAGCAGGGGAAACGCCAGGAGATTGCTGCATAGCGTGTTCTTCGCGAAGGTAGGTGAACTCTTCCTGTTTTCAGGGTGAAAATCGCATAAGGGTTGGGTTCTAACCAGTTTAATGCGTTTATAACATTAGATACCATGCCTAGGTATTCACAAAAGCATGAAAATGAAGGATCAAGGGTGGTTTGTAATGAGGAAATGGGTTGTCATGGAGAGAGCCCGGACTAGGGTTTCCACCTGCTAATGCGACATGTTTGAGGGCCGTGTCCTGAATGCGACCCAGCGTTGTGCCGCGTTAAGGGATCATGACGTGACATGTTTGAGGACCGCGTTAAGGATCAGAAGGTGACATGTCGTAGGGACGCCTTCTGAAGGTGACCCTGTTAGTTGACGCGACATGGCCCGAGAGGCCCTATTTGTGCATGGTTTATACATATGATTATCCGATTATTGTTATCGATGTGCTCAATGTTAGTAAGCAGTGCATTGGCACTTGTAGCGCTCTGGGAAGCGCGTGGTTTGCGAGGCTAGTTCACAGGTTGTGTAGCTAGCTAGTACTTTGCCTGTGGACATAGTGTTCACACGAGGCAAGTGGTGTTCACGTGTTGTGGACCGTTAGTACACGAGGTTTACGTGAGGTTTCACATGGTTTGTGTGGTGCGCACGTGGTTTCTGTGTGCGTTTCAGGTAGTAGACGCCTACCGTGGTTACCTCTCCAGTTGGGTGCCCCAGGTTCTCTGTGAGCCATGCTGTAGCTCGGGGCTTTGTCCTGGTACTTGTGTTGTACCGTCGAGGTCTGTGTCGTCTGACCTGGACACCCTCACTCCTTAGTTTGAGTTGTACGTCCGGCTGAGGGAAAGATGACAGTGGGACAGTGACTCTTGTGTTTGTTTCTAGTCACTTGTAGCGCACTCTTAGTTGGGGGTACGGACACCAGTTATCGACACTGGTCCCCTACTAGTCCTTTTTTCTAGTGCCTCACTTTAGCGAACCCAGGCTAGGGTCTCTAGCGGTGTCAGGAATGGGCCTGTGACCGTGTGGTCCGCAGGTGGTGGTGTTTAGTTGGTCTCCCCAGTTGCTTGTCTTTTTCAAGTGGAGCAGCAGCTGGACCTTTTGTCCGTGGCTGCAAGACTGAGAGGTAGACCTGTGTTAGTTTGTCTGAGTCTGTGCTGGTGTCGCGAACCAGTCTACGTGGCTCGAGTGTGGCAGTCTCTACTGTAGCTCGTACATGTGTTGGAGTTTTGCCGTTTATTTATTATAGTTGTGTTATGCAGTCGGCTAGAGGTGAGTTTGTTTATAGCTTTAATATCCTGTTTAGTTGAGCTATAAATTGCTAGCATGGTTACTGCTTTCGTACTTGTGTTTGGTTGCTCGGTGTTGGGGGAGTTCCATACTGAGCCAGTGACTAGCGAGGCTCACCGACTCCCCACATGTGAGGGCGAGGAGGAGGTTTCTCTACCGTCGTCCACTTCGGAGCCGCGTCGTAGCGGTGTTGGCCCAGCGCCTCCAGCAGTGTAGCTTTTCTTTCTTCGGTTGTACCTGTTGTACCTCGGGGTATGCCCCAGGCTTGTGTACTTTCCTTTATTTCTTTTGAAGTTGGCTATGTAAAACCTTGTATATTATAAATGCAATGGTGTGTTCCTTTGTGTTTTCACGGACTAGTGTGTGGTATCCCTCGCGAGGCTTCGGCCCGTTCGCGGGAGACGGACTCGGGTCAAGCACGTTATCGGTTTAACGGGCTTGGACGAGGCGTTTCGTCACAGTTGGTATCATAGCAAGGTCCATGTGAAAATAAAGGAATTAAGAAGTACATAGCCATATCTTCTTATATATACACTGCTGGTAGCTGGCCTTGGTTTTGTAATGACTCGTTGTTTTGCCTATGGTTGGCTTGTTGTGTGTGTAGGCAGTTGTAATGGCCGATAGAAGAGACTGGGGTGGTGGAGGAGATGACTCTGAGGAATCGACTCAGAGGATGATAGAAAGGATTTGGGAGAGCCTCACCGATATTCGGACGAGGATGGATTAGCAGGCACGGTACCACCAGTGACCAGAGAGGAGGTACCTGTGGCCCCAGTTCCACCACAGCCAGGGGTGGAGGTACCTTTTTTGGCACCAGTACCACCATTAGCACTCGTGATTGCGGTAGAAGAGCCAATGGTACAAATTGAAAGGTTTTGAGGTTGCAGCCGCCTACTATACAGGAGGGCCGAATCCAGATGCAGCGGAGCACTGGATTCATGAGATTGAGAGGGTCTTTATGACCATGAGGTGTCCGGCAGCGGACAGAGTTGTGTTGGCTACTTTTCAATTGAGGGGATTTGCGCAGGAGTGGTGGCGTCTGAAGATGCAGACCACTTTTGCAGGCAGAATATAGGGTGCTATTACCTGGTCTAAATTTCTTGAAGTGTTTAACGACACATTCTTTCCTCTTCAAGTGCAGCAGGCAAAAAGGGAGCAATTCAGGACCTTGCAGCAGGGTGAGACTTCGGTCTTGGAGTATCAGATGCGGTTCATGGCACTGAGTAGGTATGCACCCTATGTTGTCACAGATAATGCTATGATGGTTGAATATTTTATCCGTGGTTTGAGGTTAGACTTGCAGACTGCAGTGATACCATTAATGTGTAGAACAGTTGAAGAAGCAGCTCACAGAGCAGCTACTCTTGAGAGAGCAGTTCGGACTCGTCAAGTGGGCGAGTCAGGTTCGGGTAGTTTCCGGCTACCCCAGCAGTCAGCAGGTGTGAGTAAGGGCAAATCATCTGCAGGACCTTCCTCATTAGGTTTTGGTAAGTGGGGTCAGAAATTAAAGCAGGCATTTAAAGGTAAAGGAAGAGGATGGGGAGGTCGTCAGCAAGTTCAGCGGGGTCGTGGTAAGCCGGAGGTGGAGGAATCGCAGCAAAGTACTGTCAGGCAGCCTACCCTTCCACCAGGCTATAGGTGTTTTAACTGCAATCAGCCGGGGCATTTGACCCGTAATTGTCCCTATCCGAGGGAATATGGTTATGGTAGGGGTGTTCAGCAGCCGCAGCAGTCTCAGCAGCCATCGACAGGTTGTGGAAGAGGAGCACCACAGCAGAGAGGTAGAGGCCGGGTTATGGCTATCACCCGTGCCCAGGCGGGGGCATCGAATATGATAGAAGGTACTATACCTATTTATGAATATTCAGCAAAAGTTTTATTTGATTCAGGTGCCTCTCATTCATTTATTTCTGAAGAATTCCTGGATAGTATGGCTCATCTATTAGAAGAAAAATCATGTGAATTAGTAGTGGAAGTTCCCTCTGGTGAGTTTATGCTCACCTCGTGTTATATAGATGAGGCTCCAGTTGTGTTAGAAGGGAACCAGATGCCAGGTCGATTGTATGCTTTACAGTTGACTGATTATGATATTATCTTGGGAATGGATTGGCTTGAAGCCTATGGAGCTATTGCAGAAGAAAGAAAAGGATCAGGTTTTGTCACCCCATTGGTTATGTATTTGAATATCAAGGTATGCCTTTTTGTGCTTTTAGTTTATAATTTCTATAATTAAAGCTAGAAGGTTGATTATACGGGGTGTGTGGATTACTTAGCTTCTGTAAGTCTGATAGAAACTAGTAAGTCAGTTGAGGTAGTTTCCGTGGTTAGGGAATTTGCGCATGTTTTTCCTGATGAGCTACCAGGTTTAGCTCCACACAGAGAGGTGGACTTTACTGTTGAGTGTTGCCGGATACCATGCCGATTTCTAAAGCACCCTATCGGATGGCCAGCAGAACTCAAAGAGTTGAAGAAGCAATTGGAAGAATTGCTAGAAAAAGGGTTTATTAGGCCAAGTCACTCCCCGTGGGGAGCGCCAGTGTTATTTGTGAAAAAGAAAGATGGAAGCTTTCGAATGTGTATGGGTTATAGAAAGTTGAATGATGTGACCATTAAGAATAAGTACCCGTTGCCAAGAATAAATGATTTGTTTGACCAGTTGCAGTCAGCCAAGTGTTTTCTAAAATTGACTTGAGGTCAGGTACCATCAATTGAGAATCAGAGAGGAGGATATAGATAAAACAGCTTTCAGAACTAGATATGGTCACTATGAGTTTGTGGTTATGCCGTTGGGCTAACCAATGCTCCTGCAGCTTTCATGGATCTGATGAACAAAATTTTCATCCGTATTTGGACCAATTCATTGTGGTCTCTATAGATGATATTCTGATTTATTCAGCCTCTAAAGAGGAGCATGCTGCTCATTTGAGATTTACTCTTCAGTTATTAAGAGATAACTAGTTGTTTGCTAAATTAGTAAATGTGAGTTCTGGTTGAAGGAAATTCAATTTTTGGGTCATGTCATCTCGGCAGATGGAGTGGCAGTCGATCCAAATAAAGTGGAATCTGTAATGAAGTGGGAAGTGCCTAAGACAATTACAGAGATTAGAAGTTTCTTGGGGCTGGCAGGTTATTATAGGCGCTTCATACATTTGAGTATGGTGGAATTTGCTTATAATAATAGTTATCATACTAGCCTTGGAATGGCACTGTATGAAGCTTTATATGGAAGACCATGTAGAACACCTTTAAATTGGCATGAAGTGGGAGAAAGGCAATTAGTGGGCCCTGAGTTAGTTCAGCAAACTACAGAGTTAGTAAAGTTTATAAGGAAAAATTGCAAACAGCTCAGAGTAGGCAGAAAAGTATGCTGATAATCGGAGAAGGCCACTTCAATTTGAAGTTGGAGATTATGTTTTCTGAAAATTTCTCCTAGCAAAGGTATTATGAGGTTCAGTAAGAAGGGAAAGCTGAGTCCGAGATATGAGGGACCCTTCCAAGTGTTGGAAAGAATTGGGGAGACAGCGTATAGACTGGATTTGCCAGCAGATTTTGCAGATGTTCATGATATCTTTCATGTCTCCATGTTAAAGAAGTGTATTGAAGACCCAGCGCAGATAATCAGTTATCAAGGAAGTGATTTGAGACCGGACATGTCCATGCCTGAATATCCGGTACAAATTACTGATCGCAAGATGAAAAAGTTGTGAAATAAAGAAATTGAGTTAGTTAAAGTCAGATGGGAAAATAGGCTAGGTGATGAGGATACCTGGGAATTAGCCGATGAAATGGCTAAAGGATATCCTTACTTGTTTCAGTAATGTTTTAAATTTTTTAGATGATAGTATTTGTAAATGTATGTGTACATTATATGTGAAATTGTGTTATGAATTTCGAGGTCGAAATTCTTTTAGATGATAGTAATGTAACAGCGCACGTTTTTCGGATCCTCGTGGATCGTGTGTTTAGCGCTTGTGGTGGCCAATGTGAGGCCAATGTGGTGCGTGTGCCGTGTGTGTGTGTGTTTCTGGGGCTTACTGGGCCGTCGTATTGGGCCTGCAGTACCCTAGATTCTTCAGCTTGTTATCGCGACAGTAATGGTTGACGCGTTCTTAACGCGGGTGTGGTCACCGTCGCATTCATGTGGCCGTCGAGCGTCTGCATGTGCGCCACGTGTAGCGCTCAGGGCAGCGGGCATTGCGAAGGCGACGCTCAGGACTGTCGCGACCTGATCGCGGCGCCACGAGGGGTCGCGTTTCGAACCGCTGCAGGTTTTTAAATAACCCTAGTCAAGCAGAACGCAGAGGGTTTCTGCTCGGCCAGGGGGAGGTGTTGTGGTGATTTCAGCTGGGTTTTGGTATCTTCGGCGTGTCCTCGCTGCCGGGAGTCCGGGAGAAGCAGGGGAAACGCCAGGAGATCGTTGCATAGCGTGTTCTTCGCGAAGGTAGGTGAACTCTTTCTATTTTCAGGGTGAAAATCGCATAAGGGTTGGGTTCTAACCAGTTTAATGTGTTTATAACATTAGATACCATGCCTAGGTATTCACAAAAGCATGAAAACGAAGGATTAAGGGTGGTTTGTAATGAGGAAATGGGATGTCATGGAGAGAGCCCAGACTAGGGTTTCCACCTTCTAACGCGACATGTTTGAGGGCCGCGTCCTGAACGCGATCTAGCGCTGTGCCGCGTTAAGGGATCATGACGCGACATGTTTGAGGACCGCGTTAAGGATCAGAAGGTGACATGTCGTAGGGACGCCTTCTGAAGGTGACCCGTTGGTTGACGCGACATGGCCCGAGACGCCCTGTTTGTGCATGGTATACATATGATTATCCGATTATTGTTATCGATGTGCTCAATGTTAGTAAGCAGTGCATTGGCACTTGTGGCGCTCTGGGAAGCGCGTGGTTGCGAGGCTAGTTCACAGGTTGTGTAGCTAGCTAGTAGTTTGCCTGTGGACATAGTGTTCACACGAGCAAGTGGTGTTCACGTTATGGACCGTCAGTACACGAGGTTTACGTGAGGTTTCACGTGGTTTGTGTGGTGCGCACGTGGTTTCTGTGGCGTATCAGGTAGTAGACGCCTACCGTGGTTACCTCTCCAGTTGGGTGCCCCAGGTTCTCTGTGAGCCAGGCTGTAGCTCGGGGCTTTGTCCTGGTACTTGTGTTGTAATGTCGAGGTCAGTGTCGTCTGACCTGGACACCCTCACTCCTTAGTTTGAGTTGTACGTCTGGCTGAGGGAAAGACGACAGTGGGACAATGACTCTTGTGTTTGTTTCTAGTCACTTGTAACGCGCTCTTAGTTGGGGGTACGAACACCAGTTGTCGACACTGGTCCCCTACTAGTCCTTTTTTCTAGTGCCTCACCCTAGCGAGCCCAGGCCAGGGTCTCTAGAGGTGTCAGGCATGGGCCTGTGACCGTGTGGTCCTCAGGTGGTGGTGTTTAGTTGGTCTCCACAGTTGCTTGTCTTTTTCACGTGGAGCAGCAACTGGACCTTTCGTCCGTGGCTGCGAGACTGAGAGGTAGACCTGTGTTAGTTTGTCTGAGTTTGTTGCTGGTGTCGCGAACCAGTCTACGTGGCTCGAGTGTGGCAGTCTCTACTGTAGCTCGTACACGTGTTGGAGTTTTGCCGTTTATTTATTATAGCTGTGTTATGCAGTCGGCTAGCGGTGAGTTTGTTTATAGCTTTAATATCCTGTTAAGTTGAGCTATAAATTGCTAGCATGGTTTACTGCTTTCGTACTTGTGTTTGGTTGCTCGTGTTGGGGGAGTTCCCTACTGAGCCAGTGACTAGCGAGGCTCACCCCTACTCCGCACAGGTGAGGGCGAGGAGGAGGTTTCTCTACCGTCGTCCAGTTCGGAGCCACGTCGTAGCGGTGTTGGCCCAGCGCCTCCAGTAGTGTAGCTTTTCTTTCTTCGGTTGTACCTGTTGTACCTCGGGGTATGCCCCAGGCTTGTGTACTTTCCTTTATTTCTTTTGAAGTTGGCTATGTAAAACCTTGTATATTATAAATGCAATGGTGTGTTCCTTTGTGTTTTCACATACTAGTGTGTGGTATCCTCGCGAGGCTTCGGCCGTTCGCGGGAGACGGACTCGGGTCAAGCACGTTACCGGTTTAACGGGCTTGGACGAGGCGTTCCGTCACAAAAAATCTCTCAACTTCGCAACCATAGACGAAAAGTCCAACTGCGGCTTCACCTCGACAAGTACAATCAAACTATGGAGACCAACCAACACCACATGCAACTTGGCTAGACTGCAGACCCACGCCTGCCACACCTCTAAAGGTTTCGGAGCCGTAAAATGAGGAAAGTGTGAAAGTGTAATGTCTCAAAAATTATAATAACATTGGAAAAAATGGTAAATTATATGTGAGACATGATCACTTACATAAAACATGATTACCCTTAATTTATGAATAGTTTATATTATTAATATAATTCTAATATTGTCTTTAGATGTGCGCACTCCGATAGGACATCATCAGAAATCGATAACAAAATTGAAATTCGACACCACCATAATTCTTAGAAAAATATATTGATTCTAGATATAAGAAAATCAATAATTATTGGTGCACAAATATCTAGATTAATGTGACCTAATAATTTTTGGGTTATTTTTACTCGACGAAAAATTTAATTCAAAAATTAAATTAAAATCACTATAGTTTGTAAAATCTTCTAATTAGTTTGAAATTTCACCTTAGTCGGACATCATTTAGATATAAAATAAGATCCTAAAGAAGCTTAAATAAATTAATTTAATTTTTCCATACACGTGTATGGGTTTCGTGATGGTGGCTATTACGTGTGTTGGCTTTTGATGAAGCCTTATCCCAAATAAGAATTGTCACGCCCCCGATTTTAGCAGCGGAATTTAATCGGGAACGCGACGGACAAGCAAGTTTTCAGAAGCCATAAGTAAATTACTAATATCGATAGGGCCCACAATTCAATAATCAAACTCTTTTACTCATCATAAGCAATTATTACAATCTCCAATGTCAAAATAAGAACAACTCTCTACTACTAGTCTAATCCATCTCTTAAAGAAAGACAAGATTACAATAATGACTAATCTCTCACTAACTAACTAAATAATGACTCTTTATAGTGTATGTCACGCTCGGCGCACAAGTCCCATCATCAAACGTAATCCTCATCTTCACTACCTGAAATGTTAAGAGGCAGGTATGAGCAAACTAGCCCAGTAGGATTTACATCTCGATGTGCGAGCAATGATATAAGTGATTAATGCTTTAAGAACTAGACATGAACAAGTGACAAGCTAAATCATAAGTATGATAAAATCGATGACAAAGTGCTAACAATATTTTATGCAGACATGAACATGTCAAGACAATAGAATTAAGACTATCAAGGTCTAAGATGCTCTTCACGAGACGGGCAAGTACTTTGTTTCATTCAAGTGATAATAGGTAACAATAATTGAACAATAGTAGTGCAATAGGAGAGCATGGGCAGTAGCTGTTCAATAATAGAATAGTAGCAGTTCAGTAACAGTCAGTGGCAATACAGTAATAGTGCAGTACGTCTGAACTAACAGACTAACAGTAACAGTTTAACAGTCAGATGTCTAGCTAAATCAGAACAGTCAGAACCGGTGCAAATGCATACACCGTCATTATCCCCTATAGGTATTTTCGGGTGGCTTTCTTCCCCCAGGACTAGATTGGAGCCCCTCGGATACTCTCCTTGCCCTCAACAGTTTGCATTCAAGTCCAGTAGAGTCACAAGTCCCGTTATAGCGCTAGACATTTGAAAATAGTAGGAGCCACAACAGCTCAAAGGGTCCCACGAGAGTACTTTCAAGAGTTCAAGAATGTCATGTCAGGATGCCCGATAACATTAGTACGATTATGTCACGGAACAATGTTCACTAGTAGTTCGAGACTATCATATCGAGAGCGAGTTCATGAGCATGTAACATAAACAAGATTGTCAAGAAGGTTAATGATTGTCAAATAACATTGGTTCGGAGTGTCATAGTGTCATGTCCATAATGATTTCAAGCATAACAAGTCAAGTGAACCGAATTTTATGAAAACAATGATCAAGAGAGAATTTCGACAGCATAACGGTGCTTTTGCATTATTTCTATTAATAACTTGTTTTCATGTGTCATTGTCGATAGCTTCGAGAAATTCAAGACGAGGGAGAGAGATAGAGAGGTGCGCACTAACATCGGGAAACTTCATGGTACAACCTGCTCGTCGGTCATGTGGGAGTCCATGGTCAGAGGAGACTTACGGAGGCCTTAGTCAAGGGGTCACTAGTCCGACAGAAGGAATATCTGACGGAGAGTTCACCACAAGCCAAGAAAAGGGCTTTCCTATCGTGCAATAGTGTATGCGCGTGCCGCGCGTGAGAATCGCTCAAGTGTATGTGTGAGTGTCTTGTAAATCCGATTATGGAAACCTCGCATTAAGTAAGTAACAAGGGTGCTAAATCAGGAAATAAAAATCATGCATAACCAATTTTAGCAAATTTTCATGTGATTATTCTAGCAAGTTTGATATCAAGGCAAGAAAGAGAGGACAATCGGCAAGTAGTGAGCATGATCAATCACTTAAGTTCAATTAGAATCATGTAAAAATCTTTACTACTTATTCATGAGTTGATTAATGCATGATAAGACCTTATAGAACCTTCCTAGAATAGGTCAAACTCACACATGCGAAGAAACAACGCAAAAAGATGAAAATCAAGACGTATGACCCTTAAAAAACAATGCAGTCCCACCCCTTCACTTCCTCAAGTCATAACTTACTGATTTCTTATGGAAATCTGACACATGAATATATCATCTTGAAGCCCTTTGAATAAGGAATTCAACAAAAAAAACGGCTCATCAATTTGAGGTCTGTAGGAATAGTTATAGCCATTTAAGCGAACACTGCGCAGAGGGCAGGTCGCGACAGTAATCTGTCGCGTTCTGAACGAGATAGGTCGATATGTCACCTTCTGAACAGGGGTTTTGGGTTGCCAAATGCACCGAGTTCGACTCCTACTTAGACTGGGTTGATATAGGGCACTTCTAAGGCTTATAACTCGCTGTATAGAGTATGAAAAATTGTGAAACTAAGTTCATTGGATTGCTATCTCACTAAGTTAACTATTGTAACGAGGAATTAGAAAACCAATCACATTTACTGGGTCAACTTGACTCTGTGGGACAGACCATAGAAAACTGACACAGTAGAGATGTTTTGATCACTGCTTTCTACACACACCATGAAATAGAGTGATTTCAATCTTGTTTGAAAGTAGACTCAAAGAGGAACATTATTCATGCTGAGTGCTTGATTTGAAAACGACTCAGATGAGAGGTAGAAGACTCTTAAGATAGTGCAAGAGTTTCATCAGGCAGAAAGGTGACTATGATGATACAAGATTTATTTCAATGACACAACATGGCATAAATTGGGGAAAATAGTATAAACATGATCTAAACATATGTATGCAAGCATGCACAAGTTTAATTAGAGTTTGGCCCAGAGAAGACTTACCTTTTGGTTGGAAGAAAAGACATCCTCCAGAAAACCCTAGTTCTGTCTGCCTGGGAGAGAACGCCTAATACTCTCGATCTACTGAATAAAAATTGGACAAAATAGTTCCATAAGAAACTGGACTCGTAGATCTTTCCAGGGATATATGATTTGCACAGTTTGGTCAATGTTTTACTAACATATGGTGATGATCTTGAAGGGACTCAAGTGCAGGTCGTAGATGAAGAAGAGCACGAGTTGCTTCTTCTCAAGCCTTCCTCCTTACGTTTCCCAGCCTCCAGAGCCTCCAAGCACAACCTCAGCAACCCTAGGGGTCGTCCCATGAGAGAGAGGTGGCTTATTTAAAGGGATGTGGGTCTTTAGTTGCCTAATTTAAATTAGGAAACTCATGGGTACGAATTTGGTGTGTCCTTCCCTCAATAGAGGATTTCTCTCCCCAATTCATGGTAGGAGTCCTATGGAAACCTCCCTTAGGTGGTAACCACGAGTTTGGGCTTGGTTTGAAGTCAAATGGTGGTCTATTGGGTGAGAATTTACCCAATCATGGTCCATTAGTGAGACTTTTTAAATTTCAAATTATTTTCCTAGCATGAATTTATTTGTGGCAAAAAAGACATCATTTGGCCCACTTCTTTCATTAAATTGTCAATACCTATTTTTTGAAGTCCAACTATAATTTTTATTCTATTTTTGGACTTCATTAAGTATATGTGATAATGATTTTTCGACTTATTTCTTAATTACGATAATAAGTCATAAAACATTTTAATCTTGGCCAATCATATTTTTCTTTGCACGAATTTCTTTGTGGGTCATTTGGGAGTATTATTTAGAGTTGAACTATCATTTTTATGGAATGTTTCAGTGTGTTTTTGTATACATGATAATGACATGTACGTTTTTACTATTATTAAATTATTATTTCTAATTTTCTCATAATAAAATTTTCGGGGTGCTACAGGAATCGTGGCTAGTGAAGAAGGCTTTGGAGGTGATGAGGATTCTCCTCATCTACGTGTAGCCATGTAGAAGGATAGCCAAGTCCATAAAAGCTCATTCCGAACTTCTTCTGCATCTTTTCTCATTTCATTTTTCTATGTTTCCATACCATCTTTACGCCACTAGGTCTTCTCCTCATTTTCTTAACACCCCACCATCATCATTGTACTCTAAGACTGCTCTCTTCGGGAAGAAAGAAAGGAAAAGAGAGAAGGAAGAAAGAAGTAAGCAAGGGAAAGAAGTAGGAACAATGATGCAGAAATGGGAAGCTTAGAAGCCGTCTTGACTTGATAGTACTGTCCAGTTATGGAGGTCCTCCCTACGATTCCTTTTTAATTTGCCTATTTTCATGCATGTAGATCTCTCCATCCTTAAAAACTCGTATTTTCTGTTTGTTTCATGCTCCGTAGAATTATTCACTCTTTCTCTCTCCTTCGTTCAATTATGATACTATCGTTTGGACAAGTACTTTTGTCCTGGAAAATTGTTCTAGTCCCTTGTTAGTATGATTTGAGCACAAGACTACATCTTAGATCGAGGAACTTTGATTTATTTCCTAAACAACAAGAGAAATCCACCCAGGCTAGTCTGTGTCACTAAATTTAGTCAATCAATAAGCAAAAAATGGTTGTTCGAGTCCTATATTAAGGGTCAGATAAAATCTGAACTTTGAAACCAGGTTGATTATTATATTTTACCTACCTTCAAGCTCCTTTGTTTAGTTTGTAAGCCAACATCGGTAATAACTAGACTTTTTTGTTATTCGGAGAGGAGAAGCAAGGTGTTTGTTTGCTTACAGAACGATTCTCACCTATTCTCTCTCTCCCTCGTCTCGAACACCACTCGATTAACGCTCTTGTAGAACGTAGAAAGCCCTCTCTATATCCTAGATAACGAGTCTTCAACGACAGAATATAATCGGAGCTTGAATCCCATGTTTATAGCCTTAACCATAACCCAGAACCTAGAAATCCAGTAGTTGTCGACAACCAACCAGTACCTATCGACAACCACCAGTCGTCTATCGATAACTAAAAACCAGATTTAGGAATGCAGTCTTGGATGGACCAATAGTTGTCGACAACCACTAGTCGACTGTCGACAACTAAAGACCAGATTCATGAATGCAGTTCTGGATGGAACAGTAGTTGTCGACAACCAAGCAATAGTTGTCCACAACCACCAGTATCTGTTAACAAATAAACTCATTTCTTCATCAGTCGAAGTTCATACACGTCTGAATTGTCCAATTAAGTTGCCTTTTCTATTTTCTTAAATTCTAAATTACTATACCACTAAGATGAGTTATTTAACGGTCAACCAAACCCATCTTTGGATTATTCTTAGACATTCTAAATCATTTTGATTCTTATACCTTCTGGATATCTTTAAACATTAACTCATAGAACCCTGCTTCATTGTGATATTATTTTACTCCTGATGAGTGCCCAATTACCATATATGCATGTTTATCAAAAATGGAAATGAGATGATAACTTTGGGTCTTTGGACTCTTTTGAACTAATGTCTATGCAAGAGGTTAGGTCCAGTCCTCGGAGGAGCATCAGAATTCGTTTATTGGTCGTGCGGAACGATAATGGATCAACATGGTATTTAACATGACACTACTATCTTCTAAATTGGTCGACATTTCCATGAATTATGTTATGACATGAATATTTATTGCTTGCTTGTGGAATGGACATGGCATCTCTATATATGCATGTTTTCTATTTTCTTCTAAACTATTTTTCATACACTTACGCTATGCTATTTCACTGATGGTCATTATATGCTTGCTACTTGTCATCCTAGTTCAGTTCATTGGCATATCATTTTATTTTGCCACTGTTACTTAATCATGATTCAATTCTCCTATTTCATAATTTGTACCATTCTTCGTTTACCCTATTACTTGTTATTAGTCAGATCAGCAATTTCCTTCAATTCATATATGTTTCTTTAATCTCTTGACACTGAAGGATAAATTATACAAGACAAAATTGCTCATACCTACTCTTTTCCCAAGTAATCTACAATTCTAGAAGGCGGGATATCGAGGTGTGCTGAGAGATCAACCCTTGCTACATTTTGCTCTTTGAGTTATAACTTGAGAATCATGTATACCTCAGCTTAAGGAATGACAATTGATTATTGTTATTTAGATAAAGATCCCGACAATTTCTATTCCGAATAATTCAAATTGTATTCTTGATATCATGTTCACTGACGTTACGACATTTATAGATATATTAAATGTCGGTACGTGACAACAAAGGACTAGTTGGGATCCAGTACGTCTATTGGTGTCTGTACCCCAACCACGAGCACGCTACAAGTGACAAAACTGAAAATCAACCACACCACAAGTCACTACCCCACGGTCGTCTTTCCCTCAACCGGATGTACAACTCGACAAACGAGTGAGGGTGTCCAAGAAGACGACACAAACCTCTACGGTATTCACAGTACCGAGACAAACTCTGAGGACTAATGAGCTTGGCTTATAGAGAACTTGTGATGTTCAACTAGAGAGACATTCCGCATAAGTGATGGATCACCAAACTCAATAAACGACATTTAACTAAAGTTTTATACGGAATGCCAATAATCACTATGCTCATCATGAAACACTCGCCAATCTTAAACCTTGCCATTACCACTATAAAACCACTAGTTGATTATATTTATGGTCAATCTACTAAATCCACACTTGAATCATTAATATTAAATTAACACATCATAACATCTTTGTCCAGTTACTATTACAATACAACAAAATCATCATGCACAGAAGTTGAGGTACCGTTGACCCAAAGGTTAGCCCCCAAGCTTAGTGAGAAACTCGGTTCACAGAAAATTGAAACACACCACAGACCCTGGAATAGATACTAACGAGTCAGGCAAGGGACCGCGTTAGCAAACGTTAACGCGTCCACCAACCCAGATGCCTCATTAAGGCGTCCAATCGATAGGATGCAATCTTAAACAAATCACCCAGCATGCGGATCGCACACAGAGCACCACAAAAATGGCCACAATCCAATGACTACACACTCTATAAACTGACGAGAATGCTTAAAAACATAATACAAAAGCATGTTCACTCCAAAACCCGATCTAATGAACATAGCATCAACCTAAAGCATGTTTTTTTTGCCTTAATATGGAAGAATCTCGATTGTAAGCGAAATATACTAACTAAAAAGGGAGAAACGACCTTCATCTATCTCAAAAAGGTCATATATGTGAGGAACTTGAAAAAGCACAAGAAAAGGGTGGAATCCCCTTAACAAACACGAGGAAGTCAACCTGTTAGGGCCTTCATGTGATCTCGCCACCTCATCGTCGCGAAAACCACGCCGAAAACCATAGGAGCCACCCCGAATCATCGAAGTAGCCTCTCCTACTCCTGAAACAGGGCCCTTCCCTGTTCAGTCGGTGAATCAGGGTAAAAAGCCATCAGAGCAGGTAACGCATCAAAGACGATGAACGCCTTACTAACACGTCAAATTGACACGTGTCGCATACATACACAAACCACCCTAAGGCTATCGTGGCAGCCTTGGAGGACTTCTTAGCAAGGTGTCGACCTCCTCAACTGCAACAACACCCAGAGTGCAGAGGACCGAAAAATGGCTCAAACTCACCCTCAAGTGCACGAACTCCAAACAAGCACCGTACCACACTCTGAAACTCGATAAGCTAGATCTGAAACGCCAGAATGCTACAGGATGTGTAACATCACGCATTTTTCGGATCCTCGTGGATCGTGTGTTTAGCGTTTGTGGTGGCCAATGCGAGGCCAATGTGGCTTGTGTGCCGTGTGTGTGTGTGTTTCTGGGGCTTACTGGGCCGACGTTTTGGGCCTGCAGTACCCTAGATCTCTCAGCCTGTCATCGTGACAGGAAGGTCTGTCGCATTCTTAACGCGACAGAGGAGGTCGTCGCGTTCGTGTGGCCGCCTTGGTGCATTGAGCGTCTGCATGTGCGCCACGTGTAGCACCCAGGGCAGCGGGCATTGGAAAGGCGACGCTCAGGTCCGTCGCGACCTGGTCGCGACGCCGCGATGCGTCGCGTTCCGAACCGCAGTAGGTTTTTAAATAACCCCAGCCAAGCAGAACGCTCAAGGTTTCTGCTCGGCCAGGGGGAGGAAGCTGTGGCGATTTCAGCTGGGATTTGGCATCTTCGGCATGTCCTCACTGCAGGGAGTCCGGGAGAAGCAGGGGAAACGTCGGGAGGTCGCTGCATAGCGCGTTCTTCGCGAAGGTAGGTGAACTCTTCCCGTTTTCAGGGTGTAAATCGCATGGGATTGGGTTGTAATCAGTTTAATGCGTTTTTAACAATAGATATCATGCTTAGGTATTCACAAAAGCATGAAAACGAAGAATTAAGGGTGGTTTGTATTGTGGGAATGGGCTGTCATGAAGAGAGCCCGGATTAGGGTTCCCGCCTGGTAAGGCGACGGGTCCCTATGTCGCGTTCTAAACGCGACACAGTGATGTGTCGCGTTAAGGATCAAGAGGCGACATGTGAGTAGGTCGCGTTTTGGGTCTGAAGGCGACATGTCGTGGCGACGCCTTCTGAAGGCGACCCAATGGGTTGTCGCGACTTGGCCCAAGAGGCCCTGTTTGTGCATGGTTTACGCATGTGATTATCCGATTATCGTTATCGGTATGCTTAGTGTTAGTGAGCAGTGCATTGGCACTTGTGGCGCTCTGGGAAGCGCGTGGTTTACGAGGCTAGCTCACAGGTTATGTAGCTAGCCAGTAGTTTGCCTGTGGACATAATGTTCACACGAGGCAGGTGGTGTTCACGTGTTGTGGACTGTCAATACACGTGGTTTACGTGAGGTTTCACGTGGTTTGTGCGGTGCGCACGTGGTTTCTGTGTACGTGTCAGGTAGTAGATGCCTACCGTGGTTACCTCTCCAGTTGGGTGCCCCAGGTTCTCTGTGAGCTAGGCTGTTAGCTCGGGCTTTGTCCCGGTACTTATGCTGTACCGTCGAGGTCTGTGTAGTCTGACCTGGACACCCTCACTCCTTAGTTTGAGTTGTACGTCCGGCTGAGGGAAAGACGATAGTGGGACAGTGACTCTTGAGTTTGTTTTTAGTCACTTGTAGCGCGCTCTTAGTTGGGGGTATAGACACCAGTTGTCGACACTGGTCCCCGACTAGTCCTTTTCCAGTGCCTCACTCTAGTGAGCCCAGGCCAGGGTCTCTAGAGGTGCCAGGCATGGGCCTGCGACCGTCTGTTGCTGGTGTCGCGAACCAGTCTACGTGGCTCGAGTGTGGCGGTCTCTACTGTAGCTCGTACACGTCTTGGAGTTTTGCCATTTATTTATTACAACTGTTTTACGCAGTCGGCTAGCGTTGAGTTTGTTTATAGCTTTAATATCCTGTTTAGTTGTGCTATAAATTGCTAGCATAGTTTACTGCTTTCGCACTTGTGTTTGGTTTGCTCGGTGTTGGGGGAGTTCCCTACTGAGCCAGTGACTAGCGAGGCTCACCCCTACTCCCCACAGGCGAGGGTGAGGAGGAGGTTTCTCTACCGTCGTCCAGTTCGGAGCCGCGATGTAGCGACGTTGGCCCAGCGCCTCTAGCAGTGTAGCTTTTCTTTCTTCAGTTGTACCTGTTGTACCTCGGGGTATGCCCCAGGCTTGTGTACCTTCCTTTATTTCTTTTAAAGTTGACTATGTAAAACTTGTATATTATAAATGCAATGGTGTGTTCCTTTGTGTTTTCACAGACTATGGTGTGGTATCCCTTGCGAGGCTTCGACCCGTTCGCGGGAGACGGACTCGAGTCAGGCACGTTACTGGTTTAACGGGCTTGGACGAGGCGTTCCGTCACAGTTGGTATCAGAGCAAGGTCTGTGTAAATATAAAGGAATTAAGAAGTTACATAGCCATACCTTCTTGTAGATACACTACTGGTAGCTGGCCTTGGTTTTGTAATGACTCGTTGTTTTGCCTATGGTTGGCTTGTTGTGTGTGTAGGTAGTTATAATGGCCAATAAAAGAGACTGGGGTGGTGGTGGAGGAGATGACCCTGAGGAGTTGACTCAGCGGATGATAGAAAGGATTTGGGAGAGCCTCACCGATATTTGGATGAGGATGGATCAGCAGGCACCGGTACCACCAGTGGTCGGAGAGGCGGTACCTGTGGCCCCAGTTCCACCACAGCTAGGGGTGGAGGTACCTTTTGTGGCACCAGTACCACCATCACCACCCGTGATTGCGGCAGAAGAGCCATTGGTGCAAGTTGAAAGGTTTTTGAGGTTGCAGCCGCCCACTTATACAGGAGGGCCGAATCCAGATACAGCGGAGCACTGGATTCATGAGATTGAGAGGGTCTTTATGACCATGAGGTGTCCGGCAGCGGACAAAGTTGTGTTAGCTACTTTTCAGCTAAGGGGATTTGCGCAGGAATGGTGGCGTCTGAAGATGCAGACCGCCTTTGCAGGCAGAACAAAGGGTGCTATTACCTGGCCTGAATTTCTTGAAGTGTTTAATGATACATTCTTTCATCTTCAAGTGCAGCAGGCAAAAAGGGAGCATTTCAGGACCTTGCAGCAAGGTGGGACTTCAGTTCTGGAATATCAGATGCAGTTCATGGCAGTGAGCAGGTATGCTCCATATGTTGTCATGGATAATGCTATGATGGTTGAATATTTTATCCGTGGTTTGACGTCAGAATTGCAGACTGCAATAATACCATTAATGTGTAGAACATTTGAAGAAGCAACCCAGAGAGCAGCTACTCTGGAAAGAGCAGTTCGGACTCGTTAGGTGGGCGAGTCAGGTTCGGGTAGTTTCCGGCTACCTCAGCAGTCAGCGGGTGTGAGTAAGGGCAAAGCATCAGCAGGACCTTCCTCACATGGTTTTGGTAAGTGGGGCCAAAAATTAAAACATGCATTCAAAGGTAAAGGAAGAGGATGGGGAGGTCGTCAGCAAATTCAGCAGGGTTGTGGTAAGCCGGAGGTGGAAGAATCGCAGCAAAGTACCGCCAGGCAACCTATCCTTCCACCAGGCTATAGGTGTTTTAACTGTAATCAGCCGGGGCATTTGATCCGTAATTGTCCCTATCCGAGGGAATATGGTTATGGTAGAGGTGTTCAGCAGCCGCAGCAGTCTCAGCAGCCACCGGCAGGTCGTGGCAGAGGAGTATTACCGAGAGAGGTAGGGGCCGGGTTATGGCTATCACCCGAGCCCAGGCGGAGGCATCGAATATGATAGAAGGTACTATCCCCATTTATGAATATTCAACAAAAGTTTTATTTGATTTAGGTGTCTCACATTCATTTATTTCTGAAGAATTCCTGGATAGTATGGCTCATCCTTTAGAAGAAAAATTGTTGAATTAGTAGTGGAGGTTCCCTCTGGTGAGTTTATGCTCACCTCGTGTTATATAGATGAGGCTCCAGTTGTATTTGAAGGGAACCAGATGTCAGGTCGGTTATATGCTTTACAGTTGACTGATTATGATATTATCTTGGGAATGGACTGGCTTGAGGCCTATGGAGCTATGCTAGATTGCAGGAAGAAAAGGATCAGGTTTTGTCACCACAATGGTTCTGTATTTGAATATCAAGGTATGTCTTTCTGTACCTCTAAGTTTATAATTTCTACAATTAAAGCTAGAAGGTTGATTAATGCGGGGTGTGGCTTACTTAGCTTATGTAAGTTTGGTAGAAACTAGTAAGTCAGTTGAGTCAGTTCCCGTGGTTAGGGAATTTGCTGATGTGTTTCCAAATGAGTTGCCAGGTTTAGCTCCACACAGAGAGGTGGACTTTACTGTTGAGTTGTTGTCGGGTACCATGCCGATTTCTAAAGCACCCTATCGATGGCACCGACAGAGCTTAAAGAGTTGAAGAAGCAATTGGAAGAATTGTTAGAAAAATGGTTTATTAGGCCGAGTCACTCCCCGTGGGGAGCACCAATGTTATTCGTGAAAAAGAAGGATAGAAGCTTTCAAATGTGTATTGATTATAGAAAGTTGAATGATGTTACCATTAAGATTAAGTACATGTTGCCAAGAATAGATGATTTGTTTGACCAATTGCAGTCAGCCAAGGTGTTTTCTAATTGATTTGAGGTCAGGGTACCATCATTGAGAATCAAGATGAGGATATAGATAAAACAGCTTTCAGGACTAGATATGGTCACTATGAGTTTGTGGTTATGCCGTTTGGGCTGACCAATGCTCCTGCAGCTTTCATGGATCTGATGACATAATTTTTCATCCGTATTTGGACCAATTCATTGTGGTCTTTATAGATGATATTCTGATTTATTCAGTTTCTGAAGAGGAGCATGCTGCTCATTTGAGGTTTACTCTTCAGTTATTAAGAGATAATCAGTTGTTTGCTAAATTTAGTAAGTGTGAGTTCTGGTTGAAGGAAATTCAGTTTTTGGGTCATGTCATCTCGGCAGATGGAGTGGCAGTCGATCCAAGTAAAGTGGAATCTGTAATGAAGTGGAAGTGCCTAAGACAATTACAGAGATTAGAAGTTTCTTGGGGCTGGCAGTTATTATAGGCGCTTCATACAAGATTTTTCTAAGATTGCGGCACCCATGACTAGACTGACTAGAAAGGGTGTGCCATTTGTGTGGTCCGGAGAGTGTCAAAGAAGTTTTATGGAATTAAAGAAAAGACTTACTACAGCACCGATATTGACACTATCGGCAGGAAGTGGTGGATATGTTGTGTATACAGATCTCTAGAAGAGGGCTGGGCGCAGTGTTAATGCAGCATGGCAAAGTGATAGCCTATGCGTCCAGGCAATTGAAGCCAGCAGAAGAAAATTATCCCACCCTTGATTTAGAATTGGCAGCAGTTGTGTTTGCTTTGAAAATGTGGAGACATTATTTGTATGGCGAAGATTTGAAATTTTTACAGATCATAAAAGTTTAAAGTATATCTTCTCTCAGAAGGATTTAATCTTCGCCAGCGTAGATGGATGGAATATTTAAAGGATTATGATTTTAGTTTGACTTACCATTCGGGTAAGGCCAATGTTGTTGCTGATGCCTTAAGTAGAAAGGCTTATGTAAGTCATATGATGATTAAAGAATGGAAGTTGTATGAGGAGATAACAGAAAACTCCTTGTACGTGCCAAGTAGTCAGTGACGGGCAGTACTAACCAGTAGTACTGTAGAGCCATCTTTGTATTGGCAGATTGTTGAAGCTCAGAAAGTAGATGCAAATTTAGCTGAAATTGTGAAAATGGAAGGGGTTACCCTTGATGTTAATTGTGTGGTTAGGCTCAGAGGCAGGTTATTTGTATTAGCAGAAAGAGAGGTGAAGCAAAGAGTATTAGAAGAGGCCCATAAATCTTGGTACACTATTCATCCAGGCAGTACTAAGATGTACCAGGATCTGAGGAAATATTTCTGGTGGCCTCATATGAAAAAGGAAATAGCTGAATTTGTTTCAAGATGTGCTGTGTGTCAGCAAATTAAGGCAGAGCATCAGAAGCCTGGAGGTCTATTGCAACCGTTACCCATTCCGCAGTGGAAGTGGGATGATATTGCTATGGACTTCGTGGCAGGCTTACCGAGAACAACATCAAGTCACAATGGAATATGGGTATTTGTGGATAGATTGACTAAAGTGTGCAGATTGGTGCCAGTAAGTATGTCTTGGCCAATGGATAAATTAGCAAAATTGTATGCTGATAGAATTATTCCACTTCATGGTGTTCCGAAGTCAATTGTATCTGATAGAGATCCCAGATTTACTTCAGGTTTTTGGAGGAGCCTGCAGAGAGTTGTAGGCACTGAGTTGAGGTATAGCTCAGCTTACCACCTGCAGACGGATGGTCAAACAGAAATAACTATCCAGACAATTGAAGATATGTTGCGAGCTTGTTGTTTAGTTTGGGGTTGTAGCTGGGAACATCATTTGGGTATGGTGGAATTTGCTTATAATAATAGTTACCATACCAGCCTTGGGATGACACCGTATGAAGTTTTATATGGAAGACCATGTAGAACACCTTTAAATTGACATGAAGTGGGAGAGAGGCAGTTAGTGGACCCTGAGTTAGTTCAGCAAACTACATAGTTGGTAAAGTTTATCAAGAAAAAATTGCAAACAGCTCAGAGTAGGCAGAAAAATTATACTGATAATCGGAGAAGACCACTTCAATTTGAAGTTGGAGATTATGTCTTTTTGAAAATTTCTCCTAGCAAAGGTATAGTAAGGTTCAGTAAGAAGGGAAAGCTGAGTCCGAGATATGTAGGTCCCTTCCAGGTGTTGGAAAGAATTGGGGAGACAACGTATAGACTGGATTTGCCAGCAGATTTTGCAGATGTTCATGATATCTTTCATGTCTCCATGTTAAAGAAGTGTATTGAAGACCCAGCGCAAATAATCAGTTATCAAGGAAGTGATTTGAGACCGAACATGTCCATGCCAGAATATCCGATGCAAATTACTGGTCGCAAGACGAAAAAGTTGCGAAATAAAGAAATTGAGTTAGTTAAAGTCAGATGGGAGAATAGGTTGGGTGGTGAGGATACCTGAGAGTTAGCTGATGAAATGGCTAAATGATATCCTTACTTTTTGAGTAATGTTTTAAATATAATATTTGTAAATGTATGTGTACATTATGTTTGTGGAATTGTATTATGAATTTTGAGGTCAAAATTTCTTTTTAGATGATAGTAATGTAACATCGCACATTTTTCGGATCCTCGTGGATCGTGTGTTTAGCGTTTGTGGTGGCCAATGCGAGGCCAATGTGGCTTGTGTGCCGTGTGTGTGTGTGTTTCTGGGGCTTACTGGGCCGACGTTTTGGGCTTGCAGTACCCTAGATCTCTCAACCTGTCATCGTGACAGGAAGGTCTGTCGCGTTCTTAACACGACAGAGGAGGCCGTTGCGTTCGTGTGGCCGCCTTGGTGCGTTGAGCGTCTGCATGTGCACCACGTGTAGCGCCCAGGGCAGCGGGCGTTGGAACGCGACGCACAGGTCCGTCGCGACCTGGTCGCGACGCCGCGATGCGTCGCGTTCTGAACCGCAGCAGGTTTTTAAATAACCCCAGCCAAGCAGAACGCTCAAGGTTTCTGCTCGGCCAGGGGGAGGAAGCTGTGGAGATTTCAGCTGGGATTTGGCGTCTTCGGCGTGTCCTCACTGCAGGGAGTCCGGAAGAAGCAGGGAAAACGCCAGGAGGTCGCTGCATAGCGCGTTCTTCGCGAAGGTAGGTGAACTCTTCCCATTTTCAGGGTGTAAATCGCATGGGATTGGGTTGTAATCAGTTTAATGCGTTTTTAACAATAGATATCATGCTTAGGTATTCACAAAAGCATGAAAATGAAGAATTAAGGGTGGTTTGTATTGTGGGAATGGGCTATCATGAAGAGAGCCCGGATTAGGGTTCCCGCCTGGTAAGGCGACGGGTCCCTATGTCGCGTTCTGAACGCGACACAGCGATGTGTCGCGTTAAGGATCAAGAGGCGACATGTGAGTAGGTCGCGTTCTGGGTCTGAAGGCGACATGTCGTGGCGACGCCTTCTGAAGGCGACCCAATGGGTTGTCGCGACTTGGCCCGAGAGGCCCTGTTTGTGCATGGTTTACGCATGTGATTATTCGATTATCGTTATCGGTATGCTTAGTGTTAGTGAGCAGTGCATTGGCACTTGTGGCGCTCTGGGAAGTGCGTGGTTTACGAGGCTAGCTCACATGTTACGTAGCTAGCTAGTAGTTTGCCTGTGGACATAATGTTCACACGAGGCAGGTGGTGTTCACGTGTTGTGGGCCGTCAGTACACGTGGTTTACGTGAGGTTTCACATGGTTTGTGCGGTGCGCACGTGGTTTCTGTGTACGTGTCAGGTAGTAGATGCCTACCATGGTTACCACTCCAGTTGGGTGCCCCAGGTTCTCTGTGAGCCAGGCTGTTAGCTCGGGCTTTGTCCCGGTACTTGTGCTGTACTGTCGAGGTCTGTGTAGTCTGACCTGGACACCCTCACTCCTTAGTTTGAGTTGTACGTCCGCTGAGGGAAAGACGATAGTGGGACAGTGACTCTTGAGTTTGTTTTTAGTCACTTGTAGCGCGCTCTTAGTTGGGGGTACGGACACCAGTTGTCGACACTGGTCCCCGACTAGTCCTTTTTCAGTGCCTCACTCTAGTGAGCCCAGGCCAGGGTCTCCAGAGGTGCCAGGCATGGGCCTGCGACCGTGTGGTCCGCAGGTGGTGGTGTTTAGTTGGTCTCCATAGTTGCTTGTGTTTTTCACGTGGAGCGGCAGTTGGACCTTTCGTCTGTGGCTGCGAGACTGAGAGGTAGACCTGTGTTAGTTTGTCCGAGTCTGTTGCTGGTGTTGCGAACCAGTCTACGTGGCTCGAGTGTGGCGGTTTCTACCGTAGCTCGTACACGTCTTGGAGTTTTGTCGTTTATTTATTACAGCTGTTTTACGCAGTCGGCTAGCGGTGAGTTTGTTTATAGCTTTAATATTCTGTTTAGTTGTGCTATAAATTGCTAGCATATAGTTTACTGCTTTCGGACTTGTGTTTGGTTTGCTCGGTGTTGGGGGAGTTCCCTACTGAGCCAGTGACTAGCGAGGCTCACCCCTACTCCCCACAAGCGAGGGCGAGGAGGAGGTTTCTCTACCGTCGTCTAGTTCGGAGCCGCGACGTAGCGGCGTTGGCCCAGCGCCTCCAGCAGTGTAGCTTTTCTTTCTTTAGTTGTACCTGTTGTACCTCGGGGTATGCCCCAGGCTTGTGTACCTTCCTTTATTTCTTTTGAAGTTGGCTATGTAAAACCTTGTATATTATAAATGCAATGGTGTGTTCCTTTGTGTTTTCACAGACTATGGTGTGGTATCCCTTGCGATGCTTCGGCCCGTTCGCGGTAGACGAACTCGGGTCAGACACGTTACTGGTTTAACGGGCTTGGACGAGGCGTTCCGTCACAGGATGTGTCTTCCGACTGAAAAAACATTTGGTAGACGATAAGGGTGCAGGGTATAATGAAACAGTGGGTTGTCCAAGTGTATCATATAAGTGAAAGTTGCGATGGCCCAAAACTTGAGACAAGTTAAGGCACATAAGAGGATGTAAAATGAGGCTAACACAAGAGATGACTAAAAAGGATATATAGATACACAAAACATCTTGTAACAACCTTGGATACCAGTACTTAATAAGGATCTGTATCTAGTATCACCATCCACGAGCTTGAAGACTCGAAAGGATTAAATGATGGTCTTTAGAGGTATACAAGTGACAAGCAATCAAAATCATCAGTAAATAACAATAGTAAAGTAATAGGCTCCTAAATAATAACTCAAGAATACACCTGTAGAAGAAACTCCTCGAGAAGGAATGTTAAAGTAACAACTAGTACTCAAGAACACTGCTCATGTTGTACTTTGTAGATTTTAATGATTACAAAAACACTAAGTTTAACTCGTATTGAAAAAATCACAAAAACACTGAGTGTAATTCATGTTTATGACCCAAGCATTTGATTTATGTTTATTTATTTTGAGGGTCTAACTTGTGTGTTAAGTGTCTAGTAATTTTGTCCAAAAGTTGCATTTGAAGTGGATAATATAAAGCCCAAAACTTGGACAAAACAATAAAGCCAAGACTAGAAGGTCAGCTGCAAAACTGGTAATCGGACTACCGAAATGTGGAAATTGGTTGACCGATAATGGAAGGCCAATCAATTGAAGGACAGCCCAATCAATGCCCAATCGATTGAAGAACAAGGGCAATCAATGGACAATCAATTGATGACCAAGCAGAAGTTTGATGACTGATTTAGGCAAATCGGACAACCGACCGAGCCAGTAGGTCTTGCAGTGGGACAGTCAACAAGTCGGATGACTGACTTGAAGAAATCGGTCGACCTATTTGCCAGTCGAAGCAAGGTGACTTCGGATGTTCACGTTGTATCTTCACCAACCAAAGTGCCGATCGAAGTTGAGACAAAAGTCGAATGACCGAATTTTCAAATTGGTCGATCGAGCGTCCAGTCGATTTGTCAGTTGAAGCCCAGTCGAAGCAAGGCAGAAATTAGACTGCCGATCCGAAGAATTCGGTCGACTGATTCCGGTAATTCCGTATTCGGACTTTCCAAAAAGAGTCATACGAAGATCCAACTCTTTCCAAATATACATGGACTCTTTGGGATTATAAATACAACATGTTCTCATGTTTTGAATGAAGAGAACACGCCTCCAAGAAGGTTGCTTCATATCCTAGAGTTCAAGAGATGATTGTGAAGTCCTAGGAAGAGCCAACAGATGCTCTGAATCTGTAAAAGCCTGAAGAACAAGTCTTCATCGTCCATAAACTTTCCAGACGTACTTGTAAGGTGTTTCTTCATCTGAAGGGCGTGGACCTGTTGTTGCTACTTGCAATACCTCGTTCAAAAGTGTTCTACATCGGCCAGTTCTCCATCTGAGTCATCGTCAGTCAAAAACGATCACAAAAGCTGAATTTATGGAACATGAGAACTCTACACCTTACTGTTTAGATTTGTCTCTCCTGTCCATGCTTTATTGTTCTTTGTTGAACACTGACCATATTTGTGTGTGTGTGCTCGGTTTGTGAGCACGTCGTTGTTTGTTGGGTTGTAGTGCGTGCGTGCGCATACACGATGGGTTGTATCATCCCCGGGAAACGAGGTGGGGGTTGTGTTGTCCCCGTTAGGGGTGTTCATTTTTCGGTCCAACCCAAAAAACCGAACCGACCGGTTTAGTTCAGGTTGAACAATGTCACAGTTCAGTTCGGTTTTGCACAGGGAAACCGAATGAACCAAAATATATATTAAATATATTTAAATAATAAATATATCACCAAAGAAAGCCTAGCCCAGTGGAACATAATTTCGGTTCAGTTCGGTTTGAACAAAAAAAGGTCCAAACCAGACCGAACCGAACCATGAACAGCCCTAGTCCCCGTAAACAACCGTGTTGTGTGGGTTTTCGTTTGTACCTATAAAACAAGCTAGTGGAAATCCTCACAGGGGTGTAGGGTAGTGGACATAGACGCACACATGGGGTGTGTTTGTCGAACCACTATAAATCCTGCGTGCATGTGTGGTTTGTTCCATATTTCTACCTCCGTTCTATACACGGTAGGATAGTTGGTTTCTTATATATACTTGTTTTATTCTGATGTGCATACCACATAATAGGTTGGTTAATAATTTAGTATAATCTGTTCTGTGGTAAAAGAATTTTTTATTGGATAATAACTAATTCACCCCTCCCCTCTTGGTTGTCCATCACATCCATGTACATCAGCTCAATGAAGTCTCAATATGAGATAAAAGCTACCTTGTGCAAACTTAACACCTGAGAAGGGGAAAGAGAAGTAGGGGGTGTGAGCCTCAAATATCATTGGCTTAATAGTGTCTTTCCCTAAAACATGACATAGTATGCAAATGACAAAAATATCTATATTTATACTATAAAAGTATTATATCAATGGAGTTATACATGATTTGGGAGACCCTTAATGTGAAGGACCGGGGTACTTATGTCCAATAAGGCTCTATATCCAGATCCGCCTCCCGCGAACAGACCGAAGTCTCGCAAGGGATATCTCACACACGTGTCCAGTAAGAGTATAAAAGACAAACCACAAGAAGTATAAGACACAAGAAAGTACATGTTCTCATATCTGTTCACAAATTTGTACAAATGTCTCATTACATTAATACATGTCCAATTTAAAAAGTACAACTACCTAGGACATACCCCGAGGGAGCACAAGCTCACACATCACTAACTACTGCACTACTGCTGGTGGTACAAGTCTGTCACAACACCGCTGCAAGCCAAACACACGACAAACCCTGAAAAGAGCTGTAGGGGAGTGAGCCTCAACAAGTCACTGGCTCAGCAGGGACCACCCAAAAACAACACCGAGACCACAAACACCTCAACCCCAAAGGGTTTCACTGGCAACACCAATAGCCAAACCATTTTATGCTCACATCATAACAATACATAACAATTAAACATAATTATGATAATGAACATAAAGTCCTCGGAAGGAAAGTGGGACTACATGACTAATATAATATCATTAGTCAGGCCAACTACTAAAGTGCCTAAACCACAGTCTCACTGGCCCACTGCTACAACAATTGGTTGCCTAAGCTATAAGCCACGCAGGCAAGTCACTGCCTAAGCTGCAAGCTTCACAGGCGAACCTCAATCATTTGAGTAACAGGACTGCTAACAAAGAGCTGGTACTCTATACTCCAAACCACACTACGTCGAGAGCCACACATAAGTGATAGGACTGGTTACAGCTAGCTAGTCCATCACACACTAAAACCATAATCGAAATTATACCCCAGAAGGGTAAAACACAAGAAGTGGAAGATCTCACACGGCCTCCACGGAGCACAGCTCTACTAAACCACAATACGCCTAGGCCACAAGCCTCATCAGCAAATTACCTACAAATGGTAACATAATTGGCAATCACAACTAATTCACAATAAATTATAAACAAAGATCTACTTAAAACGGTTAGGATACAACAAGTGGCAGGTCAAACCACAAGACCTCCACAACACACAAGTACCCGGAAAGGTTGGTACACAATGTACCACCACAAAACTACAAAGTAACCCACGAAGGGAACATGTACCTGCTACTCTGAGGTACCACAACACAAACACCCGAACAAAGGGTACAAGAAGGTGATAAACACCACACTGAACCACAATATATTGTGCCTTCACTTAGACTCAACATTACAGGTGAAACCTTAATCGACGAGTCACACAAACCACAACTCAGTCACAATTGTGCCAACACCAGGGCACACCTTGAACTGGTCAAACCTCGACCACGAGTCACAAACTCACGAACTACAACCAGTGGCAAAGCACGAGTCAAGCCACATCCAGAGCAGGCAAAGCACGAGTCAGAAAGAACGACGTCACCACAACCACAACTGGAGCTAACAAAGCACGAGTCGCGAAGAACGACGCCACCACACAGGAACGGACTACTAGCTGATCAGGCCAGTATCCAACCCGGACAACACAACACAAGAACAACCTCTCAGCCTCGCAGTCACGGACGAAAGGTCCAACTGCCGCTCCACGAGAACAAGTCAAACAACTGTGGAGACCAACCAACACCACACCTGCAGACACAGCTGCAGGCCCATGCCTGGCACCTCTAGGGTCTCTGGCCGGAGAGCACCCTAAAGTGAGGCACTGGAAAACAGGACTAGCTGGGGACTAGTGACGTCTACTGGTGTCCGTACCCCCAACCACGAGCGCGCTACAAGCGACAAAAGAACAAACTCTGGGAAGTCGCTGCCCCACTGCCGTCTTTCCCTCAGCCGGACGTACAACTCAAACTCAGGAGTGAGGGTGTCCAGGAAGACGACACAGACCTCAACGGTACAACATAAGTACCGGAACAAAACCCCGAGCACAACAAACACACGTGCCTGGTCACAAAGAACCTGGGGTACCGACTAGAGAGGCATTCAGAATAGGCGCCGGACCACCACACTCGGCTAGCACAAACCACGATACTTACACAAACACTTTCTGTTACCGATCAGGGTACACAAATCACCATTAAGGATAGCTTGTCCTAGTCACCCTGTGACTCACAAGCTAACTTGCACAACTACATGCACTAACCATATTAAAGATAACACCGCAGTTTAACATTGGTCAGACGATGACCTCCAAGCTAATTCACACAGACACACATATAAATCACGATAGCCAATCATACTGGCCTATCATTGAACATCTTGTGACAGTAGAGGTCACATTAAACATTGGCCACAATATTTACATAATAATCATACTACACTTTACTAATTATCCCTCCAGGATAATCTGTAAAAGACCTAAAAGATCAAGGCTAGGTTCAGACGTGAACCTCATTGCCACAACACCACAATAATTAATATATAATAAACATGATAACGTACGATGTGCCATGCATATACAAACCACTTGCATGACATCAAAACCTTGTGATATTTCACAATACAAAACCGGTAAACTAACCTCAAAAGCCCCGTGCTCTAAGCGCACCACGGTGTTAATACACCACAACACTTATAACAAGAATGCCATAAAAAACACACTGTGCACATGCACAGGTTGGCGACAACATCGATTGCCGTCCAAAGAATATAGACGACAATGTCCCTTGCCGCAACACCAAGTAAGCGACCACCACTTGGCCGTTTACCCACAATCAACGGCTAGATCCTAGCCGTTAATCTCCAATGAAGAACTCTGCGTCAACCGATGTTGACGCCAAGATCTTCACTGCAGAACCCGCCAGGAAACACACAAAAGGCCCTAACCGATTACATGGGCACTCTAGCCATAATACAATAGAAAAAACAAGGGGAAACACTCCCCTTACATGCATATACCATAATTCAACCAAAGAAGCAAGATCCAATACTTGGATCGATCAAACCACCCAATTTCCCGGCATGAAGAACCATTTTCCCAAAAACTCAATTAACATCCATTTTATGCAAAGAAAGCATAACAAATCAACCAGGGAAAATCAACGGGTCCAGTCCCTACCTCAAAAATGCAATTAAACTCTCGAAGAACCTTGAATCACGCCGAAACCCGAGGATCGCCCCACGAACACCGCGCTCCAATTTGCCATTCCCCGCCCGATTTGCTGCTACCACGCGCACCACAGCCTTCCCACGAGCTCCCGCCGACCGTCAGAACTCGCGAAGAAGCTCAAGGGTGAAGGTGGGCGAAGAGGAGGGGAAAGAGAGGGGAAAGAACAAGGCTCGGGTCAGCCCTAAAAACACAGGTGCGTCAGGTTAACGTCAACACCTATGCCGCTAACCAAACCGCCACCCAACTAGGCGTCCACATCTTTGGCCGCCAAGATCATGCAACGGAACACACTAGAGCCAAGGTAGACGTCCACATCGATGGACGCTAAAACCATGTTAACGGCACCCATGGCCGCCGACACAAAGTCGACGTCACCCACCTGGACGCCAACCCACTGTTGATGTCCAGCGAGCTGAACACCACACAGACCCATAACCAAGCCCGGGTAAGGATCTAATAAGAAACATACAACACTAATGGGCCTCACATTGGCACCAACCCCGCTAAACCTGGATCCCGGGGATCCGGGAAATGCGTAACGTTACACTAAGGCCGCCATAAGGGCCCTAGGGCAGTTCTAGGGATGGGACCAACCTTAATAATGGTTACTTTAACCCTAGTTAGGGTTAAGTGTGAATGGGGTTTAAGTTGGAATCTTATAAATAATCATATAAGATTTTATTAGGGGTTAAGAAACTTAAATTTCATCGAGCATCTTCATCTATTTTGCTCTTTAAAACTTTTACATTAACTTTTAAATTTTGTATATATGCCTTTTGTCAAAACTTTCATAATTATGTATATACTTCCAACCTATTTTTTTGGGGCATTTACAAATTTATTTCTCACGACTATTCTGGAGGTCTCAACCAATCTCAAGGCTCCATCTACCTCTATGTCTAATGAGGAAGATCCTGAAAATGCCAAACGTCACATTTTTCCTCTCAGGCCATCAACATTTATGTCACGGTATCAGATCCATATATATGAGAAGGATGTACACTGAGTTATGCACGAGAGTATGGTTGAGGCATGGGCGATGGACGATTTAGATGCACCCCTCAGCGATGAAGCAGGCACATTGGGAGTTGGTTCCAAATCGTAAGGTTTTTTCTATTATTTTCCTAATTCTCATTTCCGTCCATCCTCCTCCCAACCATAGCGGAAGAAAAACACACATTCAAATGCGCAGGAGATTGACCCTATGTCTTCTCGATGGAGCACAACAAACATATCATAATTGAAGATTTTTGCAAAGTAAAATGGTCAAGATGGTAGTTGGAAAAAGTTGTTGCAAAATTTTGGCACCACACGGAATGACATTTAATGCTGCAAACAACCTATATTAGAAAACTATGGGCGGCTCTGGATATTATACCCATAAGGGTCTAATTCAGATCCGTTCTCCCGCGAACGGACCGAAGTCTCGCAAGGGATAGCTCGTACACGTGTCCAGGAAGAATATAAAGACAAACCACAACAGTAAGAGACACAAGAAAGTACAGTGCTCATAACTGCATATAACAATTTACAACTGTCCCACATTTATTACATGCCCAAATTAAAAAGAGTTAACTACCTGGGACATACCCCGAGGGAGCACAAGCTCACAAAACTATACTAACACTACTGTTGTGGTACAAGTCTGTCACGACACCTCCACAAGCACACCAACGGTAAACCCTGAAAAGAAACTGTAAGGGAGGAGAGCTAACAAAGTCACTGGCTCAGTAGGAACCACCCAAACCACACACAATACAAGAGAACCTCAACCCCAACGGGTCTCACTGGCAAACACGGAAGCCAAACCATTTCATGCTCACAGTAAAGCGTAATTATATCAATCCACACCACAATCCGGAAATAAGATGAGACAACGGCAGAACTAGCACCATGCTATAGTCTGCCCAATAATGGAAAGAGCTAGGCCACAAGCCCACAGGCATACCACCTCAACAATTGGTCGCCTAAGCTGTAAGCCACACATGCAAAGTATGCCTAAGCTACTAGCTTCACTGGTAAGCCTAAACATAGGGTAACAAGATTGCTAACCAAGAGTTAATCCTTTATACCTTAAATCACGATGTATCGAATATCACACTTAAGAAACAAGACTGACTACCATGACGCCAATCCATTGCACACTAAATCATATTCGGAAACTTACCCAAGGAAGGGTAAAACATGACAAGTGGAAGGTCTCACTGCATGACCTCCACTTCACCACCTAAAAAGGCTAGTACTCAGCGTACTACGAGAAACCAGTATCCACAAAGAGTACAGGTACCTACCACCACGAGGTACCACCACTGAAACACAAACACAACTGTGCCACCACCTGGGCACACCACAACCAGTCAAACCACAACCAGTGTGTCACGTCCTAATAAAATTGCATTTATCGGAAATGACAGATTATAAACATGTAAATAACGAAAGGTATAATTATAACCAACTCGGTTTGCGGAACTTATTACACGATACTCCTCATTACAGTCTAAATGAGGATTAAACAAAAGTAGATTGATCTTATATTACTGTCTCCTTTATTACAAAGAAAGCAAAAACTAATAGCTTTGCTCAGCATCGGATTATCCGCTCAGCACACAAATTCCCCTTAAGCATCAACTCCATCTTGATCACCTGAAAATGTTAAATTTAATGAGCTAACTAGCCCAGTAGAACTCAATTCTTTTAAATCAAGAGGATTTACATGATTATAATCAAGGATAGAAACAAGTGTGGATCACTGACATGAAGTGCAAGATAACGAACAAGTATGACATAATCAAGATACACAAATCTCATGAGTGCTTTCAGAAGCAAGAGTATTCTCGTAAGAGAATACTTAAATTCAAAAATAGATATTCTCATACACACAAGCATGATATGATGACTAATCAAACATAATGATGCATGCCAACATCCAGAAATTCTCAACGTCCCCGCGCGGCCAGTGACGAATTCGGGCGCTCCCCCCAGGACTGAACCAGCCCTTATTTGCCTGGCATAATTATCAAACGAGTCCGAGACTCAAATATGGTCATCTTCACACACTCATTCATGCAATAGATCAAGGATACAAGATTTATAGTTTATACACAAGAGTTTGGGAACTAAATCCCTTCATGGAATTCAAGTAACGCCAATTTCACGAAGTCAATATGCTCGGAACTTTAGAGTGAAAGTTCAGGTATAAAGGGATAAGCTTGACTGATTTAGTAGGTGTTTTGAGTGATAAAAACATCTATAATTGAGTGATCATTTGATGGGATCAATTGGATGTGATTCCAATCACAAAACAAGTCAAAACAAGTGCAAAAATTACTGGACTGAAGGTACCTGTCGACAGACAAAGTCTTCTGTCGACAGGGGAGATTTTTTCCAGAAGACTGGTGCTCTGCCTGTCTTTTTCTGTCGACAGCAAGGGGGGTATCTGTCGACAGCCCCTGTCAGTCTTCAATTTTCTGGCTCTGGACAGAGGCCCCTGTCGACAGGGCAAGGTTCGGCTGTCGACAGGTGCAGTGTAAACTTGCAAAAATGGGCTAAGATCACCCAGAAATGATACTAATATACCCACCTATCATACCTAACATGATTGGAACCTTATAAGGTATGATTTTATCCTCAAACATGAAGCTAAACATGTCAAGAAAGTCAAGGAAAAGATATGGAATGTAGTTATCTAAATGATCGATAGATCCAAGAATTGTAGTCAACATGATCTCAAAATGGCACAAAGTTAATGGAAGAAAAGGATGACATTGTCTTTCATGGGAAACATAAAACCTTATGTGATGAAGGCTTGAACCTTATCATGGAATGAATCTCCAAATCTGAAGGTCAACAAACTCAAGAGAAATGATTACTTAACTACTTAGATTACACTGAATTGTGGAAGGAAAAGAAACAGAATAAGAATGGATCTCTAAGACCTCATACTAAGATAAATCTTGTAAAGAGTAGATACATGATTCTCACAAGATATCTCACACACTTAAGGCAATTAACAAGTGATCAAACTTCTTAAACTAAAAGGGATGTCAAGATAGCTATTGGATTTCAAGAATTAATAAGGAAGGAGAAATAGAAGATGGTGATCAAAAGATTGAATCCTACCTTGTTGAAGTGAGGTGAGATCCTTAACTTCAGAAATCCTCAGAAATATAAGAAAGGCAATTGCACACTTGAATGAAGATGAGCTTTAACATTGCACCAATGCACAGGTAACATCCAAAATAGCTGATACAACTTCTCCAAGAAGAGTTGATAGCTCAACTCAGTAGCAGTGAGGTGTAGTGATCTCAGTAGCAAGACACACCACACACACGCATACAGCAAGAATGAGAGGGAGGGAGAGAGGAAAGTAGTTCCCCTTCGTAATGGCTTCCTCACCAAGCTAAACACTCAGAAACCTCTCAACAAGAAGTTACCCCCGAAGTAGAAGCAGCATAACAGTAGAACAAGTGAAAGAAACTAGCTATGATGGTTGGGAAGGGGTTTTTATAGACTAAGCTAATTTCATGCATAAGGACACGTAGGGGGACATGTGTTTGAGGTAAATTCACCTTTTACCTCCTTCAAACACCTAGCACATGCAAGCTTAGAGAGTTACACATGGTAACATGAGGTGTTACCATGTCTCCCTTGGGTGCTGGCCTCACTCTAAGCCTCCACGTAACCCATTACAAATTACCCAGAAAACCCATTACGTAATTCCAAGTAATTCAATTGGTCACTTGTTCTTAAAGAAACTTATCCAAATCATGTCTGATGCTTTGAAATTTTAACCATAGACTAATATGGTTGTTTACTAATTGTGGTGATTTTAATTAATTTTTAGATTTTATTTTACAGTAGGTGAAAAATCACCCGAAAAATGGTCGGGTCGACTGTACCTTGAAATCCGTACGTCGAAAAATTCAGATAATTACATATTAAATTTTCTCCACATTTTTTTGGAATTTATGATGTTCTCGGATTTTATTTTGACGTCGTTTCCAGAATCGCCCTGTGGAGGCACGCATTTCGATGCGCGTCACTGGGGTAATGTTCGTTACTACTAGTCGTACTTACATGTCAATTATTTCAATTTATTGACAACGTTAAGGTATTATAACTTAATTATCCTTGTTTTGGAATAAATAAATAGTAATAGAAATTTGGGGTATTACACAGTGAGTCTCCGCTCACTAACCACAACCAGAACCGTGCCAACACCATGGCACACCTCGATGGATAAAACCACAAACCAATACATGCTTAAACAATAGCAAGGCACGAGTCGGAAATCACGACGCCACCACACGGGACAGACTACTGGTTCATGACGCCAGTATCCAACCCAGACAACACAACACAAGAACTACCTCTCAGTCTCGCAGTCACGGACGTAAGGTCCAACTGTCGCTCCACAACACAAGTAAAGCCAAAGAACTGTGGAGACCAACCAAACCACCACAACCTACAGGTTACACACCCTGCAGGCCCATGCCTGGCACCTTTAGAGACTCTGGCCTGAGCTCTCTAAAGTAAGGTACTGGTAACAGGACTAGCCAGGGCCCAGTACGTCTACTGGTGTCCGTAACCCCCAGCTACGAGCGCGCTACAAGTGACTAAACACAAACTCTCACAAGTCACTGTCCCACTGCCGTCTTTCCCTCAGCCGGATGACAACTCTCCCCGAGAGTGAGGGTGTCCAGGAAGACGACAAAACATCGACGGTACCACTGTACCGGGACAAGCCCCGAGCACACACAGGTGCCTGGCTCACACAAAACCTGGGGCTCCCAACTCAAGAGGCATTCCGGAATAGGCGCCGGACCACCAAACTCAGCAATGCACAAACCACGATGTATACTTATATATTCTTTATTACAAACCAGAGTACAAATGTCAAGAATAGCTTAACCTCGGTCACCCTGTGATCTACAAACTACCTCACACCAATACACACGTAAACCACGATAAACATTTACAAACTGACCTATCATTGGTCATCACATGACCTCCTTGCTACATACATACCATATACACTAACTATACATTAACTCTTAACCTTACTATTACATTAATTAAACCATCTCTATTTCCATAAAGGACGCTACAAAACTGAGGCTAGGTTCACACTTGAACATCATTGCTAGCCATTACAATACTATGTGCCATGCACATATTCATATCACGTAAACACCACACCAACTATGTAAACCATATGTAAACCACCCAACAAACACGTGGGCAACATGTAGAGCTTTACAGGTGCCAATGCACCTCTTACCAAAACCATGCACGTTAAACATCGATAATCGGATAACCATAACACGAAAAGCATGCAAAGCAGAACCCTCGGCTTTGATCGCGACAGAGGCCATGACCGCCTTCTGATCGCGACGCCACGATATGTCACGATAAGAAACCCTATCGCGAAGGGTCGGCCTGTCGCGATCTAGTCGCGACAGCAGGGTCCGTCACCTTCTCAGGCGAAAACCCTAATCCGGGAACCATCTCCGGATTTTCCATGCAAACCACCCTAAACATGATTTCAACCCAGTTTTCATGCTCATTTCACCTCCTAGGCATGATATCTACTGTTTTTAAAGTGGTAAACAAGCTAACATGCAATCCACGCAATCAAACATGGTGGAATCTCCCTACCTTCACGAAGAACACACAAACCACGCATGGCGCGGCGTTTCTCCCACTCCTCGCGACGTCCTCGCGTCGAGAGCGCGACGAGAACTCCGCCGAAACGCCAAATCGCCCAACAAAGCCGCATCAGCTTCTTCCCTGGTCGAGCAGAGCTTGTGAAAGCTCTATTCGGCCAGCCTGCTTAAAAACAGCACAACGGTTGGGATCGCGACATACCTTCCCGTCGCGACCTGATCGCGACGGACTAAGGCGTCGCCTTCCCATTCATGACGTCAGCAAACTCCACTCCATGTGCGACACGCGGCGCACATGCAGACGTCAACCCCAGCATCAGCAACCAGAATGCGACCCCTACTGCCGTCGCGTTCAGAACGCGACCTACACCCCCGTCGCGTTCACATTCAGTGAACCAACGGGCACCACGGGCCTAACTTGCCGACCCACTAAGCTCCACACAACGTGCGAAAACCATAACCAAGGCCCAATGACCCCATATTGGTCATGAGCACCATACCAAAACCAGTAAACACAGATCCGAACTACCACTAATCAATAATCCGCGAAGATCCGAAAACGCTCTACGTTACAACTATGGTCCAAGAGACACAGAACTTTGGAAAGCATATGAAGTCTCCTACTGCAAATGAACTTGTTGGTGTATACCTATATGCAGAGATGGAGGAATTGAAAAGCTGCATTGCCACCTTCAATGAAAAATGATAGAAGTATGAAGTTGAAGTTATGTGTGATGGATGTTCAAGTACAACAAAAGTAGCATCGTTATCTTTATTGTCTATTGCAACCATCAATACCACGAGTATGTGGATGCTTTAGGGCATGTTCATATAACCACCAACACATTTTACAGTTGATGGCGCCAGAGATTGGTGATGACTCTATTATGTAGGTGGTAACTGACAATGGGTTAAATTACATGAAGGTAGAGGATTAATTGATGAAGTCACATCCTCATGTTTTATGGACCCCTTATGCAGCTCATTGTATGTACTTCATGTTAAAAGACATTGGTCAACTTTACAAGGCAAAAGTTCACCCTTTCATTTCTTCTTCTACTATATCAAAATTCCAGTATGTTGACAATGACAATAATAGCAAGTTGGTATGATCTACTAGGTTAAGCAAGTCGTAGAGGCAACACAAAATATTACACTGTATATCTGCAACCACACCCTGGATGCAGGATTTATGTGGTGGTGAGATCTTGAGACCGAGCATTACAATATCTTACATAGCCTATTGAAAGCGGAAACGTGGATTGAAGCAGATGTTCATAAGTGATTAGAGGTTACATTTCCCATGTGCTACCCCACACGAAATCCAGAAGGCCGAGGGGTTAGTCAACAGGTCGAGGTGGGATCTTCATATGAGTAGATACTTACACACAGTAGATAAATAAGAACTCATCCCCTTATCCAATTTCAACATGAGCATATATAGTGTCACGAAGAACAACTTGATGCAGCATACTATCTTCCAATATGAGCACGAACTTGCTTACAAAGATGAATATTGCTAACTGTTGTGACATTCGTGGTGGATAAGATGTCACGAGGTCGTGTTAAAACTACACATCACTAAATGAGGTATCTACTACACTAAATGAGGTACATAGGCCCATAAGTTTAGACCATTTCCATCATTTATTCTTTGTAGCTCAAATATTTCAGGAGAGAGTTGCCTCTTTTAGTGATGCTTTGGCCATTAAAGTATGACAAAGGGTTGACAAAGGGTTGAACCTGTACTCCTAATGAACATATGCAAGCTTCATTATGTAGCATTAAGTTGACATTATTGTAACATTTGGAGTGTCTCTGCATCTTTTAAGAGAGTGGTGGGTCAGCTATGGCAGAAGTGCACCTACGTTATGAGAAAGTGCAATTAAAGTGTTGTCACATATATTATCTTATAGTGGTTGCGAGAAAAACTGGTGCACATTCTTCCTAATCCATACCAAGTTAAGGAACATATTGAGTCATTGAAGATCAGACAACTTGGTATATGTTTACTACAATATAAGGCTAAGGCTGAAACATATGCATTATTGATGGTAGAAATGAAGTGGGAGACTATGATCCCACAAACATGTGTTACCTCAAAGATGCTAAAGATCCAATGATGGCATGGACTTGCAAGACAACTATAAAATACAATGAGGTTGAGCTTGACGAGGATGCCGACGATCCAAGAGATCCATCATCGATCAAATATTTTTTTAGCTTCTATTATTGAGAGGCAAGAGGCACATCGTGATGATAGGGTTGTCGAGGATGAAGCTTCACTCCTAATGACTCTAGATGACGACTAGGTGGATCTAGATGACAATATTGTTATAGGCAGCACCACTTGTTATGATCGTGGGCCTACATTTCGGACTCGTCTGGAGGATGACGATGCAAAATTTCAGAGGTTGATTCAGCCACCAGCTCCCCCCAATCCTGGCCTCTAGCTCCCCCTCCTCGGCCGACAACTCCATCACATGATACTTCTAGACTCCAATGTGCCCCGTCTCATACTCAGGTGATAATTTGTATTTCAAAGATAGTGTCCCTTATGTTTTTATGATGTATATTGAAATGTTTATAATTACATACTTCTCTTGCATACATCTAGAGGGTGGCCAATCACTACAAAACAATAGAGAAGCATAACAACTTGAGATAGGCTCCACCGGAAAAATCTAGCTACACAAGAACTTTTTACAGCTCTAGGTGGCAAAAGAAGATGGTAAATGGATATTGCAAATGCATAGAACATTGATGATGATGATGATGATGTGACTCATTCGTCATATGATCTAGTCATCATAATGCAAGAGTATGAGAGATGACTCTTCGGGACATTCTTCTCTATCTGGTGGCAGTGACGACAACAATGGTGGTGGCAATGACGGTGGAGACGGGCGCATGTACTTTACGAGTGAGGATGACTTTACACATGCTATCTAGGACAACATTGATCACAACATATCAGGTATGTCACATAGACGATATAAACAGGATAGATAGGACAATACTTTTGTGGTAGATATAGTAGCAACTATCAGGGTATTGTGTCTGATTATGAGTGATTGAGCAAACCCGAGGGGGGGGGGACAACATTCGATACTGTCAGCGGGGTCATACTTTGTATTCAAGGCACAATCATATGGATTCACATGCACAATAGTATGGCTATGAAGATCATGATGGTTACGGGGTTCATATATGCATGTTTCAATATTTCCACCACTCGAACCTACAATAGTGTGTCAAGAAATAAGACAATATATGGAGTATCAATGTATGTACCATGAGATATATATAAACTAGTTGAAAACCCGTGCCATGCACGGTAGTTGTTTATAAAATATTAAGATAAATAAAAAATATTATTTATAAAAGTATATAATTTTTATTACAAAAAATTTGTTAAACTAAACATGGAAAGTTTGTTTTTAAAACAAAGGAAGGTGGACTGCACGAAGGTAGGCTTAAAATTGAATTTTTTCTAAAAAGTTATGGTCTGCTCGGTTTAGTAAGATTTTTGAGATGGTGAGTATCTTACCTTGTTTAGAAAGATTTCTTCGTTGATTTAGGTGACAATTAATGTTTGAGACTTGCCTTACGGGAGGTGTGTTAAAGTTGATAGATTTATTATTTTATGTTAGCTGCTATATGTTAGGATTTGTTTACCCAGATTTTACTTAACCATATTTAGCTGCGATATAGATAGATTTAGTGGGGAGGTTTAGGCGGGAAAACTCTGCTTCCGGTGTTGCCACGTGGCTGCTCCAAAACTGAGTTTTATTAGGATAGTATAGATTACACATCTTACTTAAGATTATCTGGAATTTGTGAAGAGAACATATAATACAATAGTATTTGAAAATGATAGTTATATTCCAAAGTATGAAGACTATCTGGACATAAACGCTAAAGATCGATGAGGAGGATTAGTATTTCATTTTTCTTTAAATGTTTGTGGTTGTATCTTAAATATTGTAGTTATAGTAATAACAAATGTCATTTCTATGCATATGGCTAGGGATGGAGATTGGTGAAGACTTCATGACCGTGCATAGAATGAGAACATATTAAATAAGATGTATATTTTTGTTTGATTTAACGTTATTGTGATGTTCACGTGATTGGAAAATACAAGATGGTTACATGTAAAATATCTTTATTATCGTCAAATGTGAATTACTTTCATTACATTGTCATTGTGAAATATGAACTACTTTTATTATATTATTATTGTGAATTGTGAACTGGTTATAATCTAGAAATTTGAAAAATAAAGTTCGACGAGTGTCGTAACAAAGAAAATCCTTAAGTGCCGTTTGAAAGTATATTTTAAAGATTTTGACATTTCAAAATGAAGAATCCCGCCAAAAACTCACTCCACCTAATTTTTGAAACCCAAAAGTCAAGGTCCCATAAATATTTCTTTTATCTCCATCTCTCCTCTCTCTCTCTATTCATATTTTCAAATTTATTTTTTGAAAAATTAAAATTATTATTTTTCATTTGTCAATAAAAATAAAAAATAATGAGATTTCAATCATCAAAATCCTAAAATCTCATTTCTCACTTCATTTCCAAACAACACCTTAACACAGATATTGTACACGACTATCCTGGGTAAGGACCCCTTCGTCGTATCACTACTTTCTCTCTCTCGTCCTACGTGGACGAATACGTAGTAGTGGTGGGGGAAATATCCACGTCAACGTGAACAAATTTGACTCCACATCATAACTTAGAGAGTCCTTACTCCTACTTCCACGTGACCATCTTCCAACGATGTAAAAACATACAAGAATAAGATGCTCAACTTCTGAGACGGTGTTATCCAATCTGCTCCCCAAATTAATAAACTGCTCTTAAAAACTTATCGACATATCATGTCAAGAAAGGGACCATACTTATTTGAACGGTTAGAAATCCACCCTTTTGCTTCAATTTTTTTTTGATGAAAGAAATTAAGGTCGTCCCGGATGGATGCAGGCTCTCATTATTAATTTACGAAGACAAATATAATAACGACAAGTGAACCATGCAGCATGGACAAATGAGAAGAATCCAATCATGATCACCGGCCCTTACACTGTTGTGACTACTTTCTTCACAAAAAATACGATATGGATGCATGCATGGTTGTGAGAGTTTTGTTGTTTTCCTTCGAAAAAGTCAAGCGAAAGCTGCGAAACAGATATATATATATATATAGAAAAACTATATATTGAAGACAACCCAAAAAAAAAATCTAATAAAATGAAGTCCAACATCAAATAAATTGAACCAAAATAAGAAAAGATTACTCCATCGTGATTGCTCATTTAACTCGTTTATTGCTATATTCCTCTCGCACCCTAAAATTTTAGGGTCTCTTTAATAACGAGATCGAGGATAAATAAATGAGAGAGAATTAAAAATAAGATAATTTTTAATATGTATAATTATCACTCATTTATATCTAATTTGACGTCATTGAATTATGTGTAGAGAGAGATACATGATTTTTTAGAATAAAATATTATAATTAATGAGTTATTTTTAAGTATAACTTTTATATAGTTATCTCCCTTTCTTTATCACTTTTTTATCCTGAATAATTTTTATCACTCGAAATTAAATAAACAACTTTTTAAATTACTTGTGAAGTTAAAAATAGTGATAAAAAACGAGATAAATCCCTTTATCTTATTACCAAAGAAACCTGCGATTCAAATCTTATCATAACTGTTGGATTAATCATCGACGTATCTCTTCATGGAACACAAACACAAAGGAAGAACAAACATGTGGAGAAGTTGTGCGTTTCTTTTCCCAAGAGTACAAATATCGACTGAAATTTACGCGACTAACATGCGAACATCAATTCCACCAATTAAATTTTCAATTATCTACGTCTGATTCTCTGATCACATCTCAATAAATGAGAGTCTTGAGATTTCCCCCCCATAAATCAATTGCAAATATTTGTTCTTGAGGGGTAAATGTTAATTTTTCACGTCGAAGCGGGCGGACTCGTCGCCTCCCCTTGGTTGGCCCCCCTTCTCCCCAATCACCGGGGTTTTATACATATCACGCGAAACATACATCATTACAGCTTGTAACTTGTGGCAAGTCCGCTTTTTATGCCTTCCAAAAGTACTCGGCGTCGCAACTTGCACACGGCTACTCGATCCGCGGAGGGGAGGCAGAGCACTAGCAGCAGGGGGGAGAACTTTTGTAGGCTTTCTTTTGCATTTATACCTCCAATAGATGTAAAATTACGTAATAGTATATTTTAGATTTGCCTTCTCATAAATGGCGTGGGAATTTAAGTGGAATATATATTTTTGAGAGACGATATTCCGCTGATATTCCGATATAACTACGGCATGAGAATAAAGGCGCATTGAAGAATAAATCAGTGGTGGTGAAGAGTTAAAATAGCATGCCCCTTATTCAATTTACTTCTAAAAAGGTTGTTAATAAAACTATTTCATGAAATTTCCTTTTTTGTGAACAATTTTCATATATACTATTAATGCATGGAAAATATCAAAATATCACATCGAGTTATCTAATATTGTACATATTATATTTAATTACTTAGTTCTAAAGTTGCGGGTTGTCGATTAGTTGTTCTTACTTATCATCTACTGTCATTTAAATATGTCCTGAATATTTTTCGCAACGGCTAAAAATTGACGACGAACTAGTGGAGGGGAGAATTAAATGATAAAAAATATCTGATTGAATAAGTCTCAAGAAAATTCTTCACAACAGCTAAAAGTTAACAGAATAGTGGCAAAGAAAATTAAACGGTAACCAATATCTGTCACTACTAACGAGGAATAATGAGATCTTTAGCAGTAAGCACAAACATCTATTATGGCATAAGCCAACTTTTAATCATCTATAATGTGGTTAACATGATTTGGAGTAAATTTTATGATAAAAACAAACATGTTTTTTAATCAAAGATATACAAATGTTATATGTTTGCGATTAGGCATATAAAGGTATACTCTATATGAAGGAATGGTCTTGATGATATTTTCCCTTTGTTTATTCTTGGCAAGTTAGCAATAGTGTCCAACTGTCCCCTCCACTGTAAGGGGAAAAAATGGAAAGAAATCAGAAGAGGCGGAAGGCCAGGGTGCAGAATTCCGTTCACACAGGCGGACACGGTCAGCTGGTCGGCCTTGCAGACACCATGCGTAATCTCGGTAATAACTGTGAATGGCTCAGTAAGAAGGTTAGCAATGGATCGGCTGGGGGGGGGGAAGGTGTGGAATCGTCGTTCATGTTAGTGTGATTAGTAAACTAAATTATAAATAAGAAAACTAGAAAAGGGATGGATGGGTGGGACGTGCTGTGCTGCACACTGTCGCGGTTAAAAAAGGAAGCAGGGGGGGAGGTGTCAGCGGATTTGGAGGGAGTTTTGATTTTTTTCTGCGGGGACGGGGCGGCTTTGGACTGGATTGTAGTTGTTGTTGCAGTCGGGGAGGTGGCGGCGGCGGCGAATGTGGTGGGGCGAAGATTGCAAAGATCACTCCTTTTGTTCTGCCCATCCTGTGTAGGGTATTGGTACCTCCGGTGGAGGGGCAACTGGCAACGACCCACTTCCGTATGCACACCTTTCCCACTCCGCCCACAAGTAAGAGGTGGGTCTATCAGATCCAGCAAGACCGATCCTTCCCTGTAGCATCCCTTGCTCGCTCCGTGGAGGCTGAAGAGAGGGGAGAAGTGACCTCTGCATGCCATTGTCCCCTTGGAATCGCTGGGTTTCGGTTTCTAGGGCGGAACATCCAACCCTTCGCCGAGATCTGCTCTTCCGAACAGCATGCGCAGCCATCTGCCGTCGACTTCGACGAAGCTGGCGTTGCACCCGTCCCCATCTGATCTGGGAAGGCGTCTTTGAAGCCACCATCGCCGGGTCTTAGATCCGATGAGTGCACTCGAGCGTCTTGGGTGCTACTTCTTGGCTGGAAAACCAAATGCTGTACATCCGTTGCTGATGGGGGAATGATGTTCTTCCACGTCTGTCCATAAAAAAAAAACGACCTTTCTCCGCACTTGGGAAGCAAGATTCTGTTACAGAAGTCGTCCCACATTGTACGCCGATCGCCAGGTAGGACGATCTCTCTCCGATCAACATTGGCAGATTACTTTATGTTCAAATCGTCTTTGAATGTATTCATCCGTCGGGAAATAGGCGATGTCGTCGTTTCAGTTTTCTTTCTTTGTTTACCTTAAAGCACTTATGTGCAGGCGGCAAACTGACTAATGTCTTAATCTGCCATTTTCTTCGAAGATTGGATATCTGGGCTCCTACATTGGCTTCGCACCTGAAGCTGTTATACGTTGAAGTGGCAGCAGGGGATTGATTCGTTTGCAATTATAAGGAAGGATGGGTGAGACCTTTGTTCGCCCTAGTGAACTTCACTTGAAAAAAGAGCTCGGTGTCCTTCGGAAGGCGCGATTCCTTCGCGATCCTGAGACTTGCTCTTCATGGAGATCCCCTTTGGCATCTAGATCGGTAGCTGCTCATTCTAGTTTCAGCAGTGCAAACGAAGGATACCAAGGAGCAAATAACTCCAGTGGATTCCTCGAGGTTGATCCTAGCCCCCGTCTACCTTTGAGAAATGGAAACCCTACAAAAAGGGTGTACCTTTACAACTGGGGGCAACATTCTAGCAAATCAAGTGACAGCGGTGTAAAGCTGGATGGAGATAATAAACAAAATTTAGCTCGGGGAAGCCCAGATGACAGCCCGATCAATCCTCAGAAGGTGGACTCCAAGAGTGATACGTTCCTTGACGAGCCTATTCTGGATTTTGGCATTGAGAAGGCAAGACGGGAAACTACTACCAGAAGAAATGCTAGAAAATTTAGAAGATCTGCAGCTTCCAATCATCGGAACCCCAGGGATTCTGCCATGCCAAAGTTGCTTGATCTCTCATCAAGGCCTCTTGGAGTTCTTAATTCTACAGAGCAGTCTGATGAAAGTGAAGATTGTAATTCTGAGGATTTGCGCCGCTCAACACAGGAGTTGATTCGCAAAACAGGTTATGCCTCTAGTTCAACATCACCTTTCCGTTCCGGATCGGGCTGTGGAAATTGGTCTTGTTCATCCAGGATCTTAAGAAATATCAGAAAAGAAGAGTCTTCTTATTCTGTTACTCCTGCATCCACTAGCTCCTACAACAGATATGGACATAGGCATCCTAGCACAATAGGTTCTTGGGATGGGACAACAGCTTCCTTTGACGGGGATGAAGCGAGGCAAGTAGAATTATCTAGCTGTCGGGGACATGTGGCCCCACGCTATTCAACAAAACGAGTGAAAAACAGAGGCTGTGGGGGTTGGTATTCTCCATCACTTTCTGATACTCTGAAAAGAAAGGGAAGCAGCATTCTATGTGGAAGTCAGACTCTATGCCATAAGAGGAGATCTTCTGGTATTCGTAAGCAGAAGTTTCATTTGAAAGCATCCCAAGGGTTACCTCTGCTGACAAATGGCTGCGATGAAGACAGGTCATTGATGGACTCTGCTAGTGATGAGCTGTCAACCAATTTTGGGGAACTTGAACTGGAGGCCCTGAGTCGGTTGGATGGAAGGAGATGGTCGAACTGTGGAAGTCAAGAAGGCTTGGGGATGCAATTACCTTCTAATAATGGAGAGATGTCCAGCCACAGAAGTCTGAGCCAGAAGTATAGACCAAGGTCTTTTGATGAAATTATTGGCCAGAACATTGTTGTTCAATCTCTTCATAATGCCATTTTGAGGGGACGAATTGCTCCTGCATATCTTTTTCACGGTCCGCGTGGCACAGGGAAGACATCAACTGCCAGGATTTTTGCAGGAGCATTAAATTGTCTAGCTACTGGGGATAACAAGCCTTGTGGATTTTGCAGGGAATGCACTGAGTTTGCATCTGGAAATGGAATGAATATAAGAGAAGTGGATGCAACCAACAAGAGAGGCATTGATAGAATAAGAAATCTGTTAAAAAACATGCATGAAGTGACATCCTCATCAAGATACAAAGTCTTCATTATTGATGAATGTCACATTTTGTCCTCTAAGGTTTGGTCAGTATTCATCAAGTTTCTTGAAGAACCCCCATCACACATTGTGTTTGTGTTTATAACGATTGATCCAGACAATTTGCCACGTGCCATTTTGTCACGGTGTCAGAAATACCTTTTTCCAAAGATTAAGGAAGTTGACATAGTAAGCCGTTTGAGAAGGTTATCTGATGAAGAAGGACTTGACATTGAATTGGATGCACTAGATTTGATTGCAGTAAATTCTGATGGATCACTGAGGGATGCAGAAACAATGTTAGACCAGTTGGGCTTGCTTGGTAAAAAGATTACCACATCCTTAGTTAATGATCTTGTAAGTTTGAATCTTTTCATTTCTTTTCAGTTAATTAAATCCATAGTGTCGCTCCTTTGACTTTAGAAAGTTAAAACCAGTCTACACAATTTAGTAGTATCACTTAACTTTATACAATATGTCATGCTTGCTGTAATTTATTAGGTTGGGGTGGTCTCAGATGAGAGGTTGCTCGATCTTCTTGAGATAGCCATGTCATCAGACACTGCAGAAACAGTGAAAAGGTCAAGAGAGTTAATGGATTCTGGTGTTGATCCAATGGCTTTAATGTCTCAATTTGCGGGGCTTATTATGGACATCATTGCTGGAACTTACAGGCTGAACAGTTCAAGGCCTAATGAGTCAGTTTTGCGAGGACGGATTTGTAAGTACCTCTTCTGCAAATACTGGATCATGATATCTATGTTGTTGGCTGTTTTCTCATACTACTTCACAATCTTGTTCCTTTTTTATGCAACTGTGTGCATTATGAGCATCTTGTGTTATGCTTTTCATATATGCATCTGTTGTGTCTATGAATCCAATCAAACCATTAACTTCGGAGTACTGTTTCTTGTGGTACTTGTGGATAACTTGATATCATGCTGAGTAACAACACCAGTACAATATTGTTTGGTGTATTTGTTTATTTTGTAAGATATAACCAGACTGCACACAATGACAAAGCTGGCATGGCTTTCCTTGAAAAGACAAATCTGCATCAATGTAAAGACTAAAGATAGTTTGAAGAGTGCATTAATGTGGTTTGCTTTCAGAGGCTGAACGGCTCAAAGTTTTTTCTTTTGCTGTTGTGCAGCTTGGTTAAGTGAAGAGAAGGCTGGTGCTTGTTGAATCATAACTGTGGTTCTTTTTTTTATAGTAATATAGTATGGCACAAAATTTCCTCAACTCTCTTAGAGAAGAATTACAATGAAGAAAAAATGACAGATGAAATGCCACAAACTTGGTAATGTGAGAAAATCTCCGGGTCGTTGAGGTGCTTGCCTCATGAAAACAGTACATGACACATAGTAAACACTGGCTTATTCATGAGATGCCAAACATTTTAGTGAATTTGAGCTATAAATTCTACTTTTAGCAAAGACAAATTGCCAGTATTTTTAGGGCAAAATATCATGTAGTCAATTATTTTTGATAATCCATGAATGATAACCCCGTGTCTACAGCTCATTCCTGATAACCCTGTGTCCATGGCGCATTCCTTGACTTGCTGTAATCTCTCTCCTTCTCTCCAGTGACTGACACTGAATTGGATAGACTGCAACAAGCACTCAGGATTCTGTCAGATGCTGAGAAACAGCTAAGGCTATCAAGTGAACGCTCAACATGGTTCACAGCAGCTCTCTTGCAACTTGGATCTGGCCATTCTCTAGAGCATGACCATTCAAGTAGCAGCAACAGCAAACGGAGTCCCCCAAAATCGAAAACAAGCACCAGTAACAGGGTGAAAGGAACTCCAGCCTGCAAGAGGTCTGACGCTTTACTAAAAATAGCACAATCATGTTTCGATTATATTCCAAGCATTACAAATGTGCATAAAGACTCATATGTCATGTCAGTGCATCATCTAGCATGCCAATCTGTGAAAAAAACTTTTGATCTTTTGCCCATGTGCAGTCAATCAGCTGATAGCAGCTTAATGCCCACAACTTGCGGAGAGAAGGCTGACACTGACTGTTTCAAGATAAGCCCAGAGAAGTTGAATGAGGTTTGGCAAAGGTGCATTGAGAAGTGCCACTCAAGGACACTGAGGCAATTGCTATCCACTCATGGACAGCTAATATCCATTTATGAGGCTGAAGGTATAATTCTTCCAAATGCTTATTTTAGTTACTCTTTTGTTGGACTTGTAAGGAACACTCATTGCATGTTTAGCAAGACATTTTCTCTGATCCCTCCCCTTTACTTCAAAAACAGTAACTCTCCGAATGTTGGGAATAATGAAAATTCTTAAATTTAGTTCCGTTGCCCATGTGAAATTGATTCCTTGGAGTGAAAATTGCAATCTATGTGCTCTATTTTGCTTGTATCTGAACCATATAAATAACTTGAAAATTTTATGTAATTATGCTGATTAGACTCTGTTGTTGTGGCCATTTTCATTTTGCTTATCACCTTATTCAGTTCCTTGGGGTTATCCTACCCTTGTCCCTTCTACATACCTAGTATTGTTAAAGATTTTGTGGGTGTGTAAATTAGCCTTACAATTGCTCTCAAGCATGTATTTAGTTTACTTGATATAGGCCTTGTGACAGTGATGTGGGTAAAACCTTTTTAATGACAGATTCCCAGAAAGTACTAGATTCATGCATCTTTCTTTACTGATTGTATATTAGTCATTAATGAATGTTCATGACCCATGAATTAATGCTGTTTAATTCTAATACTGTATATTTTTGTTTTTGCTTCAGGTATGCTGGTTGTTTCTATAGCTTTCGGTGATGAGCATATAAAAGCTAGAGCTGAAGGATACCTAAGCAGTATCACAAATTCAATGGAGGTGGTCCTAGGGCACCGTGTTGAAGTGAGGATTGGATCTGCCCCAGGTAATTACAAGGGTAGAATGCCACGCTTCACAGACTCAACTGGGGAACAGACAATTATTAGCTTGCTGGATAAGGAAAGAAGGTTAATGGAAAGCTCGAATGTCTTGTTAGGTAAAGGGCCGCATCAAGAACCCACCTACCTTGCTCAGAAGAGTACTGACACCTTTGAAGGCAAGCTGCAAGGAACATTAAACACATGTAAGAGTTCTCAAGCACCAGTGACAAGTGTCCAAGGTGCAGGCTCACCCCTCTTTTCCTCAAAGGAAAATGGCATACTCTTTGGCAACGAAGAGACAAGTGAAATGTCAATGAAAAGAGTACAAACATTGGTGAGTGATGAGCAAAGGTTGGAAAGTGCATGGGTTCAAACTATGGAGAAGGGAACTCCTGGCTTGGTAAAACCTGAGAGGAACCAGATTCTACCGCAAAATGGCGTCAACTATCAGCATCAGAACATGTCTAAGTTGGCATTGACTATGTCATCAAAGCATTGGGAGGATGAGTTGAATCATGAAATCAAAGCCTTGAAAATCAGTGATACAAATAGTCACCACAAGGAAGAGTTTATTGGGAAGATTGGTGCCATTTCTCCAAGCTTATTGCACAGGAGTGCCTTTGCTGCGAATTTTGACAAGGAGAACCCGTGAGTTAATCTTTTCCATGCTTTTTGAACATAATACACTCAAGCTAAGGTAGATAAAAAGATAGATAGGTATCTATTAATATATTAGATTATTATTTTTCTTTTGTCGCAATGGTCAAATAATTCCTCACGTTGGCTCTGCACTCTGCTTGAACAGTGACTATGAATCAGGACCAGGTTGCAACGGGCTTCTCTGTTTTAAGGCTACCAAAAACCAGAGACGAAAGGTAGGTCAGCTGAGCTTACTAATCATCTATTTGTTTTTTTTTGGTGAAACATCATCTGACGATCTCTCAAACTAGGTGAAGCAAAGAACCCATGTTGGATCACAGAAGGCTGGGCATCTTTTGCCGTTTGGACGGTGCATGAAGACAAAGACAACAGAGAGTAGCTTCAGAAGATAGGGATTTTTAGACTATTTGAGCTCACATCGTGTATTTTCATATATTTCTTCTATATGTTTCTGGTTTGGGCCATTTGCTCGAGGTTGTGATTTAAATATTAGTTTCTTTGTGCCAATTCAAGCCAACTGCCCCGGGGAACAATAAGAGGGATATACATGGAAAAGCTTGGGTAACAGTTAGACCTGTGTAGTGTTCCTGTGGAAACATACCGCTTCGGTTCCAACTTAATGTATCATACTTTTCTGATTGAGGTAATTATCTCCGTTTCTATACTCAACATATCGTGTTTGGATCAACTTCCTTTAATCTCTTTGCACTTGATCAAGAAATTTGGCCTTGTTTGGATGCACCTTTATCTTTATATTTCGAGGGAAGAGATGTGTACTCCTCTCGCAAGGAAGGATGTACCACTCTCTTGTCTTTACTCTTAGAAGGTTAACAGGAGTGGAATTGTGAAGGTTAAGTTCTTGTGTTGTATGAACGTAATCTCGTGTTAATGTTGTTAGCAAAGCAAAGGAACAATAACATTGTTAGTTTCGAAAGGAGTGGGGGAGGGGCTTCCATTTAATCCTGTGTGCATGGGGTTTGGTTGTCTTAGGTAGTTTCAGCTCGACTCTTTGAGGACTTCCATCATGTTTAATCCTCGAGGAGGGATATGAAATTTGATTTTATTAGTGATGGAAAAATAGATGTACTGTTGATCACTTATTATATTTGAATTCATGTCGCTCATGTTATGTAAAATTATATATATATATATATATATATATATTATATATATATTGGTAACGAGAAAATCCCACCCATGTGGTTTTATATGTAAAATTATATATATTAGTATTATACTATGGGAAATGTGTATTTTACGGTGAAAATTTATTGATTTCGTTACTTCTAGATACAAGATGTGTGTGTGGGGGGGGGGGGGTTCCGCACCCCTTAAGGTTGTAGATTTTTTGGGCCTTATATTTGAGATGAATTCTATCTAGTTGGAAGCTGAATATTTCTTTTTTATTATAATTCTCATCATAAAATATACAGTTTATTCATCGGCAATGTGGATGATGGCATATGGGAGTCGGTTTGCCTTTGTGGGGAATTGAGTCATAAATAATATGTGATCAACTAAATGTAGCTTTCTGCCATCACATTGTTCTTACAAGGCTCTCATTCATAACAACAATTTTCTTATATTTTATTGCCATCAGTATCAAACATTACGTAAAAACGCGATCCCATAAGAAAACAACAAAGTAAACGTGACACGTGTGTAAAGATGATTCCGACTCGTAAATGGCGTCCGTAGTGACAGTTTATTTACTTTTTTTTTTGCGTAAGCATATTACATGAAAGAGAAATACTAGCTATCCGCATTTGAATAGTCAGCATGAGCTGGATCGACCGCGCGGCCGACTTGATTGGTTGGCCGCGTGGGTCCCATGTCGCATCCTCGTGGGACCCACGCGCGGCCGGCCAATCAAATCAGCCGCGCGGCCGATCCAACTCGGCCAATTATTCGAGTGGGTAACTAGTATTTCTCTACATGAAAACGATTTCAGTAAAGACAATTTTATGGAATCCATTTTTATCAGATTACTTCAGCTAACGAGAAGGATTTGAGGACTTGCTTCAGATATTTACCTCATGTATACGTGAATCAAGTGCTGTTAGAAACATCAAAATCTCTTAAAAGGAAAAGAAAATAAGATATATGAGCGTGCGCATGCATGATGCATAACTTTTTGCACTAAATTTATTCACAAAACTTAATAATTTTACAGATACTAAAATGTAAGATATAGTTTTAGATAAGCTCACTTTTAACCAGAGCAGGTATGTTAAAAGGCAAAGAAAGAGCACTGTGAGAACAAAAATTAAACTGTTCCGACCAAACGCTCCACTACCAGCTGGGATGGACTTGGGAGGACCCCTTTTCCCAAGCGACGGCCAGCGTATCAGCACCGTCCAATGGACAGCCTCGGATCCAACGGCGGAGGCGGGAGGGAGCGGAGGGGACGTGTGATGTATATGTCGCTCCACAGCGTTTCCAAACAGCACAAACTTTCCAGCAGAAGACGCATCCTCCCACCTCCCCCCATTCCTTGCGTTGCGTGATCCCTTCCTGGTCTCGTCCTTCTCGCCGGCGCCGCAAGAAATCGGGGCGTGGCCGGCCGCTCCGTCCAGCTGCCTGTGCGCAGCGGCCGACAGCGAGCACACACTCCTCCTGCTCCGCCCCCGAGGGCTGGTCGGAGGCAATCCCCATCTGCACTTTCCCCGCCGTCGCCCAAGGCCAAGGGCGTTCTTTCTTTCTTTCTCTCTCTCTCTCTCTCCGCCATCTTTCCCTCTTTCTCCCCGCCCTCTTCCCCTTTTTCCCTTCTGCAAAGACCAAGAAACTCCCCATGACATTTTGATTGGGCCTTGCGCCTCTTCTCCGCCAGATTTTCACGAGCAGCGAGTGGGGGGGGGTTCTGTGATTCAGGAGGAGCCTCGGATGAGATTTCGTTGCTCACCCTAGAGGTACTATTTCTTCCTCGTCGTCTGGTCTTGCTGTCGCCGGCGGATCTTTTCTTTATTACTGGCAAGTTGCTGGGGACCCGGGCAAGTAATTTCCAAAGGTTTCCCGGTCGGGAGTCTATGGGCGATTTGCTTTCTGATGCTTCCGTTCGGGGCATGAAACTTGTTTTCTTTCGATTCCCTTTGTCCGGTTACGAGGCTTCTGATTTCTTTTTCCTTCTCTTTGTTGTTTTAGTGAATTGACTATCCCATCAACTGTAGCTCCCAACCGACAGAGAAATAAGCGCTCCATTTTCGGAAAAAATATTGTAATTTCGTTCTCTTACTGTTTTACATTGCCGGTTTTTATTTGCATGAACATGTTATCGCAAACGCGTGTTTCTTTAGTACCCTTTGTTGCAGCAGTGTTGTATCATTAAAGTGTTAAGTTTGTTCAACTTTGATTCGTAATAATAAACACTACGGTAACGCATTTCCGTCTGCTACTTCTGCCAAAAAGTTGTGGATAACACACCCTGGTTGTTTTTCCTAAAAACATCAAAATGAAGTGTATAAAAGCAGGCGTTTCTTGTGCAAATGCTTAAGTCGACATTAGTAAGAAGTGAGCAGATCTCTTAGCAACTGATTGGCGTGATGCCACCCCTTGGGAGTCCATTTTTTTTACCTTTATACAGCAACTCTTGGAGTTCTGTACAATTTAAGAATGATGTAGAAACTCTAGAAGAAAGTGAAGAATACTGACAGGATCTTTACCATATAAATCTCATCACTTGGTTTTAGTACGGTGGGGAGGGGGGGGATTGTACCCTGCTGCATTGTTATTGAAAGCAAGAGTACCATCCTCAAGAGAAGAAAGCCAATAGCCCCTATTTCTTAGTTGAAAAGGACAGATGACAGAGTACCATCGCAGCAGCAGCCTTTGTTTCTTCTGTCCATCCGGAACAAACTGTCTCTCCCCCCTTCTTTTTTTAATCTTTGCTAAGTTTGCTAACCTGTTCTTTCTTGTCTGCACTCCATCAAGTGTTGCAGCTGTGGTTAAAAATTTGTTGGATCCTGGATCCTGTTGATGTAAAATGTCCTTTGGTTATTTGCAGCTGTTGGACAAGTAAAAAAAAAAAAAGAACCCACATTGGAAGAGTGCAAGTAATATTGAATGCTATGTTATCAAAAGGCGATTGAGGTGATCGCCTAGGCCATGAGGCGAGGCAAGTCTACCTCAGATCGCCTCTCCCCAGCCTATTTCGCCTCGGCGATTTCAAGCCACCAATTCCACCCTTTTTGCCCATATATTGGCCCATAAAGAGGCCCACTTGGTCTATTATTTACTTGCAATTTGGTTTCTTAAATTTTAGTTACTTTCATATAAAAATGAATAGAATCATAGATATAGTAAGTCATACAATAATTTGACATATATGAATGATTAATTTTATGAAATATACTGGTTTCATGCACATGTTTAGGTGATACTTATAGATATATTCACATTTTTTTAACTATATATATTATTTCATAATATTTCGCCTCAATCTCCTAGGCCATCTCCTAGGCCTTTGAGGCTGAGGCGACCCCTTGATTGCCTCAGTCACTTCTCGCCTCTGACTAGTGACTACATAGATTGAATGCTTAGGGGCATCCTCACTTCCTCACTTTCCATACCTTATTCACGTGTTACAAAACTGGCTGCTTTTGAATTAGCATTTTGTGGAAAGGTTTAGTTGAAAGATTCATCATTGTTTTTCTAGAGGTAGAGGCCTGTTTGCCGAGATCTTTTGAACTCCATGTGGTAAATCTTAATCATCATTTCATCAAGGCTGCTTGGTTACATTATCCAACATGTTTCTCCTAATAATACCGATCAAGAGATCCATCCCTTTTGATCTTTGCAGCCTGTCTTCATGATTTCTATCAAACTGGACATGGAAAATCTTGATAGTTGTTTTCTCATGGCCAGTTAATTTCTCTTCTAACGTATTTCTCCTAAGAATGCAGTTCCGAACCCATTGGTTCATAGGATGCATGTACCTATATGCAGATGATTTTTGAATGCATTTATGTGCCATTTATAAATCAGTTTATAAGTTTCTGCCATCTTTCTTCAGTAATAATGACTGTTTTTTCAGCAGAGTCTTTCTGTAAGTTCCAAGGTCTTTTACCCCACTTCATACCTCTTTCTCTTGCACTTGATTGTAGTTCATCATGTTTATACCTGCATCCTATCTGTTTTTCTTTACATCATAAAACTCGGGATCTTTGCTTCGTATCCGATTTCCATGTAAATTAGGGCATACTAAGCTTATGAGCATGCCTTTTCCTCTGATAGTCATTTTCTCTCCTAGTTGTAAGTTCATAACAAGGACACTCAGTAATCAGTCCCAATTCTGCATCCTGAGGCCTTTGTTTGTAATGGAACGGTATACCAAACTATGTTACTGGAGAGTGAGCGATTCAGTTAGACAACTAATGAGCTTAGTGCTCATAGACTTTGAGTTTTGAAAGCATATGGCATAACAAAGAATCTCGTAGGACACTGCCATCCCTAATATTGATTTTTTTGGTAGGTAAGTGTGGGGGCAGAGATTTGAATTGAAGGCCTAAGATGCACGGTGGAGGGCCTTAACCACTGAGCCACTCCTTGTGTTTTTCCTATGGAGTTCTTTGCGTCATCTTTATTGTGAGCTGTGTGCATTTGGTTCTTGTACTGTGTGGTCTTCCTGTTCAGGCATACATCTCATAGATGAGATTGCATCTTTCCTGTGTCAAGGATGACCTAGTTCTCCGGGGTGGAAGAATAGGATAGGCATAGGTTGCATTATTCACACCTACTATGGACATGTATGCATGGTGAGTTACCAAACTGGCGTTAATGTATGTTTTGACCTCACGGAGTTTGCCAGGCCAGGGAGGACTGCCTGAGAGATGTTTGGCCTTTCTAGGGCACAGTGATTCGGGCTTGATCTTAGGCAAGGCAGGTCTACTTTTTATATCAAACAAAAAAGTTCGTGTCAAGGTAGGACAAGGAGTTCACATCTCACCTCACGCTGGCAGATGTGGGCTATTATGTTGCATGACATTCACTTTTCTGAGATGGTGATGCAGCCTACCAAGATGTCAGATGTGGGCTTCATAAGAAGATTGTGCTTTAAAGATTTAGCATGGTAGAGTGGTGCCTGGAGACAGATCTGATGTGCTCCTTCCTTCTTTTGATTCTCTGTGATGGCCTGAGCTAATATTCTTTTTCCCCAAGCACACATTGGACCTGTGTTGTCTTTCTCAAACATAATATCCCAAGGTTCTTAATAATTTTGAAATGCACATTTTTGACCTCTTCATACAATGCACGCCACTTTCTTTGTCCTTTCTTTTTCTCTTGGAACTCCAGGTGGCTTCCTGAGGAGTTTTACTTCTAGATTCTGGTGCTGTCACCACTGCATACCACTGCATTTAATCTCTCATCTACATGTCGATAAAAAGCTCTTGAGCGGCTTGTGGTGCAAGCTGTCTTGCAATAGACTAGCTTTCTTTCTCAGCCATGTTGTAGATACCTATTTGCTAAGGATGAGAAAGGGTCCAGCCAGCCTATCATCCTTTTAAGCTTGTCCCACTTGGTTTCAGGCTTTGTTTTTTTGCTTGGGCATCCTGGTAGTGTCAAGACAAAATTACTTGGCCAAGATACTTGTTGACATATTAAAAATACTATACTTTACATATGTTAGCAAGAAAATGGATGACATGTGCAAAAGCCATGGTGTTTCATGCGGAATACCTGGATTTCCGTCATTTCAGGATTTGTTTGGTAACCTTTTACTCTCGGACAAGCTTGTTAGGCAAAATAAATAATATTTCCAAATCAGATATTCCACTTAGCCCACAGACTCTATCTCTTGCTAAGACCGGTAGCCCACCTCCACTTAGCCTGTGGGGCCAGCTTGTTTCCATTTACTTGTTACAATATTACAGAGATGTGGGACAACATCGGCCATTGTGCCATCTGCTTGTCATGGCGTTGAGCTGGGTCACCAATCCACTTCTAGCCTGCCAGAAATCTATGCAGTCAGAGAGGCAGGAGGTGACTAAGGTGATCAAGGGGTTGCCTCAAGCCTCAAATGCCTAGGCAATGGCTTAGGGCATCTGAGTTGACAATTTATTAAAAAAATAAAAAATCAGATATATGTCAGATAAAATTACTAAAATACATGCATAAAACCCTATAAACTGCCTACATTTATTCATCCAACCATGCCAAGCCTAGTTTTTGGGGGCGGGGGTGAGGAAGTTTGGCCAAGACGATTGCCTTTGGTAGCCTAGAAATAACAAGATAGCCTAGGAGATTTGGGCTGAAGTGAGTGGCACCTCGGTAGATCACCTTGACCACCTTTGATAACATAGGAAGAAATAATGATTATGTTGAAAGCACAAGCTTGGGTCCTAGTTGGGCTGGGTCCATGCTTTTGCTTAAAGTAAAGGAATGCCTGATGGTCCTTTATTCTTTTCCTCATTTTGTTGAATGCTGAGAGTCACTGGGAGTAGGGGTGTACAACGGTTCGGTTCGGTTTTTCCAATTTTTGGGGAAACCGAACCGAAATCAGGTAAAAGTGGCGTTTTCCTGGCAAAAAGTGGCGTTTTCTTGGAAAAAATTGGCAAAAGTGGCATTTTTCCGGCGGAAGCGAGTTTCGAACTCGCGACCACCGCGCGCGGAGGGCGCGCCGCGTGCACGGACGCCTCCTTCCACTGCGCTACCGGCGCTTTTCTGTATAATTGTATTATATATATAATATATATATATATATTATATATATATATATATATATATATATATATATATATTCGGTTCATTTCAGTTTCCCAGCTTGAAACCGAACTGAACAACGAGGCCCCGTGAAACCGAACCGAACTGGCCGGTTCGGTTTTTCGGTTTGGACCATATAGTGAACACCCCTAACTGGGAGGACAGAAGGCTTTGGTCATTTATGAAGTGAGGCCCTCCAATGCCACAATTTGTCATGCGAGATTAAAAGTCCCTCAAAGCTTTGGGAAGCACCATAAGGGATGAAGCATCTTGCACATAAGGTGTGTGACGGAACGCCTCGTTCAAGCCCGTTAAATCATTAATGAATTTGATCCGAGTCCACCTCCCGCGATCGGGCTGAAGCCTCGCAAGGGACACCACACACGAGTCCGTGAAAACAGAAAGGAACACACTTGATCTTATATATGATTCACCATTTCATATATAATGTACAAGATTTACATAGCCAAATTTCAACAAAAGTGCAAGAAAGTACAGGAGCCTGGGGCATACCCCGAGGTAAACTTGTACAACTGAGGAAAGAAACTACACTGCTGGAGGCGCTGGCCCAACACCGCTGCGACGCGGCCCCGAACTGGAAGACAGTAACGAAACCTCCTCCTCGCCTTCGCCTATGGGGGGGGGGGGGTAGGGGTGAGCCTCACTAGTCACTGGCTCAGTAGGGAACTCCCCCAACTTGAGCAAACCATACACAAGTACGGAAGCAGTAAACTATATTAGCAATTTATAGCACAACCACGCAGATTATTAAAGCAATAAACATACTTACCATTTGCCGACTATATTAAACAAAGTAATTAAATAAACGACAAAACTCAATTACGTGTACGAGCTAAAGTAGAGTCCGCCACACTCGAGTCACGTAGACTGGTTCGCGACACCACTAACTGACTCGGACAAACAAACACAGGTCTACCTCTCAGTCTCGCAGCCACGGACGAAAGGTCCAGCTGTCGCTCCACGAGAAAAAGTCAAACAACTGTGGAGACCAACTAAACACCACTCCTGCAGGTACACAACTGCAGGCCCATGCCTGACACCTCTAGGGTCTCTGCCGGAGTACCCTAGAGCATAGTTGTCAAGGTGGACACCTAGGCGGCGCCTAGGCGCTGCTTAAGCGCCAAGGCGTTTCCTCAGCCGCCTTAAAACACCTCGCCTTTCTAAGAGGAGAAAAGGCGCCCCAAGGCGCCGCTAAGGCGGCCAAGGCGCACGCCAAGGGCGCTTGGGCGCGCCTAGACCCTTTAGGGGTCTGCAATATCCCACTTAGACAGTAGATTCAGGTCGATTTTCAGGGCTGAGTCCAGCCCGATTCCAGGTAACATCTTATTTACCTGAATATCATTTAAGTAAATGTTATAATTTATTGTTTCATTTACTTAAGATATTACATGTAAATAAGAAAGTACCCCCATTTGAATCCAATAAAAATATCCAAAAAATCATATCTCTTACAAAAAAAAGTCAACTCTCTCATCGAAGAAGAAAATCACGATTTCGATGATTTTAGCGAAATGCTAACTTTTTAATCTCTCATAATTTGACCTATCTAAAAATTTGATAATTCAAATAAACCATATGGAACACTAACATCCAAAGTCCGGTAAAAAAGTCAAACGTGCATATGACTTCTCCAAGGGAGCCGCTCTCCTACTGACAGCACTTAGTCTGTTTGAGATCTCTCAGGATTTGGTCAAACTTAAACTATCATCACCCAAACACATGTGACTTGTCATTTTCTAGTTTCTTTTCAATTTTTAGGCATATTGTGGGATTATGTAATGGACTCATTTAGTTTTTACTTGTTTTAAGTGTGTTAAGATATTGCACTTATTATTTTTATTTAACATATTTACATGTATGTGTATTGCTTGTTTTAAAAGTTGAAAATTAGTTTTCTGATGATAGAATGATATTTGCACTTCTTGTTCTTATTTATTTGAAGATGTCAATTTAGATTTTTTATGACTTTATGATATATAATGTGAGTTTGTTTACTTGGAGTTTAATTTTTTGTTGCTTTCATTGTCTTTATGTCTGTCATATTATGATATTTTTTATTGAATTTTCATCATTATATATATTTACAGATACATAAATATCATGTAAGAGGGACACTTGAAAACAACGCATACTTGGTTTCGTCCTAAACGCCTAGGCACCGCTTAGGCGAGCGCCTAAGCGCTTAGGCGATCCGAGACCCCACCTACGCCTTGGTCGCCTTGACGCCTTGACAACTATGCCTTAGAGTGAGGCACTGAAAAGGACTAGCTGGGGACCAGTGTCGACTACCGGTGTCCGTACCCCCAACTAAGAGCGCGCTACAAGTGACTAAAAACAAATTCAAGAGTCACTGTTCCACTGTCGTCTTTCCCTCAGCCGGACGTACAACTCAAACAAAGGAGTGAGGATGTCCAGGACAGACGACACAGACCTTGACGGTACAACATAAGTACCGGGACAAGTCCCGAACTAACAGCCTGGCTCACAGAGAACCTGGGGCACCCAACTGGAGAGGTAACCACGGTAGGCGTCGTACTACCTGCTACGCATACAAAATCACGTGCGCACCGCACAAACCACGTGAAATCCGACAATATTCACGAGAACCGACTGTCCACAACACGTGGACACAGTGCAACTCGCGTGCATACCACGCCAACACACAAACCACTAGCTAGCTACGTAATCAACACGCTAGCCTCGTAAACATGCGCTCCCAGAGCGCCATGGGTGCCAATGCACCACACGATATTACCAAATACACCGAATAATAACAATCGGATAATCACGTCACATAAGTCATGCATATTCAGACCACTCGACTGTGGTCGCAACATGGGCCTGTGTCGCCTTCAGAACGCGACGGCCTGATATAGCGCGTTCATCACATGAACGCGACGCACCAACATGTCGCGTTCCCCACCTGAACGCGACGGGTCGACCTGTCGCGTTCAGATCGCGACAGGGGGTTTCGTCGCCTTCATAGGCAGGAACCCTAATCCGGGATCCTCTCCACGGATTACCATTCTATGCTATGCAAACCACCCTTAATTCATGTTTTTCATGCTTTTGTGAATCCCTAGTCATGGTATCTATTGTTAGGAAAGCAAATAACTGATCAAACCACTCTCCTACGCAATCCTCAGCCCAGAAAACAGGAGGAGTCACCCTACCTCTGCGAAGAACGCGCAGTACGGCGATCCCTCGGCGTTTCTTCCGCTTCACGCGAGCTTCCCACGGCGAGAACACGCCAACCCGCAAGCTTCCACGCCGAAATCCTCCAGGGAACCCGCACGACCTCTCCCCCTGGCCGAGCAGAACTCGTTGCAGTTCTGCTTGGCCAGGGTTATTTAAAAACCCTCGGCGGTTGAGATCGCGACGGAGCTAAGCGTCGCCTTCCCATCAGCTGACGTCTGCAGGTCGTCCAACACCCAACACGTGGCGCACATGCAGACGATCAGCGCCACAAAGCGGCAACAAGAACGCGACATCCCCTGCTGTCGCGATCACAGACAGAGAACCCTGGGGTGCTGTAGGCCCAAACTATCGGCCCAATAAGCCCCAAAAACGCACGCGCACACCGAACACAAGTCACATTGGCCACACATTGGCCTCACAAGCGCTGAACACAAGATCCACAAGGGTCCGAAAAATGCGCGACATTACAAGGTGTGTCAGACTTTCAGACCCATATGCTCATATGCAATTTTTCATTCCTGGGAGGATTAACTGAGACATTGCGATGTATGGTGCACTTTCAATCCCCTTTCTTTAGTGTTGCCAATGTGCATTATGATTGCCTGAGGCAAGTGCGTAGAAGAGGCTTAGTCAGTTGCCAGACTTTCTTTAGATATATCATCAGTTTGAGTTGGTTGGAGCTTTGTTGCGTTAGACTTAATATTTTGTCATATAGTGACCAATCTTGGCTGGTTAGTTGGGCCAATTCTGATAGTACCAACTCAGTTTTTTCAAGGTTTGAGGTGGATATAACTTGGCAAATTGGCAAGTCTTGGATGTGGGACTCAATTCCTGGTTTTATTTTTCTTTGACGATAATGTAAATGTTGCTCCTTGCAGATATGTTGTCCATGGAGTGCATCTATGGGCATTCCTGTTATCCATGGTCTTGTTCACTTCTATAGGCTAAGCATTTTTTATGCCAGATTCTTTTTTTCACGGCTCTTTTTGTTTCAGTAGTTGTAATGATGTTTTTATAATGTCAGACCATATCCTGGATGTTTCTCTCTTTTCCGATATCAAAAGCCCTGTCATCCTTTTGTCACACTTGTTTGGATTCTCTGGCAAAATGTATAGGAGATGATGCTTGTCATCTTCTGTAGTTTTATTTCTTCATTATGATCTAATATTTTTGAGCAGATGTGGATTTAGTTGTTTTTCCTATCTTCTGAACTCATTTGGAAATCTTCTTGACTTATTGGTTATTGTCTGTTGGATATCTCTGGCTAGTATTCCAATTACTCTATGTTGGCTGTATCTATTTATCTCTTATGATAAAAGAAAAAGCAAAAAAGACAAACTAATGTATGCTTATGCATAGCATTAAAGCTTACAGTTTCTTTCAGTTATTTATCAATGAAGAGATTGAGCTTGATTGGTTTGACAGCTCTGCTTAAAGTTTTAGGCATTCCTAACTGCTTCATTATGACTTTTTCCCAGGTAACGTGTTTTGGTTGTATTTTTCTGTGGATACAGAAACTTGACTTCTCTTTGTCTGAGGGGATATTATTGCATTGCTAGATATATATATGGGCTGATTCTGGCATTTCATGGGAGGTGTGCAAGATGATGAACCACCATCAAAGCGTGTAAAAGTTTCTTCGGAAGATTTGGAGAGCCTCTCAGATAGCTTGTCTCTCAAATTCAAGGAACCTGTTGACCCTTTGGGTGGTTCAATGGCAAAGGCTCTTCCTTCTGAAGGGAAAGAGGAGATGGTTGGTTCTAAAGGAATCATTAAGAGGGTGGAATTTGTTCGAATCATTACAAAGGCCCTTTATTCTCTTGGTTACGAGAGAAGTGGAGCCCTTCTGGAGGAAGAATCAGGGATACACCTTCACTCACCTATTGTAAATCTATTTAGGAAGCACATACTGAGTGGAAGTTGGGATGAGAGTATTGCAACATTGCACAAAATTGGACTGACAGACGAAAAGATTTTGAAATCTGCATCTTTCCTGATATTGGAGCATAAACTTTTTGAGCATTTGGAAAGTAATAAATTCATGGATGCATTGAAGACACTGAGAAGTGAGATTACTCCCCTTTCCATTAATGAAAAACGGGTTCATGAACTTGCAGGTTGCATTGTTTCCCCATCTCAGTGTGCATTACTTGGTTCTGAAGGTAAGAGTTTTAATGGTGCCAGATCACGCTTGAAACTCCTTGAAGACTTGCAGAAGTTGCTTCCTCCTACAGTTATGATTCCAGAGAGGAGGTTAGAGCATTTAGTTGAGCAGGCACTTAATGTGCAGCGGGAAGCTTGTATGTTTCATAATTCATTGGATAATTCTCTGTCACTGTATTCTGACCATCAATGTGGACGAGACCAGATACCTTCTCGAACAATGCAGGTTAGTGCTAATATCTACGGCTTATGGGTGCTTATCTTGCCTTGATGATGCTATGTTCTCTACCTTTTTTTGCGGTTTACTGTCGTAAAATAGCTGATGGTTGTCTCTAGGTAGTTTTGCTTATGATGTATTGTCGGAAGTTTATTCATCTTGGGTTTTACTCAAATAATGTCAATTGCTTCAATTAAATTCATCAAAAATAATTCAAGACTAGTTGTATGATATGGATTGACTGAAAAAAATGTTTAGTTTTCATCCTACTTTTTTATTGCTGACTTGAATGTGAATGCTATCTGTGCACTTGTTGGTTCATGATTCAACATTAAATCCTGCTCTTTCCAGAAGGTTGATCCATTGTTGGTTCATGATTCAACATTAAATCCTGCTTTTTCCAGAAGGTTGATCCATTGTTGGTTCATGATTCAACATTAAATCCTGCTCTTTCCAGAAGGTTGATCCATTGTTTCTTTGATTCTTCTAGATAGATTGTGGTTTGTGGCCCTAAGAATATCCGCCACACCCCCCTCCCCAGCATTAGGAATTGGACAAATCCTGGCCAGTCCTGACTTCTGTTCCATTTTCAAAGGTGATTTTGGCAAATTTGCCTACTATTTCCCCACAGAATTAGAGGCCACCTTTAGAAACAGGTCAAATCCTGGACAGTCCTGACACCTGTTCCATTTTCAAGGCTGATTTTGGCCAAATTTGCCCAGCAGAACAGGATTACTTTCATTATGGCTTAGTCGGTTCCAGATCAGTTTGTTCAGTTTTTTCACATAATTTCTATTGTGGACCATACTGTAATAACTTCAGGATCTTTTTTCTACAGTTTGTCAAAATGGGATAAAACACTAGATGTCTTTTGTGCTATTGACTTGGAAATCCTTCCCTGCTAGTGTTTGCAGAACAAGTTGATATATTCTTTTCCTGTTTCAGCAACCTTTCTGGTGAAGTTTTTTTGGGGATCATCTCTCTTTGATTTATTGCTCTACTAGAGTACACTTATTTAAAGCTAACTGAATTTGAATGACGTAACTGCTATAGTGAGTTCCTCTCAAGGTGTCTCACAGGATATGATCATTGTGGGACTAAGGATTGTATCATTGTTTTTTCTTCTCCACCCTTTTCAACAAAAGGAGATGTTTTATTATGTTACTGCTTACTGGAATCTTACTCCCTAAGTTGGCACGATCATGGTTTGCTGGTGCGCCGATTCGGGGCGAATGGGATTCGCCCTGATTCGATCCGATTCACCCCGAATCGGGCCGAATCGCATCGATTAGGGTGGAACCGGCCAGGCAGTGTTGGTTCTGCCCCAGGTTTGGCCAGATTCGCATGGATTTGATGTTTCTTTGGCTGATTCTCTGTTTAAAACCTCATGTGAAGAATTTCATGTATAACTAATGATATTTATGCCATGTAATACTACACAAACATCCATTTTCATTCAATTTTATTAGAAACTGAGTACAAACTACAAAGTACAAACATGAAACTCAATTCCAATTGAAAAATACAATGAGACTCATATCAACTAAAAAGTATAAACCTGAAACTCAAATCCAAATACAAAGTATACTGAGTCTAGTAACCCCAATATCCCTGCTGATATGGATCATATGTACCCCACTGGGGCTGGACAGACTCATCTGACTCTGAGGGCAGCTCCCCAATGAGATGATAACTTTTGGTTTGAGACACAAATGTACGAAACTCATCCCAAGTTATCATGGTGTAGTATCTGCTCTGAAACTCCCTCACAAAGTGGTCCCACACCTCGCATCTAGGACGAACTATCCTCAAACTCGCCATTTGTACATCCTCTACAGGAGCATAAATCTGCTGAACAGGAACATGAACATGAATAGACGAAGGTGGATGAAAATATGGTGCATGGTAGCCTGTGGTGGCGTAGCCACTGAAGTAGTCTGTGTTGGATGACTCTGGCTGATAACTATATCCCCCATACGATCCCACAAACTCATGTGTGCTCATTCTCTCAAAATCAGATATCATAGTATTATAGCTATCACTATTCACTGCTGAACCTTCTGCACGACCACCTTTCACAAACTTTCGCCTTCTATTGTACTGCATTGGGCCTCCATGATCGGTATCTTGGGTGCAATGGCCACCATAATGCTGCTCCGCTGTGAACTGTATCCTATCACCGCCGCCCCCTCCCTGTCCACTCTCACCCCCATCCCCTCCCCCATCTCCATCATTACCACCGTCCCTTCCCCCATCTCCATCACCTCCCCCTATAGACCCACCCGGTGAACCAGTTGTCATGGAGTCATGGGAGCGGCTGCTGGGTAATCGGGACGAATCCTTGGGAGGTGTTTCTTCTGCATTTGGATCCAAGATTTCTAAATCTGCAATATCAAGTGGATCCAAAACAGGGGCAACCATTTTTTTTCCCTTTCTTGGATCCCCAGGAGAACCAACTCTTCTTCTTTTGTGTTGGGGCGGATGGCTCTCTAATGACAATGCCTTTGGCTGTGCCACATGCTTGACCTATGTCCTTCCCCTTTCCTTTCGTCGGTTGGGATGTCGCCACCGCCGTTCCTTTTACAGCTTGGGATGGAGCAGCAGATTGCGTATGTGAGGAAGCAATTGCAGGTGCTTCTCTCATAGACTGTGAGCGGGCTGTAGGGCCTCGCATCAATCTTTCAAACTGCACATCATCATCAACGTTTGCACCACCTGCAATAGTCCCCAACATCACAAATTATGGAATGGACAATCACAAAATAATGAATGAACATGTTTAACAAATGATAACTACTGTCTCACCTTCTGCACGTATGGATAAGTCGCCAAGAAGATCCACCTCATCTTCTTCTGCGGCCCGAAATTGAGAAGAATGTGGTTGTCTCCCTCCTCCCACATCTCCATCACCTCCCTCCTCCTCTTCTGCAGCTTCTATAGCCCTAGTTAAGAATGTGTTTGGACGAGGTGGATCTTCAGGATCACCTGCCTCCTCATCTAACTTGTACTCTCCCCGCTCTGTGGTCGCTCGTGCAACCCATGCAACCATTGGGTCTTCATCATCTCGTAGGAACTCAATGTCAACTGGATCATCCTCCACCTCCCCCCTCTTTGGATCATCTGTTAAATGCTTCACCCTCAACCTCATATTGTAATGCACATACACCAAATTGTCCAACCGCCTATGTGACAACCTGTTCCGGACTTTGGTGTGTATCGATGCAAAGGTGCTCCAGTTTCTCTCACACCCACTGGAGGAGGTCTGTGACAGGATCTTAACTGCAATTTTCCTCAATATCGGTGTCGAGTGCCCAAAGTTGAACCACCAATCAGCTGTAAAAATTAGTGTTACTCAATTTCAGAAATCGTTGAGTTTACTAATATCAAATTATGAAAGGGAAAGCACATTACCGCCGTCAATGCGATCCCGACCAACAATGGCGGATGGCTCCGCAAAACTCCCAACCCCTTCTCGAAAGCTCTTCATCTGCCGAAGTGAAGTCCATTAGAAAAAAATTTAAGTGAAGTTATTAACATAATGTAGGGAGATTAATGCTCGCCTGATCAATAGCATCTGCTACATCCAATGGACTCCTTGACAGTCTTTCAATAACCTGCGTAAAGGCAGCCGTCAAGTCATCCTCGTACGATAGCTCCAACGCATAATGGTAAGCATGATGGAGATAGTAAGCTGCAATGAGGGTATAAAATAAATTAAAGGACATGAACTAAAATCAAAACCAAGTTGAAGTAAAATTTTCTCACCCGCCATATGTAGATCTCGACTCATTTGTCGGTCCCACCAATCCTCAACAACGTCCAAGACCAAGTGTGCATAGCGAGGGGACACGTCATGGATCTTTTTTTTTGCAGCTTCAATTTTTGCATAAACCAACCCTATGGTTGGTCTCCTATCCCCATCAACCACCCTCAAAACCTCCTAAAGAGGTTCAATGATTTGCACCAGCTTGAAGACTGTGTCCCAGAAATTAGCGCTGCAGATGATCCCTTCAACTTCTTTACCATCAAAAGTCCCTGCAAAAGTGCTATGCATCCATCTGTCTGTCCTAAACATGCGTTTTAGACCATCTTTGTGCTTTAATTAGTTGCAAAGCGGGTGATAGCCGGCCTCAACAACTCTCCATCTGTGGACTCTCTCATCCACGCCAACACAACATGATGATTATAAATGTACCTTGTGATTTTCTGCCCAGCCTCCACCACCGTCCTGACAGGTTGCAATGTGCCAATCTCTTTCAACATCAAATCTACACAGTGTGCTGCACAAGGAGTCCAGTAAAGATGGGGATAAAGAAGCATCAACTCCTCCCCTGCTTTCTTGTATGCAGGGCCATTATCGGTCACCACTTGCACAATATATTGCTCTCCTATCTCATCCACAACCTCCCGCATCAAACTCATAATATATTCAGCATTGTGCACTCTATCGGATGCATCAACAGATTTGTGGTAGAACAGCTGTCTATCACAATACACAAGAAAGTTGATAAGGCTACTCTTGGTGGTACCTGACCAACCATCACACATCAATGTGCAACCATATTTCTCCCACATTTTTTTGAAGCTTTGGATATATGACTTAATCTCATGCACTTCTTCATCTAGATCTCTCCCTGCCAAATCTCTTGATGAGGATGGTTGCACATGAAGCCCATGTCGTTGTATCTCCTGGATCATGGTTTTGTAATATGGGCTATTAGCTGCATTAAATGAAATGCTCGAATGATGCCACCATTTAGGCACTGCACGACCCACTTTATATCTAGGCCCTTGCTGGTTGTATGCATGATCAATTCTCGTTTGCTTTCCATGCTCCCGAGAATATATATTAGGATCCACCTCTTCTAAGGTTACACATGTGGATCTCTTTCTTTGCCTTTGATGTTGGTCTGGGATTGGGATGTCGGTTGGAATATGAGTGAAGTAATCACCCACATTGGAAAACCGACGGGACTGCGCCTCGCCCCCAACTCTGGACCCACTGCCTGCACTACCACTGCCAACCTCAAAACTCCCTCTCTGCTTGGGGACATCAGGCACTGCATGAATTTCTGGCTCATCATCGTCGTCTTCATCTCGCTGCCTTCTTGAGATGATCCTCTCCTGCATCTCCCTGTCCGCCCTCTTTCTTTGCGTCTCGGCCTGAACACCCTTCAAGTGTTCAATAATGAGCCGCTTCACTTCAGTAGGCACCGATTTGCAACCTTGCACATCATGGTACCCTGCAAGCCGCCCACTTGCAAGGTGCTTCTTTAGGCGAGAGACACCACCTCCTTGTCCCGTATGGTCGCAGTAGTTGCACTTGTAATTGTGCCTACTGCCCAATGCAGTCCCATGCTGCCACCCAATATCCTCACTATTGCCTTTCTTCGGTGCCATCTACGTAAAATAAATAATCATTAAATTTCAGGAAAAAAACAATTTATGTTGGTTTCACATACAAATAATTTCTAACAACACATTAGACGTTGTAAGTGAACACTAAACACTTGCAACATCATGGTTGCAATTTCTGAAATTTTGTAAATAATTTAAGAAATTTAATAATTGAAGAAATTGGTCAAATCTATATGAAAATTTTGTAGATTCAATGGAGAAATGGTTGCAAGTGAACACTAAACACTTGAACACTTGCAAGTTGCAACATCATGGTTGCAATTTCCGTTTTTTTTTTTTTTAAATGATTTCAGAAATTTAAAAATTGAAGAAAATGGCCAAATCTATATGAAAATTTTGTAGATTCAAGAGAGAAATGGTTGCAAGTGAACACTAAACACTTGCAACATCATGGTTGCAAATTCTGATTTTTTATAAAATAATTTCGTTGCAATTTCTGTTTTTTTTAAATAATTTCAGAAAATTTAAAAAGGAAGAACATGGCCAAATCTATGTGTAAAAAATGTAGATTCAAGGGAGAAATGGTGGCAAGTGAACACTAAACACTTGCAACATCATCTTTGAATTTTTTGTTTTTGTTTTTAAATAATTTCAGAAATTCGAAATTAGAAGAAAATGGGCAAATTTATGTGAAAAAATTGAAGATTCAAGGGAGAAATGGTTGCAAGTGAACACTAATCACTTGCAACTTCATTTCCCAAGAATATACTTCCCATACATCAACAAAAATCAGAAAAAAATGGAAGATACATGAAGGGTTACCTTCAAAACAGTGAAATGGATGAAGAGAGGATGAGAGAAGCCCAAGAACGCCTCCAAACACCTTCAAATCCACGTAGGAAGCCTCCTTGGGTCTCCTAAAGTGTAGATCTGGGGTTTCCTTGAGGGAGAAGGGAGAAAAATGGGGGAGAAAGGGGCTGGCGGCGAAACCTGCGAATCGGGACTGCACAGTCCCGATTCGCAGGGCGTCGGGCGAATCTTAAGGCGCCAGGGCGAAGCGGATCCGGCGAATCGGGCCGGATCGAATCGAATCCGCCCGGTCTGCGGCCGGCCGGCGGATCCACGCGGATCACGAATCGGGCCGGCCCTGATTCGATTCGCTTCGGGCGAATCGGGCCGATTTGCCCCGCCTTGCCAAGCACGATTCATCATGCACTAGAACAGAATGTTATTCTTGTGTATTCTTTTGGTCAATTGATTTACTTGTATTGTTCCATAAGATTCTTCTACAATAATGTTGGTTCACTCATAATGCAGGTTTTACAAGCACATCAAGATGAAGTCTGGTTTGTGCAATTTTCAAACAGTGGGAAGTATCTGGCATCGTCATCCAATGATAGATCAGCCATTATTTGGGAGGTACTTATTTTGTTGGATGAAGATCTGAATGATGTTTTCTTTTTAGCAATTTAATAGCGTTTGAGTTCTTTTTGTGGCTGCTTCAAGTATATATTTAAGCTGATGCTATTTCCTTGTAAATCATATTGGTATTGTGCATGTATACCGAAAATTAGATATTTTGATTTATAAATTTGTAGAATCACCCTCTAGCTCCAAAGTCAACTGTATCTGTCACATACCCTGCCATGTGTTAATGCTTGACTCAACCAATATTGTGTTCACACCCAACAATGAAAAAGAGAATCGGAGAGGTTGAGCATATTCCATAGTTGCCCAGTATCTTAGGACAGCCCTAAGCCTCCTACAAATAAAGCAGCTGCCCTTTTTGGGACCATTGGACCATAGGTTCTCTCTTGTAAATTCTCAGGAACCTTAGTTTCGTCATGAGAGAGGCCATCACAAGATACAATCAACTATGAGGTGCCACCTTTGATCCTGCTCCAGAAACTTCCCCTCTGATATCCACATTATCAAGAGGGCTAGTAATTAGCAGACTTCTTGGAACACCCTATGAACAGTAGTTCATTTAGGTGATAAATGTTCAAATAGGAGGCACGCCAGCTTATGACAAATGGGGAATTTATCATTTACTATTTGTTAATGCATATAATTCCTTTTTATCAAAGAATACCTAGAGTAAATCTGTAATGTCCTATATAAGAATTTGTCAAATGGACTAAATCAGTAGACTGTCATGTACTAACAACTCAGACTAGTCATTTTTGGAGTTCGAGTAGGAAAAGAACTCGAGGTTAAACGTGCTCAGTTAGGAGAAGTCTTAGGATGTCTTTCTGGGAAGTCTGCCAACTAGCATAGTTGTTAAGTCAGTTAGTTAGTTGGGTCATCACAAATGATATCAAAGTCTCACCTAACGAGAAGTGTGGGAGCTAAGTGCCCCATAGGGCAAAGTGCTACGCTATAGGAGTCACCTCTTGAGGCTATAATGGCGCAAAGTGCTACATAGTAGGAGCCCCCTCTTGAGTTTGTGGGGGGCCATCTCTTGAGTCCTGCCTCTCTGGGGGTTTAATTGTGTGCTATATGTGCCTAGTTAGGAGGATGTCGCTTATATAAGAGGGGTAGATTGTAACACCCATATAAAAATATGTTAAATAGATTAAATCAGTAGGCTACCAAATACCAACAACTCAGACTATAGTCATTTCGGAACTCGAGCAAGAAAATAATTTTGAAGTTAAGTGTATTTAGTTGAGAGAAGTCTGATGATGAGTGACTTTTGTGAGAAGTCTATCAACTAGCACGGTTGTTGGGCTAGTTAGCTGCTTGGGTTGTCACAAAACCCATCCCACTGAGAATCAAGTTTGAATCACCAATAGCTCGAGTCATGGGAATGCCAAACATCTCTTGGGCAGTAACACCAAACCTCCCATTAAATGTCTTAATGGGGAAAGAAGGGAAAAAGACAAAATCTGACAAGGGAAGGGTCCATGGTGGAGCATCTTATTTGTCTTGAGAAGGGATTCCATCCAAGCACCATCGGCACTCTCTGACAAAACCCAGGAGGTGTGGCTACATAGTACAAGCCTTCTTGCAATAAGCAAATGAGCATGACCACCATGTGACGATGGATTGTGTCCTATGTCACCTATATGTCCCCACATTTGTCATAATTAAGCCACAAAGGCTTCTGGAGTCGTCATACTAAAACCAGTTGGACTGGATCAAAACTTGTCCAGTCCCAAGAGGAAGGAAACTTCTCCTGATAACTCATTGAAATTGAGTTGCCAAGAGGCTACCATGCATCTTGAACACTTGACCTGACCAAAACCCTGTCACAACTCATGTTTCACTGTTCCTCTGAGACATACATGATCCTATCAGTTAGTAGGTTACCCAGCTAGACTGAGCTCCAAAAATTCCGGAATCCCATTAGACCCGTTGGACAACAGCCTCCTTGGAAGTTTATGGCTGATCAGAGCAAAACATAGGCCATTTTTCTCTGTTGTCCCAAAACCATTTACTAGTGGAGGACCTGGAGGTATACTTTCAATTCTGCAGAGGATCACCGACAATTGCACAACCAGGATTGTCAGCTGTCAGATTCTAGGTTCCTGATAGGACCCATTGCTCAATGTCCAACCAGGATTGTCAACTACCATTTTCTAGGCTCTTGATAGGACCTGCTGCTCAATGTCCTTCCATTCGGATGGAATGGAAAGCGAAACATTTAGTGCCCGGGCAAAAAAAGTGCCCAGTATACACAAGAGGGGGGGGGGGCACTGCCATGCTGGCAGCAGGGCGCACACCCACTTGTGTATATGGGCACAAACATCGGGCATTTTGCTCAGGCATTGAGTGTTTCTCGAATGGAAATCTATGCTGTTGCACTACCACGGTACCACCAAGAACACCCCTTTTCACCGGCGCTTGAACTTCATGCTCACTCTGGGTCACACTCATTGCAAGGAATCCATTCTTTGTTTTTGAAACATGGATGGTACCATGAGTATGTTAAAGAAAAATGATGTACAATGGATGCGCATACATAATCCCTATACAAAAAACTCCACACCAAAACAGTGTGCCCGCTTAGCTCCCCAAAAACAAAAAGATTGAGGAGCTGTGATTCCCCACTTTACAATTATGGATAGCCTAAAAGGCATAGCCCAAAAGGCCACCATCACAAATAAAAGCAAAACCCTCTCCTTTGTTCAAGCCTCCCTATTGAAAATTCTATTATTTCTTTCGTACCACAAGGCCCAAAGGATGACATGAAGGCTAAGCCACCAGATGATCCTAACCCTCTTGAGAAACCGCCTCCTATGCCATTTGAAGAAGAGTTGCTCCACCGCATCAAAATTCCCAAAGGGCAGCTGCAACCTCTGCCCAATCCTCATCCAAATGGCTTTTGCAAAAGAGCAAGAAATGAATAATTGATCCAAACTCTCGTCCTCATCCCCGCACATGCAACAATGGGTAGGAATATGTGGGAGAAAAAGTTCTAGTCTATCACAAGTCGGTAGCGGGCCGTGGGAGATCCTCTTAAGGATGGCAGTATCGATTTCAGTTTCAGCTGGGTTCGAAATCGAAACGGATCGGTTTTGGTTTCGGCGGTATCGGGCTAGTTCAAATGATTTTCTCCTCACTTGGGATGGTTTTGGCCGGCTTCGGACTAAAGGGTTTCGATATTGGCTAGGTCCGAAACCTATACGTTTCGGCCATGGCAGTATCCTCCACACCAAAACCTTCACCTTAAGAGGGCTTTTTGGAACCTGGATATGTGACTCCCAAGGTGACGAGGCCCCCCATCAGTTAGGGTTAAGTATGCTGACGGTACAGAGAGGTGACCCCCTCTCTACCATCTCCACACTTGTGATCCTGCATGCTTACCAGAGGTCTAGAATCCAGTAAAAAGGCCAAGAGGCGCTCATGCTGATCCATCTCGAGAGACTCCTAAAAGTGGTTACCCTGACAGGTGAACATAGAGATAGAATGACTGTGTAATACTAGCTCCAGGCATCCTTGCTACAACAAACAAAGACAAGAAGGTCTCAGGAAGTGTGTGCTTGCTGCACCATCTATTTTATCAAAACAAATATCTCTGCCCATCCCTCAAATGACACGTGACACTAGCTCTGCCAAAATTAGCACCTTGCAAATTACCTATCCAGATCGGGGAAGCATTATATAAATGTGATGGGAATACATCCTACACCTTGGACATGTTGTAATACCTCTGAGTGATCAACTGAGCCCACATGCCTTCATCCTCCACCCCCAGCCTCCATAACCACTTACTCAACAATGTCAAATTGAATTATCTTATATTCTTTATACCAACACCTAGGGCTACAAACGATCAGAGCCGAGCCGGGTAACTCTGTTTGAGTTCGGCTCAAACATCTTTTGTCGAGCTCGAACTTGGCTCGATACTCGTCGAGTATCCACAAGCTGTGTTTAAGCTTGACTCGTTAAATATTTTTACTATTCGAGCTTGGCTCGTTAAGCGGCTTGTTTACGTTAAACGAACTCAAACAATCCAAGTAGCTCGACTTGGTTAGTTTTTAAAGTGTTCGAACTCGACTCGTTTACACAGACGAGTTCGAAGTCGAGTCCGAAACCAAGCATTTAAACAAACTCGCCTCGACTTGGTTAAACGAGTTGGAAAAAAAATAAAACTCAAATCATTAAAATTTTTTACAGGTTATTGGATTCAAACTCGGCTCGTTTTCATACATGAGCTCGAAGTCAAACCCCGAACTCAAGCCCAAGCTTGAAAAGAGATAGCACCTACAGGTTGGGGAGTCTATTTTATAGAGATCAAGTCCACCCCACAAAGCATTGTATTCGATATGGGACTATCGCCCATGGGATACACAATGTGGGATGGGGCCTGAGCGGCGGCGGGGGGTGGGGGAGGGGCGGGTGTAAGTGTGGGACGGCGGCCGGAGAATGCCACCGTGGGCCTTGCTAATGGCCTCCGGCACCACTGTTGAGGGCTGTTGCGAGCCTACAACTCTGCACCGCTGTCGGGGATTCTGCACCGCTAGAAAGGGCCATTGTAGCTCTACAGTTTGGCCACCGCCTTTGCTGCCGGGAGTTCCGTTCGGCATTAGCGGATGGTCCTCGGTGGTCACTGGGGACTTTGGTGGCCGACAACCATGTCCCTCGGCCGCGTAGGTGCCGAATCGACTGCGCGCCTACACAGAGCCGTCAGGGATGAAGAAGATGACCCCAGCGGTGCATAGGGATCTTGACAAACTCAATTTTATGTATATATATTTTTTCTCATGATTTGATTATATATATATATATACCTTATTTGCATAATTTGTGTATATACCCTTGACATTTAATTTTTTACATTTAAGTCTTCATGAACACTTCATATTTCAATGATAAGTCTATAAAATAATTAAATAAATTTATATTCTAATACTTATATATTCGAGTATGTTAACGAGCATGAATTCAAGTAATATTAACAAGTAGTTTATCGAGTATCTTAACGAACTGTTCGCGAACATAATTGAGTCATGCATACCTCTGTTCAAACTCGGCTCGTTTATGAACCGAGTTTGTGTTAGCCTAATAAACAAGCTGAGCTTCGAGCTATTCGTCGAGCGTATTGGTTCGTTTACAACCCTACCAACACCCAACTTCCTTGCTCTGTTTCACTCTTTTCCAAGTCATATCATGCCACCCTCTATTGCTACTTTCATTGCCATGGCAAAAAAACCTGGCTTGAATAACCTCGAGCTTACTTGCCATAGACTTCAGGATCCTGAAGATAGAAAGAAAGTAAATTGGTAGACTATCCAACACCGGTTTACAGAGAACTAGGCGACTTCCATAAGATAACAGCCTTGCCTTTCTTTCATTGCCATCACAAAAAACCTGGTTTGAATAACCTCGAGCTTCCTTGCCATAGACTTCAGGATCCCGAAGATAGAAATAAAGTAAATTGGCAGACTATCCAACACCGACATGGATGGCAAAATCGGCCGACTCGGAGCGGAATTGGCCATTGGCGACCCGATTTGGGGGGGGGGGGGACAACGACCCACCCACGGTATAAGGTGGAATCGGGGTGGATCGATCGGAATCGGCTGGAGTCGGGCCGACTCCACCCCGATTCCATGTCGACTCCATCTGATGTTGGCCGATTCCCTCAGCTTACCTTAAGTACGTCTGATCCCCTTCACTTACCTTATTTACCTGAACATCATTTAAGTAGATGTTATATTTGTAGTTTCATTTACTTAAGATATTACATGTAAATAAGGAAGTACTCCCCATTTGAATTCAATAAAAATATCAAAAAAATCATATCTCTTACCAATAAAAAGTCAACTCTGCCGTCGAAGAAGAAAATCGCGATTTCGGTGATTTTAACGAAATGCTAACTTCTAATCTCTCATAATTTGGCCTATCTATAATTCAAATAAATCATATAGAACACTAAAAATCCAAAGTCCGGTAAAAAAAGTCAAACGTGCATATGACTTCTCCAAGGGAGTCGTTTTCCTATTGACAACACTTAGTCTGCTTGAGACCTCTCAGGATTTGGTCAAATCTAAGCTATCATCACCTAAACTCATGAGATTTTTCACTTTTTAATTGAAAAGAAACTAAAAAGTGACAATTCTCATGACTTTGAGTGATGATAGTTTAGGTTTGACCAAATCCTGAGAGGTCTCAAGCAGACTAAGTGATGTCAGTAGGAGAGTGGCTCCCTTGGAGAAGTCATATGCACATTTGATTTTTTTTACCGACTTTGGATTTTTAGTGTTCCATATGGTTTATTTGAATTATCAAATTTTTAGATAGGCCAAATTATGAGAGATTAGAAAGTTAGCATTTCGTTAAAATCACCAAAATCGCGATTTTCTTCTTCAATGGGAGAGTTGACTTTTTATTGGTATGATTTTTTTGATATTTTTATTGGATTCAAATGGGGGGATACTTCTTTATTTACATGTAATATCTTAAGTAAATAAAATTACAAATATAATATTTACTTAAATGATGTTCAGGTAAATAAGGTATCATAATTATCGTTGCTCTGTATTGTAATATGAACTTATGTGCAACTAGACTATAGATATACCAAAAATGTTCTATTATTATATGTTTTTAAAGATTTTTCCTGATTTTTCTGTGATTTTCCTCATTTTTTAAGCTGGTTGATCCTAGATCGGCCAGACTCCAATGGAGTCGGGCGGATCCGACCCGACTCGGGTCGGGGTCGGCTGGGTCCGACCCAGCACCCCGATCCGACTATGCCATCCATGAACACCGATCTACAGAGAACTAGGCGACTTCCATAAGATAACAACCTTGCCTTTCATCCTGCAAGTCTGGACTCAAATCTATGTACCACCCTTGTCAATCCCTACTAATGGATAGGCTAAGGGGAGACCTAGATATGAAAAAGGAAAATCCCTAGTTTGGCACCCAAAATGAGAGCAGCCCTAATGAATTTCTGATCAGATTGGGGTCCGGGGTTGGACCCCCTTGATCTTGATCCAGAATTTGATCGTATCGGCCAAGATCGGTCGGATCGTGGGATGGATTTTTTTTGGGGGGGGGGTCGACAGGTATTTTGTATAATCACATGTAATTACTAGCCATTTCAATTCAAAGTCATGGAGGAGATTTGGATCGGCCCTTTTGGAGCAGAACCCAATCGATTATGGCCAATGTCGATCTAGATTGGGCGATTCTGCAATCCATGAGCAGCCCTTTTGATGGCCGACTCCTTCGCGTTGATCCCTACCCAGTGGCTTTCGTCGTAGTTCACCTTCAGCCCATTTATCTTGCACCATCTATAACGACTATCTACCATGGAAGGCAGGATCGGTGTGGATCGGATCGGCCGATCTGATTGGTTTGGCCGAATTGATCCAATCCTGCGCCCCGATCCACCTGTCATAGGGATTGCTATCGCAGGCACTCGGGCTGGGGGAGGGGGCGGCAAGTGCAGGGTAGAGGGGGGGGGGACGTGGGTGGCGTGGGGGGAGGGGACTTACCTTTGGGGTGCGGCGGCATGGCTACGGAAGAGAGAAGGAGAGCGTAGGGGAGGGGGAGATAGCGCAGGGAAGAAGGGAGGGAAAAGAAGGGCTGCAAAACGGAAAAAAAAAGTGAGTAAAAATATAGGAAGATTACCCATTTTGCATTTTCATGATTTTTTCCTCTTTTTTTTTGAAAATTTAAAACATTATCTTATAAAAAAAATGGGGGACCGATCTGGATCTGATTGACTGATCCGATCGGTCTGGGGTGGTAGCATTAATCAACTGCTAATCTTCCTTGATCATGAATAGGATAGTGTCACCTGTATACTGCAGATGAGAGATGCAATTGACCTGTTCTATCTAGAAGCCTCTAAGAACCCCCACTGCCTCAGCTCTCAGGCGCAGTCTACTCAAAATCTGGGCCACCAACACAAATAAGAAGGGGGAAAGAGGATCTCTCTGCCTGCATTGAGGAAAGAGGCGGAAGGATGGCCATTGATGAGCACCGCAAAGGAAGTAGAGGAGGTACATTCCCAATCTATGAAATCTATTTTTGATGAAAGCACATCTTCTCTAACACTTGAAGGATACACTTCTAGCTCACTCTATCTATCATATGCTTTCCAAAAATCCAATTTGAGAACCACTCCTCTCTTCCTCTGCGCCTTGATATCATGAAGACACTCATGAGCAATAAGAAAATTCTTCTGGATGTGTCTTCCCCTAATGAAGGCCCCTTGATACCCACTAACTATGCCATCCATCACCCTGTGGAGCCTTCTTGCTAGAAACTTGGAGACGATTTTATAAGTACTGTTCAACAAATTGATGGGCCTAAAATCTGCAAAATCCTGCGCTGCCTACTTCTTTGGGATTAAGACCATGAGGGTTTTATTAATACCTCTCTAATGAGTTTTACCTGTTTGAAAGTTCAAGAAAGCAACGAAGAGGTACTCCTTGACGACATCTCAACAATGCTGAAAGAAGACCACAGGAAAGCCATCAAGCCCTGAGGTCTTATCACCTGCCAAAGAGAACACCGTCTGTCTAATCTCCTCCTCCTCAAAGAGACTCACACCGAGGATAGATGTAGAAACCTTAGTGATTAAATACTCAAATGAATCAAAAAAAAACTCCATGATTACATGTGATAATACTGAAAGAATGTCCAATAGGAATGAAAACAACTAGAGAAGAACTTGAGTCAAGGTTGAATCCTAATCCTTATCAGAATCGAGTCCTAGAAACCCACGAGTCTCAGACACAATCTAGTCTTAGACTTATGAAAATCAAGTCTTAAATGCAATTGGGTCTCAGACACATGAAAATCATGATCGAGTCCCAGACAAATCGACTCATGGTAGCATTAATAATTGACTCCGAGTTCAAAATCGACTCGAGTGTTAAACCAATTGTCTCCTGACTTTTAAAGGAATCGACTCCCTAAAAGACTCCTTATGAAGTTGGCTCTAAGAGAAAAGAATCGATTCTTTGCAATCGACTCCTTGATTATGGAAATCAACTCTTTGGCAAGAAATCGATTCCCAAATAGACAATTAAATCAGCTGAGTGATCAACTCAGTTGAATCTTGGCTTGAATTGACTCTCTATATACATAATCGATTCTTTAGCGACCTTCATTAATTGACCACTGTGAAAGGCTAAGTTCCAATGTACTTGAGAGTTAGTTGTTTGCTAGGGAATCTCTTCCTTGAAATTTCGTTCCCGAAACTAGCGTTCCTGCACTAAAGATTGATTCACAGAATTCTTATGTTCATTTGCACTTAAGGTCCTTCAAAAAAAATCCAGCTTCAATGATAAGAGTCAATCGAGTCCAAACAACAAGCCAGATCCGAGTCCTAGGGACCTTGTTAGATGTCAACCTTCCTAATTGTCCACGCAGGCGTGGTGGCATGGTATAGATAGATCGTGGGGGCGTTGGCTGCGGTATGGTGACCTGCTCTGTTTGGTAGGGTAATAATAATTGAACCCCTGTGCCATACCTCCCATGTTTTTTTTGTCCTCCTAGCGTTGGGGAAAGTCCTAGTAACTTTGTAAGCATTAAGTCTCACTAGAAGACAAAGAAAAAAGAAAAAAAAATCAAGTCTTAAGTTATGAAAATTGAGACTCAGATTCACCCCATGCTGTCTTGGAGGCTGCTAGGTTTGTGCTAAGCAGTGCTTAGAGAAAGAAGGATCGCACCAAACTTGCAGTTCTTTAAGTTCTTTCCTTACTGCCCCCCCCCCCCCCCCCCCAAAGAAAAAAAAAACCACGATCAAAGGTAAAATTTCTCTCAGGCTAAATTATTAATAATAGTTTACATCAATGATCAACATGGTAAAATGACAGGTTGTAGTTCTCTCTAATCGAGTGCATGTTCCCATCAATTTTCTTCATCAAGAGATCTAAAGGTTGGGGCTTCGTCTTGGCCTAATCCTTCTAATCTTTGAGTCTCCATTGACCTGCTCATAGGTTTGAATTGCGTGTGTCAATTTTAATTTACAATCAACAAAAGAATAGTGTCCTTGTTCATTCCGATTGAAGCGTCTCCATTTGATTCTACATTTGTCTTGGATTTGGCCTTCAATCCCGATTCCTTATTTCCGATATTGTTGTCGAGTCAAACCGCATTGTGGACCTGGACCTGGGTAGCACTCTTGCCCCGAGTAGATTGAAAGAAGGGACTGGATCTTAATGAAAGCCGCAATTGATTTCTAATTGCTCAAGAATATCTATTGGGTCATTGCATAGCACTGTTATCTTGCTCTAATAAATCGTGACTGAGTTATTGTACAGAGTTTAGCATTGTTCCTTCAAAATTGATCTCAATCATGATTTCCTTTGAACTCTTATTTTGAATGCTTAAACTTTGTTATTGAAACTTTTGGGAAATATTTGGATTGTTATTAAAGCTTCGGTTCTGTGGATACCTAATGCCAGTGCTATAGAGCCATGTCGGGTCCTGGGGGAGAGCACCCCGAAGATACGTATTAGGCTATAGGGTGTGTCATTGCACCAAACTGATTGTTAAATTGTTTAGGATAATTTTCACATCTCCGTGAATGTTACTGAATGAATGCTATTGTTATTGACTATACTGAATGAAGGAATGAATGTTCACTGCTATCGTTACTACTAATCAATTGTTCCTTGAAATACTCCAATGTTCATTGAATGAGTGATTGTCTTGATCTTTTAATTTGATAAGAAATCATGTAATTATGTAGGATCTGATTTTCTTGTATAGATTCTGGTTATAAAGATGCTAAATACTTAAGTCATGCCTAGTTATAGAGATATAATCCCTACTGAGCGTTTTCGCTCATAGACCGTTGCTTAATATATTTCAGGTGAGTTCAAAGAAGAAGAAACTCACCTTGATGGGGAAGGGCATGAGTGATCGAGATATCTTTGAGAGATTAATAGAAAGATTGTATTTTGATCGTTTTGAAAATTGAATGAGATGTACCGAAGGGCTTAAAACTAATGCAATAGATGGATGCTATTATGTTAGTCTGAGCCTTATACATTGATGTATCTGAAATAGTTTTGTTATGAAAGTAATTCAGTGGAGATTATCCTTGGTAATGATGTTATCCGATTGATTGGGATTTATGTTGGATGTTTAGACGTTTAGACCTTTAGGTGTTGCAATGCTCATTGCTCGAATGTTACCGAATGCAAAACCGTCTCGTCCCAAGTGAGAAAAGTGGATGCAAATCATGGATGGCAAAATCGGCCGACTCGGAGCGGAATCGGCCATTGGCGACCCGATTTGGGGGGGGGGCGACAACGACCCACCCACGGTATAAGGTGGAATCGGGGTGGATCGACCGAAATCGGTTGGAGTCAGGCCGACTCCACCCCGATTCCATGTCGACTCCATCTGATGTTGGCCGATTCCCTCAGCTTACCTTAAGTACGTCTGATCCCCTTCATTTACCTTATTTACCTGAACATCATTTAAGTAAATGTTATATTTGTAGTTTCATTTATTTAAGATATTACATGTAAATAAGGAAGTACTCCCCATTTGAATCAATAAAAATATCAAAAAAATCATCTCTTACCCAGGGTTTGGCGCATCGCCGATTCGGACCGAATCGGGTTGTGCCTGATTCGATCCGATTCGGGCGGATCGAACTGATTCGGTTCGATTCGCATGAATTCGGGCAGAACCCCTGTTTATGACCCATTTTTTGGCCGATTCCTTTGAATCTGGCCTTTTTTTGAATAATTGTGTGGTTTAGGCCTCTTGTAAATATCTTTCATCATATTCCATGAGATTTATATCATGTAATTGCTATAAAAACATTTATTTTCAATAAAAAAAAGCATTAGAAGAGTGAAAATAATTGAAACTCATTAATTGAAAGATATTTACATTGCACAAAGTCAATACAACTATCAAACTCTCAATTCCAATACATAATACAATGACTTACTCTAATATCCCCAATGCCCTTGTTGATATGGATCGTATGAATTCCATTGGGATTGGATAGACACGGACTCTGACTCATCTGACTTTGAGGGAAGCTCTCCAATAAGGTGATGACCTTTTGTTCGAGACACAAAACTACGATACTCATCCCATGTCATCATGGTATGGTATCTCTGACGAAACTGACTTAGATAATGGTCCCACACCTGCTGCTGCCGGGACGGATTACATTCAGTTGTGCCATCTGTACATCCTCCACAGGAGCAAAAACTTGAACTGGAACATGAACAGAAAATGCAGGAGGAGGATGCATATATGGAGATGGACCAAGGTAGCCTGCTGTGGCAGTGTACCCACTGTACGGTCCGTACCCACTAGAGTAGTCTGTGCTAGTGGACTCAGGGTGATAGCTATGGCCGTCATAGGATCCGACAGACTCTTGTGTACTCATCCTCTCAAAGTCTGATATCATAGTGCCATAGCTATGGAATCCACTGGTGAACCTCTTGCTTGACTGCCAGGTCTAAACTTCTGCCTTCTATTGTACCGCATTGGGGCACCATGACTACTATCTTGTGTTGCACCCCCATAAAATTGCTCCTCTGTGAATTCCATCCCACCACCTCCTCCTCCTTGATCATCGTCACCATCTCCTCCTCCCTGACCACCGTCACCACCTCCACCTCCACCGTTACCACCACCGTCACCTCCAGCATCTGAAGAAGAACCACCTGCAAATGCAATATAATTTTAAGATAGGTTAGCACAAATACAAATACATTTGAGGTAATGTGCAATACAAAATGGTAACCTACCAGTAGTCATCGAATCATGGGAGGCGCTATTGGGCAATCGGGGTGAATCCAACGCAGACGGTGTCTCATCATCTGCATTTGGATCCAAAGTCTCTACATCGGCAATGTCAAGTGGATCTTCAACAACGGTAGCACCTTTCTTGCCTTTCTTGGATCCCCAACCAGAAAACCAACCCTTCTTTTTTTGTGCTGGGGCGGGAGGTGGCTCTCGTATAACAACTCCTTTACTTGGCTGGGACTCTGTTGCACCAGTTTTTTTTCGGCGGGATTCTATTGCTATTTGCTTCCTTTTGCCAATTGAGATGATGGGAGCCCTTGTAGATTGTGAGGGAGGGGCATCCTGGGTAGATGACCCTCTCCTTCTAGATTGTGTGCGGGGCAGGCCTTCCATTAACCTCTCAAAATCATCATCATCATCACCATGTCCTCCACCTGCAATAGCCCCCACATGATACATTAGCACAAATGTAATTGATACAATATGTAAGATAAATGAAAGAAATTACTCTCCCACCTCCTCTGCACTCATGAAGCTCCAGTTCTGTCCCCAAGAAGATCCACCTCAGCCTCTGGATCCATCTCATAATGAGGGGAGTATGGCTGTCCCACATTCACACGATCTCCCTCCTCCTCTGCTTTGCTTCTGCTACTGCCCTTGCTAGGAAAGTGTTAGGGCGAGGTGGATCGTCAGGATCATCTACCTCCTCATCTAACTCATACTCCCCCCGCTCTGTTGTTGCTCGTGCAACCCATGAAACCATTGGGTCTTCTTCATCTCGTAGGAACCCAATATCAACAGGATCATATTCCACCTCCCCACGCTGCTTTAGATTTTGTGTGAGATGTTTGACCCTCAACCTCATATTGTAGTGCACGTACACCAATTGGTCCAAGCGCCTATATGACAATCTATTCCGCACTTTGGTGTGTATCAATGCAAACGTACTTCAGTTCCTCTCACATCCACTAGATGAGGAAGTCTGCGATAAGATCTTCACTGCAATTTTCCTCAATGTTGGCGCAGTATGCCCAAAGTTGAACCACCAATCAACTGCATCCAAATTCAATTATCTCAATCAGACCTCAACCATCAAGTTGCAATGATAAAAAATGAAATGGGAAGCATATTATTGCCCTCTACACGCTCCCGACCAGCAATGGCAGATGGCTCAGCAAAGGTCCCAATAGCTTTCCGAAAACTCTTCATCTGCATTTAATAAATTGATCATCATGCATATGAAATTCAAGTATTTGTTTGGATGGAAGATGATAATCTTATACTTGCCTCATCAATGGCATCTGCCGCTTGCACAGGACTTCTTGACAATCTTTCGACAACCCTTGTAAAAGCAGCCGTCAAGTCATCCTCATACGCCAGCTCGTGTGTGTAATGGTATGCAGGGTGGAGATATTATACTGCAATTGACGTATAAAATATCAATGGTTGTAAAATACATTAATATTTAGTGCATTACTAAAATATCATCAGTTTCCTTACCCGCCATATGTAGATCTCTACTCATCTGCCGGTCCCATCTATCCTCAACAACATCCAAGACCAAGTGTGCATGCCGAGGTGAGACTTCACGGATCTTCTTCTTCGCGGCTTCAAGCTTTGCATATACCAATCCTATAGACGGTCTCCTATCCCCATCAACCACCCTCAACACCTCATATAGAGGTTCAATGATCTGAACCAGCTTGAAGACCCGTCTCCCAAAAATTGGAGCTGTTGATGATGCCTTCCACCTCCTTTCCATCAGATGTTCCAGCAAAATTACTCTGCAACCATTTATCACCCCTGAACATGCGTTTCAATCCATCCTTGTGCTTCAATAGGCTCTGTAATGCCACAAATTTTGTTGCAAAGCGGGTGACAGCCGGTCTCAACAACTCTCCACCAGTGGACTCTCTCATCCACGCCAACACCAGATGATGATTGTAGATGAAACGTGTTATCTTCTGCCCTGCATCCACGACCATCTTTACGGGTTGCAATGTCCCAATCTCTTTAAGCATTAAATCAACACAGTGGGCAGCACATGGGGTCCAGTAAAAATGAGGATAAATCTTCATCAACTCCTCCCCTGCTTTTTTGTATGCAGTTCCATTATCTGTCACCACCTGCACAATATATTACTCACCAATCTCCTCAACAACCTCTCGCATCAAACTCATAATGTATTCATAGTTGTGTACTCTATCAGATGCGTCAACAGATTTGTGATAGAAGATTTGTCTATCACAATACACTAGGAAGTTGATGAGGTTGCTCCTGGTGATGCCCGACCAACCATCACACATCAGTGTGACACCATACTTCTCCCATTTTTTCTTAAAGCCGTCAATGTAAGACTTGATCTCATTAACTTCCTCCTGCAGATATTTCCCAGCCAAATCCCTAGCTGTAGGAGGCTGCACATGTAGGCCTCCACGTTGAACCTCCTGTATTGCAGTTTTGTAATAAGGATTGTTCGCTGCATTGAATGGTAACCCTGTATGGTGCCACCACTTTGCAATTGCTCGACCCACCTTGTATTTCGGCCCCTGCTGGTTGTATGCATCATCAATCCTAGTTTGCTTGCCATCTTCCCTAGGATACACATAAGGGTCCACATCCTCAATTTGCACACCTGTGGGTCTCTTGCTATGCCTGCCTTGTTCTGGTACTTGTGTTTGTGTGGGAGGGGGCCGAGTGAAATAATCTCCCACATTTGAAAATCGACGGGAGCCACTGCCACCTACCGCTAAGCCATGCCACTGCCACTGCCAACCTCATGCTGAGTTCCCTGAAAACTTACTCTGGGGCTGCCCTTTGATCACCTTCCCATGCCTCAGCCCTGCTATGTGCTCTGGCTAGCCTTTCCTGCACATCAGGATCAGACACATATTCTGCATACATTTCAACTTCATCATCAACGTCTTCATCTCGTTCCCTTCTGATATAATCCTCTCTGGATCTCCTTATCTGCCTTCTTTCTTGCTGTCTCTGTCCGAACCTGTTTAAGGTGTTCAATCATAAGCTTCTTAACTTCTCTTGGCACAGACTTACACCCCTGCACGTCATGGTAGCCTGCTAGTCGACCACCAGCAAGGTGCTTCTTCAAACGGGAGACCCCACCTCCTTGTCCCGTAAAACCATAATAATTGCACTTGAAGTTGTGCTATTTTCCAACATGATGCCATGCTGCCACCCAATATCATCAGAACCCCTTTTCGGTGCCATCTACAAGGACAAAAAAATAATTAATAAATTAACAGTAAATTAATTTCAATCTCAGAATTTGAACACTATAAAAAAGTGTTCTTACTTCTTAATTGTTATATGATATTTTTTTTATATACATGAACACATGATCACAGAAATCCATTCACACCTCCATATATCTTTTCTGTAATTATTAATAATGTAAGAACATAAATTAATTCTATTCAACTTCTTATGTAATCAACTTCTAACCATGATATAGAAGTTATACAACACATTCCTATCAATTTTTGGTTGTTTACACTTTTAAAGATTTTTTTAATTATTTTTTTAGAAAATCATATTTTAGGGGAAAGTGTTGTTATATGATAATTTTTTCATAGACATGAATCACATGATCATACAAAATTACAAATACATTCACACCTCCATAGTATTTTCTAAAATTCAAGTTTTATTTATTTTTTTTAATTTTAATATAATTATTAATTAAAATTAATTATACCTAAACTTCTTATGAAATCAAGTTCTAACCATGATATAGAACTTATACAACACCTTCCTATCAATTTTGATTGTTCAAAAAATTTCTAAGATTTTTTAAATTATTTTTCAGAAAATCATATTTTAGGAAAAATCTTCAAATCTACATGAAAAACTTGTAGATCTTGATGAGAATGGTTGCAAGTGTACACCAATCACTTGCAACAACATTTCCTAACAAGATCTAACCCATACACCAAGAAAAAAATAGAAAAATGAAAAAAATGGAGGCTTACCTTCAAAGCCCTGTAGAACCTCCAAAAATTTGAAGAAGAAGGGTTGAATGCCTCCAAATCCACCTCCAAATGGATGCAAACTCACGTAGGAAGCCCCACTTGTGGATTGGCATGCAAATCTAGGGTTTTTTGTTGAAAAAACCTGAAAACGGGGGGGAGAAGGGGGCTGCGGTCTGCTGCGCTGCGAATGGGACTGTAGAGTCCCGATTCGCAGCGCATCGGCGGTGTCGGGCGGATCGAACCCGATGCGCCAGTATCGGGCCGGATCGGGGCGCATCGGGTTCGATCCGCCTGTTTAAAGGGGATCCGCCCGCATCGCCCGAGCTGCGCATCGGATCCTCTGTGATCCGATGCGATATGCCCGAATCGGGCCGGCTCGATCCGGCACGCCAAACCCTGCTCTTACCAATAAAAAGTCAACTCTCTCGTCGAAGAAGAAAATCGCGATTTCGGTGATTTTAGCGAAATACTAACTTTCTAATCTCTCATAATTTGACATATCTAAAAATTTGATAATTCAAATAAACCATATGGAACACTAAAAATTCAAAGTTCGGTAAAAAAAAGTCAAACGTGCATATGACTTCTCTAAGGGAGTCGTTCTCCTATTGACAATACTTAGTCTGCTTGAGACCTCTCAGGATTTGGTCAAACCTAAGCTATCATCACCTAAACTCATGAGATTTTTCACATTTTAATTGAAAAGAAACTAGAAAGTGACAATTCTCATGACTTTGAGTGATGATAGTTTAGGTTTGACCAAATCCTGAGAGTCTCAAACAGACTAAGTGATGTCAGTAGGAGAGTGGCTGCCTTGGAGAAGTCATATGTACATTTGACTTTTTTTACCAGATTTTAGATTTTTAGTGTTCCATATGGTTTATTTGAATTATCAAATTTTTAGATAGACTAAATTATGAGAGATTAGAAAGTTTGCATTTCGCTAAAATCACCGAAATCGCAATTTTCTTCTTCAATGGGAGAGTTGACTTTTTATTGGTAAGAGATATGATTTTTTTGATATTTTTTTTAGATTCAAATGGGGGGGGATACTTCCTTATTTATATGTAATATCTTAAGTAAATAAAACTACAAATATAACATTTACTTAAATGATGTTCAGATAAATAAGGTATCATAATTATCGTTGCTCTGTATTGTAATATGAACATATGTGCAGCTAGACTATAGATATACCAAAAATGTTCTATTATTATATGTTTTTAAAGATTTTTTCCTCATTTTTTAAGCTGGCCGATCCTGGATGGGCCAGACTCCAATGGAGTCGGGCGGATCCTTCGACCCGACTCGGGTCGGGGTCGGCTGGGTCCGACCCAGCACCTCGACCCAACTATGCCATCCATGATGCAAATGTTTTTATTCTGCTACATAATGATCGTTCAGATGTAACAGATGGGCAGTAACTCATCTTCAACAGTAGGTTTGCTCAACTGTTCCTCAGCTAAAAGGCTACCATAGAACTCTCTGGCTTGACTTCTAATATCATCTTCCTTGTGGATCACCTGATCACCAATTTTGATAGCAGCTATGTGGTTCAACCTTCTCCTGCCTAATGCAATCCTGTTAAATAAGTTGTGTTTCTGTCCCCTTCTCCTAGCCTTTTTTCTCATGATCCCTGCTTCTAGTAAATTTCTTCCCTGGTGAGAATCTCTTCATAGTCCGAATAGAATCTCTACATGACTTGTCTTGCTCTCCATCAAACCTGCTTCCTCTAAGGAATCCAACACCGGAAGCTGTTGTAGGATGTTCTCCTCAGCTTGACTACTTGGAATTCGTTTATTCGTACCCCATTTTCTCAAAACCTGTGCGAGATGCTTTAATTTCTAAATCATAACAGCCATCCTCGCTCCCTGGGGCGAACAAGATGACCAAGTCGTACGGACAACTTCCAAGGAGTGTGACTCCCTGAGCCAGAATTGTCCGAAACTAAAAGCTTACCTCCTTTCATACCCTTGACCAGGGTTGGTAGGATCGGAATTAGGGGGCAAATCGGGAAATTCTTGATTCATTCCGATTCGCCCGAATCAGTCCAAATCAGGCCAATTCGTCTGTACCCTGCCACTCAACGTCCTCACTACTGACCTTCTTTGGAGCCGTCTGTGAGGGGAAAAAAATCCCCAAATCCATATGGAAACGATGTAGATCTAAGGGGAAAATGGTTGAACACTTATCAGTTGCAACATCATTTCCAACCAACATTTATCTCATACATTAAAAAAAAAAAAGATGGTACCTTACCTTCAATGGGTGAAGGAAGGACAAGAGCAAGAACAAGGGTATCCTGCCATCAAACGCCTTGTAATCCATGTAGAAAGGGCCCACCTAAGTCTTGGAGTGGAGATTCAAGGGTTTCTTTAGGGAAATGGGGAAACAAAGGGGAGGGAAGGGTTTTCGACGTGAAACCCTGCGAATCTGCTGAATCAGGTGTATCAAGGATCGACTCTTCCCTAATATGCTTCGATTCGGCCAAATCGGTCTCATTCATCTCAATTTGGCAAATCTTGTCCTTGACTAGTCCAAAGAAGAATAGGTTTGTGATGAGAGGTCACTCTCGCCAAACAAGAATGTAGATGAGGGAAGTGGTCCTCCTAATCCACTGACACTAAGAATCTATCGAGCCTCGAACACGAAGGCTTCTACCTCAGGTTGGACCAGGTGAAATGTGCATTCACTAGTCCAATATCAATGAGGCCAGCCTGTCTCAGTCACCGCATTAAAATCACCTCCCACAGATCACAGTCAGCTCACCACAAGATGGAAATGAAGCAACTCTTGCCATAAAGCTCTCTTACCTTCCCTAGATTGAGGGCTATATAGCCCCGAGAAGATCCAAGAGAAATCATCTCTCATGCACTGGAAATGAAGAGAAATGGCCCAATGCTCAACCTATCTGTCCTTTGCCACCTCAAATGGGTTCCAAATGACGACAATACCACCCATCATACCCACCTACCCACTATCGAGCATGCCACCCTTAGCCGAGCTGCTACCTGTTATCTCGCTCATCAACCCCTCCGCATCCCCTTCACATTTGGTCTCCTGAAGGCAGAGGATATCAGCCCTACATCTTCTAACCATTTCCCTAACTATACTCCTCTTTTCTTCACCATCCTCCAGGGGTGTAAATGAGCCGATACACTTGACGAATAGCTCAAAGCTCGACTCGATAAAAATTCGGTTCAACTCGTTTATTTAATTAACGAGCAAAGTTTGAACAAAAAAAAAACTCGGTTCATAAACAAATTGAGTCTAAACAGATGTGAGCTCGGCTCGATTATACTCGTGAACAACTCGTTAAGAGTTCGATTAAATACTTGTTAAGAGGTTGTCTAAGTACTCATTAACAATTAGTTTAAATATAATAAATATGAGAATATAAATATAATTATTTATTTCATAGAATTATTATAATGGGATAAGGCTCTGATGATGATGATGATGATGATTTCATAGAATTATTATTCAAGTATGAAATATTTACGAGGATCTAAATATAAAATACTAAATATCAGAGATATATACACAAATTATGTGGATAAGATAACCGATAAAAATTGGTTTGAATTAAAATATGAAAAAAGTGTATACATAAAATCATATTTGGCAAGGTTCCTAGGCATCGTAAATGTCATCTTCTTCTTCCTCCAGACCGCGCGCAGTGTTGCGAAGCATTGCCGACGTGGTGAAGTGATACTTTTCGGCAGACCACCAGCGGCAACTGCGGGGCAGCCAAAGTGCGGCCTGTTGCTGTGCCCCTGGCTACTATAGCAGAGCAGGGCGGGGAGGCCGGCCGTTCGCAACCGAATAGGCCTCCCTACAGCCCACCTCTCATCCTCGAGCCATCCCGACCAGACGGACCTTCCGCTGGCAGCTGGGCGGCCACCCTGCGCCCTCCCCCCTTGAACTGTCACCCCCAGCGCCCCTCCCTCATCGGCTAAATGCCCACCCTCTGCTTCTCACAAGCCATAATCACATATTGGAAATACAAAGACTGGGGGTGGTCTTAGGCCATTATAAAATGAAGTCCCCATTTCGTTCTTTCCTCAAGTTTGGCCTTCTTTCCTCAAGTTTGGCCCTGAGCTCGAGTTTGAGTTCGACTTGGGCCTTCGAATTTAAACCCCCCCCCCCCCCCCCCCCAAAAAAAAAAAAAAATTGGCCATTGAATTCTCAAGCTTAATTTTGAATTCATTGAATCCAAATTTGTTTAAGTATTTATTAAAAGTAAAATTTATTTAAGCATTTAATTTTAATTTAGATTTCAAGCTTCAACTCTAATTGGACTTGAGCTGAGCTCGTTTATTATATAAGCGAGTTGTTCAACGAGCCGAGTTCGAGTTTAAAAAATATTTAACGAGTTGAGTTCAAATAGTGGTTAGAGAAGCTTGATGAGTTTTGAGCTCGCCAAAAGTAAACGAGTTCGAGTTCGAGCAGAGTATAACTCGGCTCGACTCGGATCATTGACACCGCTACCCCTCCCCTCCCCTCCCAAAAAAAAAAAAAAAACCTTCACACTCCACAGATGACCACTTGCCAAGACCTCCTTCCCATCCTTCTCACTCGAAATGCCTCTCTCCTTCGAAATGCCTCTCTCCTTCTCCCCCTCCTTACTGATAACCACCCTTGAGCTGGGGGTATCGGGGACTTCAGCCTCCGAGGCCCAGCGAAGAAGCGCCACCTCATCTGCATGGGAATCCCCGCAGTCCTGCTCAGCGGCACTTGAATTGGCCACAGGCCTTGGGGCCACTTCCTTCATCCCACCCTTAGGAAGAGGGATGGTAGCCAGCGACTCTTTGTGGGGGTGCTTGGAGATCACCCGGGGAAGCTGTTTGACCGAACACTGTGCCGCCTCTAGACCGGGCCCACAAGCCTTGATTTTCCATGGAAGGGCCTGGGGGGAGGGGGTGCCGGGGCCCACCAATCAGACCTTCTGGCTAGAGCATTGAGCCCGCAAAAGAGGAGAGAAAGACTGTACCTTCCCACCCACGTTCGTAATGGAAGTACCAGGGGAAGCCAGTTTCCCCGGCTCAGTCCCTCTACTGGAAGGAAGGGAGATCATGGCCACTGCACCGGAGGGAACCGGAAGCCCTACCTGGGACCCCTCTGCCAGGCAGAAAGGCAGGGGCCACCGTAGAAGTTTTCGCATGGCAGCTAGCTGGAGATCCTGCACACAGCCCAGCAACGAGGGCAATCCAACAATTGGGAGAGGAACATGGTGGATTGCAGGTAGTCCAGACCTGGTGCGAACTGCTAAGGCCGATTTGGGTAAGTTAGACCTGAAATTCCACACTCTGTCCTGCTCATCCGAACCGGACGCTCCATTATCCACTTCTCGAACCTGTGTATCTATGGCCAGCCATCCCGGCCCAGTCGAAGGAACTGGTTTTGGGTTTGAATTCAAAAGGGTCACCCTGCGATCGTCTTCCTCCTCCCAGCGGGCCGCGGATTGCCCTAGCTGCTCCTCTTCAAACTACTTCTTTCTCCCAGTGGACTTCCCAGGACTCACCGCTGGCCCCTCCAGCGACTGCACCTGCACCCAGATGCACAGGATGATGGGTGTTCCCGCCATGTCTGCCGTGATAACAGCTGGGATCGCTGCCGGGCAAGGCACCAAGATCTCGACGGTAACAACAATGCGCGATCCCCCTGGGAAGAGACTTAGAGATCCTCTAACGACCCTGCTAAAGTCACGTACCACGAAGCCCACACCCTTTTCAAAAACACACATGCAGGTGAGCACCCTCCACTAGGATCTGCACCTTCCTCAAGTGGGGATTGGGGAAGGTACCCCTAAACTCCAACCACTCATAATCCTCAACAAAGCACCGTTCACCGCCAGAAAGGCATTGTGAACCATAGCCACGACCACCTCTTCCTCCTACACCACTGCTAGAAAGGTTGACTGAGACACACAATAAGCCACCCAGTGAGATCCTGACACCCCCATCAAGCGCCACCTAACCTCTTCCGCCTTCGATGCCCCATCGACAAGGGAGCAACACAGTCACCTTCTCAGTCATTCCTCCTCCCCTTGAAGGTCCGTCAGAATCTCCCCATGTCGTGTCATCATTTACTCCCGGTACTCTGCAGCAGACGACCTCTAACTACCTCTACAAAGGACAGGCGACTTCCTGTTCTCCCAGCCTCCTGCACTGATGCTGGACCCTTTCCCTTGCAGAAGCGTTGGACATGTTCTTGCCTTCCACGCAAAGCAGGTTGGTCCGAAGAAGGGACCCAGGCCCCACGCCCTATGCGAGCCACTGCAGGAGACCATCTCCGGCAGTCGCTCCCCAGAAACCCAAAGGAAAGACCCCAGAGCATGTCACTCTAAAAAGTGTACAGAGAGTGCGGGAATCTCTAGTGCAAGGAACTCATTCTTGATATAGGGGATAGGATGAAAAAAGAGAATTGAAATGACATATACAAGCTATGAATGAAAAACAATGTTTGGAATGAACATAAGGGGGAGAGGAGCCTGTGAGCTGTAATCTTTTTTATAAAAAAAATTTAAATGGCTCAAGCCTCAGGCAAATACCCCATCTAGACCCGAACCCCCAACCCTCTCCTCCCTACCCCACCCAATGTCCATCCCGCCTACAAGCTGGGGACAAGCTGCAATCTCTCTCTCTTGTTTCATCTCCATATTTGTCAACCAACCCATATTATATCCACTTTCTTTTTTTTCCATTTCATGTTTACTCCTTGACTCATGTCTTTATTTCAAATGATGCTGGATTACAACTATAGTGTAGTGCTACAAGGAAGTGTAAATTTGTGCTTTGAATCAAATCCTCACCAAACTTCTCTCTTGCTGCCCATTGGATTACCCGCATGCATGATCCTTGGACTAGTCCTCTGGCATGGATGTTTACATGTTAGAGATGAATATGTAGGTTAGAAACGAAATATCTACAACTTTCGTTCCATTTCTCTATTTTTCAATCCAAGCCACTGAGATAAAATGGGATTGGGTTACTTCATATTATCTGACACTTCACATAGGTTTGTTAGGAGGGCTGCCAGTCTGCTTAGGGTCTACTCCAAGGGTCATTTCATGTCAGGTGGTCCCGTGAGCTGTTTGGGGGCAACCATCGTTGTTAAAGTGGTCACCTAGGTGCTGCCTTTGTGGAAAGGCGTAAATATGTTCAGTGTGTGACAGGCTATAGTTTTAAATACCCAAAAAGGCACTCCAAGGCGCCACCTAGGTAATCAAGGCGCATGCCTAGGACCACTTGGAGCACTAGACCATTAAGCCCGACCTGACCCAAATGGATCCACCACTTAAAACCCAAAACCCCACCCCTCCATCAACTCATGCCATTTGCGATTCCCCTTCTCCTAGGCCGCATCTAGGGCTCTTCCCCAGTGTGTTCCTAGCAGGAGCCTGCGACCACTGCCGCCGCTGCCTCCAGTGCTGGCATCGCTGCCTCCGGCTGACAACAACACTTCTTTTGTAAGTTACTCCTTATTCTCTCTATCTCAATCTCTCCCTCTCTCTCGGTCCGAAACTCCTTCCCCCTCTCTTGGACTTCCTCTTCCCCCTGACCCCGGCCAGCTAGTGGTGATTTCCCACTTCCCCCTCCCCACACCCCACCCCCCAGCCGGGCCCTCCCCCCTTCCCCCCCAACCTGTGCGGATGTGGCACCATGCACAGTTATCGACCCCTCCCCGGTCCCCTTTTGCCCCATCCCCGGCCCCTTTCCCCCTTTCTAATCTCTATGTCATGGTCTAATGACTGTGTTCGCTGTCTGAAATTTTTGTTGAGTTTTTATGATCATAATATATTTTTAGAGAAAGAAATATCATACAGGGGGGAATACTCTTGAAATAGCACAGATTGGGCATCATCCTGGGTGCCTAAGCACTCAGGTGCCCAAGGACCCAAGCATGTCTTGGCCACCTTGATTCCTTGACAACTATGGAGCACTTGACTAGGATCTATGTGCAGCAAGTATCAGTAATTGTTTTTCATGCTTTGTCTGACATTGTTCGTTGGAACATATTTTTCTAATTTTTAATACTCTTTCTCGTTGTTTTGATGTTTTTATAGGGCAACCTTTTGTCGACCAAGATTGACCCCAGATCAGCTGAATCAGGTTTGGATGGTCAATCTGGGTGGATATAGGGGTCGATTTGAATTCTTTGAATGGTCAATGTAGGGCTGGATCAATCCTGATTCTTTGAAACTTGCATGACATAGTTTAGCAGGTGTTAGACCCAAAAGCCTTTTTCCTCTTGGAATTCTTCACAATAAGTCCATTGTTTACTGGAATTAGGGAAAATGGGAAATCATGCAATTTTCATTCTTAAAACTTTAGTGGTCTTAGACAAAAGAATTGTGAAAATTATTTCTGAATAGAGAGAAGAGAAAGACCCTGAAAATTAAACAATTTCTGGTAGAAGAAGACTCATGAGAAAATGCCAAAGTGGGTCTCTTTAGCACTTCAAGGGGTCTCCAGCTGCTTAAAAATTGCAGCGCCCAGGGGGTTCTAATTGCCACCAAATGCTCAAAAGAGCCAAAAGGGAGCAGAATGAAGGGCCTGGTTTATGGGGTGAAAAGTGAGAGTAAAAAAGGGGAGAGGCTGCCCCTTTTATAGAGGGTGAAAGTTGGGGGGGGGGGGGGGGGGGGGGGGGAAGAGCCGCCACACTCTTTGCTGCCACCACATAATGAAAAATGGAGGGCTGGCCCCATGCCATCTCATACCGAGAAGGCCAAAGCTTGAGGGTGGAAGGGGGGGGGGAGGGAGTGCTGTGGACTCCACCTCTCTCTCTTAAAATAAAGAAGAGGACAAGGTCTTATGACCCCTCGTAAGGGGGCTGTGGACCCCATCTCTTTTTCACATAAAATAAAGAAGAAAGGACAAGGGAGTGGGGGTCTCATGACACCTCATAGTGGGACTGTGGGCCCCACCTGTCTCTCACATAAAATAAAGAAGAAGAGGTCAAAGGGGAGGAGGTCTCCTGATAGCGGGCTGTGGACCCCACCTCCCCCTCACATGAAGATCAAGAGAAATGAGACAAAAGAAGAGAGGACACCTCAAAGTAGGGGGTCTTGCCCCTTTGAAACGGCACTGGGTTTGAAGGTGCACTGGACTGATTTGAAGGGGCTCTGGGCTGAAGAAAGGCACTGGCCTGAAGGAGAAGAGGAGGAGCTGCAAAAGAGCTGGGAAATCTCCAAGCCAAGCAGTGCATGATAGAGACACTTAGAGGGATCAACTTAGATCCTCAAGGAGAAGGCTCCAAGGCAAGGGCCAAGAGAAGACCTTCAGGGGAATTTAAATCCTCCTAAAGGCAAAATTCAAGAGGCCAAATCTCTAAAGAAATTTGTGCTGATCAATGCATTTAGCTACTCTTTAAAAATGTTTCTTTTTGTTGGTCATATAATGCATAATGACATGACAATGGGATAAATACCCAAGCATGTCCTTTTTCTTTGAAAAGTGGATAGTACCACTAGTATATAAATGGAAAGGAGAAAGAATGTACAAGTATAGGCTCAGAAAAAGGCCAAAAAAATTGCTGAGTCCACCTATACAATGCCGTCCACCACCAGGACAGCCTCTCTCTAGCCCCTCAACAAATCAAGAACTTGATTGATTCACATTACAAAGCATGGATGTCCATTCCTTCATTTTGACACAGATTACATGATAAAGATACTCAGCATTCCAGGCCACCCTCGCAAAAGTGCGGTTGTCTCTTCCCCCATATCATCCACAAAGTAGCATGAAAGATGAGCCACAATATTGTGTTCTCTCTTTTGATCCGCCAATGTCTTCTCCACTTCTGCATGAAAACACGCACATAACCATCTTGAGGAATAGCATTGTGAGTACTAGCCACCACCCCCATCCACACCAAGCGGGCATAAAAACAACCCACATAAGGATGATCAATGGTTTCCTCTTCCTTCCCACAAAGAACACAAAGAATGGATATTCGGAAGGTACCCCGTGCCAAGAGATATTCTCCAAATGAGAACCTTCATCTTGAGTGGACTTAGAGACCTCCAAATCTGAGACAGTAGCCCGTGCCGAAGCCCACTATCTGAAATGATACTATATGCAGATCTCACCAAGAAACTTCCTCCCTTTTCTCACCGTCATGTCCACTGTTCCATATTCTCAGAAAGGGAAATGAAGGACAAACAAGAGAGCAGGTCCTCAAGCTGGCAGTTCTCTGACTGTAGGTGCCCACACCCTCCCAGGTAGAGAGGGGATCAAGAACCTGAGAAAATGGAATGAGAGGGACCGCAACCACCTGATAGAAGTCGAGGAAGACCTCACAAAGAGGAAGATTCCCACACCGTCTCTCTCTCCAAAATAACGTCATATCCCCCTCCCGAAGAGACCTTGGCACCCGAGAAGATAATATCCCTACAGGAGGAGATGTCCTGCCACAAAGGAGAAGTGCTGGATCTCGGAGAAGGAGAGTAGGAGACATGTCTCAAACTCTAAAGCTTCTAAAGTACCTATGTCTAATGATAGTGATCCACAGGCAATTCCAACCTCTAATCTCCACAGCCATTTTGCAAGTAAAGCCATGTTGAAGTCCTTGATATTCTTCAACCCCAAACCACCTTGTTCCTTGCTCTTGGTGCCTCTATCCCGGGGAACATTATACCATTCCGTACACCTGTCACCATTGCCGTGCAAAAAAGATCTGCAATGAGTGACTGCTAATCTCTTTGCCACCAGCTTCGGGATTCTGAACGTGGAAAGGAAATACATCAGGAGAGTATCCAGAACCGAGCTACACAAGACCAATCTGTCCCCGTAAGACAGTCTTGGGCTTCCAGGCCGCCAATCTGGAATTAAATCTATGAACAATAGGTAGCCAATCAGTGGATCTCAAAGCACAGGGAGAGAGCGGAAGACCCAGGTAGGAAATGGGGAAGGAACCCTTTCTACACCCCAAAACAGTACCTGCCTTCCACATAGTGTTCTCCTCAATGTTCACCCCAATCAAAAGGCTCTTATCAAAATTTACTTTCAGCCCTGTGTCCTCCAGGAGTTCAAGTAAAAATCTCACAATGAAAAACATATGGTCTCCCTTTGCCAAGAATAATATGGTATCATCAGCATGCTGCAAATGCAAAATAGTCATGCCACCTCTTACCCCCCGAACACCTGCCAGAAGGCCAGTTGCCTCCGCTCTCACCCACGTCCTGCTCTTAACATTAGCCACCAGAACAAAAAGCAGAGGGGAGAGAGGATCTCCGTGCAGGTCATTAAAGGATGTACTTACATGATAAGAATTATCAACACTTTAATTATGCCTAATTCTCGGGAGATTTAAAATAAAACACTTGGATCAGCCTCTCATCAATTTGAGACTTTTATAGAGATTGCATGCTTCTGAAATCCTAAATCATATCTAGACTTACTGAAATTGTAGAAATACATGTCAAGTTACTAATAACACAGTAAATTGACATTTAACTCAGACTCACCTGTAATTCCAAAATATGCCAAATGGACATAAGTTCTTGAAAGGGAAACCACTCTAAGGTTATCTGATTAATGTGATTCGTGTCTCAAATCTACTAAGAATATTTAGCTTTCAGAGTTTTCTGAAATTGAGGTAATAACTACAAGGTGTTTTCAAATTGTCCAGGAAACCTAAGTTTTATGAAAACCAGAAATCAAATAAGATGCTTTTTTTGACTGGGTTTGCTTTCAATTTCAGAATTCATCAAATTGACAAGAAGTCCCAAAGATGATGTGATTGCAAGCACTTGGAACCTGTCCTCTTTTAAAATTATCATGATGGGCAATCTTAAAAACATCTCGGGAAGTTAATCAAAGATCTTTGGTTAATTAACGAATGTAATTAACACCAAGTGTGGAGAGGCAAACCCGGATCCTCAATCCTATCCTTGACAGGACGTGTATGTCCCTCAAGGGTTCATCCCAAACCCTTGGAATCCTCAATGATTGAACAGTGATGGGACTAAACACATACTCAAATAATCAAATTCAAAAGGAAAAAAGTCAACACCAACCATAATGTAGTAAAATTCTTCTTCCTTGAGAAAACAGCAGGTTATGAGTATAAGCTTATGTATCCAAAGAGCGGTCCTCAAAGGCTCCCCTAGATTCTAGAAAAGATATGGATGATGAAGGCAACTTTGCTATAGGGATGCGTGTTCTTTGTGGCGTCTTTCAGTCATGATGCAAATGGAAATGCAAGCCAAGTCACAAGAACCTGATGTTACTGATGGGGTTCGCATCAATTGATCGTTTCCTCAAACTACTCTGTGAAGAATGTTGAATCATTGTTTTCTAGTGTTCGTACAGTCATTTGTTGTGAAGATGTTGGCATTTGCAATTTTGTCAAAGTGGCAAAAAATTTAACTATTTTATCTGAAGTCTGTTTAAACTATTGAGATGTAGTTTGTGAAGCATATGTTGCACTACGTATTGTGAACCGATGGTCTTCCTGTTCTCTTGTGCAGATATTCTATATATATAGTATTCTTTTTTGGAAGGTTAGATTGTTGTCCTTTCTCAAGGTTCCAAGTGATAAGTAAATCTCTTCTTGTCCCATTCAGGTTCACGATGATGGTGAGGTGTCACTGAAACACAGATTGACTGGGCACCAGAGACCTGTGCTGATGGTTGCTTGGAGCCCTGATGACCGTTTGCTTCTGACATGTGGAATGGAGGAAGTTGTCAAATGCTGGGATGTTAACTCCGGATATTGCATTCATGTGTATGAAAAAAATGGGGTTGGCTTGATTTCTTGTGGTTGGTTTCCTGACGGGAAATGGGTTTATTCTGGCCTTACAGACAGGAGTATCTGCATATGGGACCTAGAAGGGAAAGAAATTGAATGTTGGAAAGGGCAACGTATAATCAAAATCTCAGACATGGCTGTGACAGCTGATGGCAAATTTATTATTAGCATGTGTAGGGAAACTGCTATTCTTTTGCTTGATAGGGAAACAAAAACCGAAAGATTTATTGAAGAGGAGCATACAATTACATCATTTTCATTGTCAAGAGATGACAAGTTTCTACTGTTAAATCTTATAAACCAGGAGATTCATTTGTGGAGCATACAGGGAGATCTGAAACTCGTTGCCAAGTACAGAGGTCACAAACGCACAAGGTTTGTAATAAGATCCTGTTTAGGGGGTTTTGATCAGGCTTTCGTTGCAAGTGGAAGTGAGGATTCACAGGTATGAATTGCTCTCTGTTGCGTACTGATTCCAGGTAATTGGTAAAGAATTAAAGCTGCAGGATCATAATATCTGGAAATGTCAAAAAGTGTGAATGCATACTCCTTTCTGTTCTCTGTAGTTAGCCTGCTTATCCATGAGGCTGCTTATGATATGCTTTATTCAGAAGTACAAAACATTGTTGTATCAGTTTACTAAGTTAGGTAATGTGTTGAAGGACCCTATACTTAGATTTGTCTATACACTTCAGGAGTCTGTTCAGCATTTGTAGCCCATTTTTTAATATTCAGAGTCCGATTCTTTCTGCTGTCATCTTGAAGTATATCTGATTATCTTCCAAAAACGTCACTTTTGAAGTGAATATATCCAACCTGCTGGTGGCATTTTGAAACACTTCCATCGGTTCTTTGTGCATCCATGCTGCCTAAATACTCAGTGCTACATGCTTGTTTAATCGTGAACTAACCCCAGGTGTTGCGTTATCTATTTAGGCTTTTATCATCTGCTGGGCTTTTCTGCATTTGGGTCCCCGACATTTCTTTTTCAAAAGTCATTGTTCTCAAGCCACTTTTCATGCTCTTTGATTTTTGCTCAAATTCACAGGTCTATCTATGGCACAGAGGCTCAGGGGAGTTCATAGAGGCATTGCCTGGTCATTCTGGTGCTGTTAATTGTGTGAGCTGGAGTCCAGTAAATCCGCACATGCTTGCATCAGGCAGTGATGACCGGACGATTCGTATATGGGGATAGAAAGAACTAATGTTAGGCAGAAGGACTCGGTTAGCAATGGTGTTGTCCACTGCAATGGAAATAGTAAATGATAATGACATCCTCATTTATCGATCTCCTAATGACAATGTAAATTCTTTTCTTTCCTTGTTCACTCTTTAGGCCTTCATAGCCCAAAAAAAAAGTGTGTAAAATATATGGTGTCAATTCGCTGAATAAAGCACTATGTGTGACCATTTTTAGTTCTTCAATTTACTTCTCTAGGTCAAGCTGACGAAAAAGGCTCTGACAGGGTGTCTTGGTGTATCTGACGAACATTGTTTGCATGGGACTGGCTGGAAACCTTGAACAAACACGAATCACGCAGTGATTCAGACTTAATGGATATGAATGAGGTTCCTCCCGAGAGTTTTAAAAATTGATAATAGATGGTATCAACGGTAAAGGTGCAGAATGGGTTTTACTAAGAGACAGATCAATATGGCAAGCTGTGTTTAAGAGCTCTTAGCCCTCTTAACCGGAGCAGGTGCGGTGCTGCTCACACCATCTTTGGGAAGCAGTGCAGGCGCCAGAAAGTGCTCGTCAGTCCACCTCTCTTCTAAGTTTATGCTCCTAAAAGTGACTCTCTGCATTGCAGATTAGATTGCAAAGTTATTGGAAAGAAGTGTGCTTGCATGTGTATTAATATTGCGTGTGGATTAGTGCAAATCTTTTACCATTACCACTTTCTTAATCATTAGTTTGATAGTCACAGCTACAAGGGTTTTGAAAGTCATGCGCCTAACATACCTTGTGGGCGGGAAGCTCGACACGCGCGTCCAAACTGACATGATGGTCATGCAGTCTTATTGCATCTTAACTTGCACCAAACCAAGTAACAGTGGGGTCGGTGACTGTAGGTACTCAGAGCAGCTCAGTGGATAAGATCTTCCATATATTGCAGAACTCTAACAGATCTCAGATTTCGGGGAGATCAGATCCGAAAGAAGTTAACACAAAGGTTAAATAAGTAAATATGAAAGTACAGATATTTCCAACCAAAAAGAGAACAGAAATACTTTTTTTTTTGTAATTGAGAGGAGCTAAAATGTTCCTGTCAAACTGCATTAATTAAAACGGATACAACAAGAACACATCAAACTACATGTAGTACAGGCCATGATAAGCAGAAAGAAGAACAAAACACTAACAAAGAGACGACCAACGTAAATGAAATCACTACAGAGGATCCCATCTCTTCTCAAGCATAGAAGTAGTGTCCTTGTTAAACATCTTCAAAGTCCTATTTTAATTCTTTTGCGGCTATCATAACAGTGCTATCTTCATCTAGGTGGCTCTTTGAGAGATCGAGTCTTCTTCCTCTATGATGTCTCTCAACCGACCTTCTCCTTCTCGGATTTTTTCTTGAATTGCTGCATTTGTATAAATTTCTTTGGTCTTTAGGACTTCTTTTTCTAACTCTAGAAGTTGATCTACTAGTGCTTCTACTATGCAATCTGTTGCCCGGTTCGGGGTCTATCTAGCTCCCCACTTATTTGAAATGAGAAGTTTTTCTTGAGCAGTGTTGTTCTTTTAGTATTTTCCTTACTGTTTTTCTCTTTATGTATTGCACTTGGGATATTCCACCAATATTCAGCCCTTCCTCCTAATGCTTTCTTTAATTTAGTGTCGGTATCCTCCGCTTGACTTGAGAGCTTTACTGTTTTACATGTATCTCATTCTTCCCACTAGTTTCTTCATCCTCTCTACAATCACAACCCTCTACTTTGTCACCTGCCCCTTCCCCACTCCTTACTCTCCCTTCCCCCACCACTGACTCAAAACGTGGGGGACGCGATTGGAAAGTTGTATTGGAGAAACAATGGTCTTTGCTGATCATGTGTTTAAGACTCCCACCTTTTCTTTTCCAAGTAACCTCAATCCATTGACCCTCGCTCTCTTGAGCTTGGGACATACCTATTGTTGGCGGACTCCCTCTCTACAACATGCACTTTGATGGTCCACTCCTCCACATCTGAGGCATCTAACTTGAATACTAGAAATATGCCCATGTACGCACTAACCAATAGTAGAGTCTAACGTTCACATATCTATGTAGTAGGTATTTCTTATAAGAGCATGATAATAATGGCAATGCCTGAGACGTCTAAATGAATTGGTCGTCCCGGTGTAGCTACTATACTTCAACATCAAAGAGCACAACAAAAGATTTGACAGCAAATCCCATTAATGTTTCACATCAGGATCAATGCAAGTTATCTGGCACGGCATCCGTCCTTTTTTGAAGAAATGGATGGATCCGAAATCGATTCCGAGGTGGAAGGAGGATTTCTGATGGTAACCTTAGCCATTGAGCTGCTACCCAACTAGGTTCGATAAACAGGTGCAAGAAATTTATGTCACCCGTACTCAGTACTACTTAGTAGAGACTGGCTCTTGAGCCTGTCCATCTTGAACCCCAAGCCGAGTTTTCAAGTTCAAATTCTCCGAGAGAAATGTGCTTTCTACCCGACCGAATTGCTGACATACAATTTATTGGGCCATGTGACGCCACATGGGCAATTGTTTTTCTTTTCCAGGAGAGGCAGCGCCAGCACCAAGTTGCCGCCGGCCGGCCAACGGCAACCAGCAGCCGACTGGCAGCTCTGCTCACCGGTGACTGGGTAGAAAGCATTTCTCAACCTCCAGTTGTTAACATGGCATTTGTTTCGGCTACCCACACTGAGAATATTGTTACAGTGTGCACACATCACTTCACCCATAAGCTACCAGGTCAGAATGATCAAGCCTCAAGGGAAGAAAAAAAAAGTAAATAAAATGCATCCATAAGATATACAATGTGCGCTTTGTTTTCTCACAAAGAACACAGGTGAGGAGTGCACCACATCAACAGTCATCACCAGGCACACACTGCCATGAAACCACATTATAGAAGAAGATACGTATTCTGGTCATTGTTTTCTTATAGAATGTGCAACTGCGGAAATCCTTAGGGATCAACATGGGCCTCCTGCTGCTCATCAGCTTTGTTGTTTACTTTGATCTCCAGGAGCCGCTCTATTGGTTGCCGGCAAATAGGGCAGCGATTTGTCTGAAACCCTAGGACCTTCGCACATTCGCTGCACATACACTGCATCCAATACAAAACAAATGACATTGACGCCCATACATCAGATGATAGTTGTATGTTTCTTTTTCTTCTTTCTGTCCTTCGAAAGATAAGAGATGAACATCATTTTTTCAGAAGAGGACTTCGTATAATTGTTACTCAGAAGACAAAATAAGGACAAATTACAAAGAATGTAGGAAGTACGTCAGAGGTGCCAAATGAACCAATCTGATATGTCTACACCAGAATGATCAAGTTAGGGACACTTCAGCAACCCAAAACCATATAGGAGAGCCACCACGCAAGCAGCAATAAGATAATCCATGTGTTTCGCGCTGAAGTTTAAATATGCACTGTTCATTCAAAAGAAGACACAAACCCTAGCCAAATATGTATGTCATGTTCAGCTATATTTGTTAATGCAAATTCTGCTCTGATTCATACCCATGTCCAATATTTCACTTTAAACATCAACGTCAATCTATAAGCTTCAGATGAGACAAAAAGTCACCTCTGTGTAAATATTCAAGTGCCCGACATAAGTCTACTCTGGACATCTACAAACCACCTACAGGTCACTGTATTGTTTTTTCGGAAAGGTAACACAGGCCACTGCAGGAAATTCAAGGCAGCAAAAAAATGGCACAACACATTCTAGAAATTTCCCTCGACAGAACTTACAGGTTATCAAAAAGAGAAGAAAAGAACATATGGATGCCCAGTATCTTTTGTATGTCATTCTATAAGCTTCAGATGAGACAAAAAGTCACCTCTGTGTAAATATTCAAGTGCCCGACATAAGTCTACTCTGGACATCTACAAACCACCTACAGGTCACTGTATTGTTTTTTCGGAAAGGTAACACAGGCCACTGCAGGAAATTCAAGGCAGCAAAAAAATGGCACAACACATTCTAGAAATTTCCCTCGACAGAACTTACAGGTTATCAAAAAGAGAAGAAAAGAACATATGGATGCCCAGTATCTTTTGTATGTCATTCCCCTGTATTCCCTATATTTTCACGCATAGCATCATAATAACTAATATTCTCTTTATGATACCCCTCAATTGGGCTCAATTCAGTTAGTGTTGAACGAACGAATATTCCACTAGAGATGCAACTAAGGTTAAACTATAACGTTCTACAAGGTATATATGATAAAATGGCAGATTTTAGGGGAATACATGTCACACTTTTGATTATATAAGGAAGTTAAACATGAACGGATTGGTCCTCTTTTCTTCAACCTACAGCTAAGGCAAACAAATGACATATGACAATAGGGGTATAGGTGAAGGACAGTCTCTTATGGGAGTGTACATGATAATCTAAAGAATACGAGGGTAAAGGAAAAAATTGACAGATTTGAGATACGCTTATAACTATCTCAGATAAAAACAACACTAAGAATTTAACTCCAGGAGAAAACAATAGCTAAAATGTTGGAAGCAAGAACAAAGGATCACCGATCATCAGATAAAAATAATAGGATAATAAAATAAGAGACTTGAACTAACCATGTGTCTGCAAGGTAGGACAGTCGTGTCCCGTGGTTCAGATAGGCATATAACACATTCCTTCCCAGGATCATTCCCATCAAACTCACCATCAACTGAATTACCAATCCCATATATCTCCTGCAACTCGTACCTTGTACCATTCACCCACAATATCTGTTTCACGACCCTCACTTGATACTCACCATTCTCCTTCTTATCAAATACTGCTTGAGTGATTTGTGAATTTAGACTTCCCATCTTTTCGGTATCACCAACTGGACCATGCTCACCAGAAAGAGATGCTTCTGCTTTCACTGCAAGGGGATACACTTCCATCTCACCCTCTTTCAGCAGTTCTGCTTCCTCAAACATTGAGAAGTCAATTCCAGTTCCAGATGGCTGCCTGAACTTCTGGCCTAGACCCTCCTTGAAAGTAATTGTAACAGGTTTAAGCAAGTTGTCTTTCATTGACGTCAAGTTACAGTCAAAGCCTTCCTTTGCAAATAAAATAACGGTGATGCTGTTTCCAAAAGGAAAAAAGAAAACTCTGTGAGCAAACAGGCATCAAGCGAGAAAAGAAGTTTCTTGCATGTACAGAAACAGATAGAGGACATGAAAATGCGACTAGAGCAAAAAGCTGTCTACATAGCAGATTTTTCAGCATGTGCAACATGAATTTTGTCTATTCCAATAATTTTCTTTCATATTTCATATTTCTTACCCTTCGTACTTCTAAAATATACCCAGGAAGGAGGACTAGACAGAGACAGGATGGAGAGGAACCTGGTAGAACAGTCAGGAAGACCAACGATCGTACAAATAGTGGGAACAAGATCACAAAGGAAAAAAACATGACAAGAAGCAGAGAAACCATGCACATTTTCAAGGAATATAACATCATAGGGAAACTCAAGATGATGAGCAAGAGGGTAAAAGCAGCGGCGGCAGGCTTTGTGCTCTCAACTATACCTAACAAAAGAACACTTCAAAGCTCGAGGGAAAAAGCCCAGTGCATGCATGAGGCAGAAGGAGCACATTCTAATATTAAAGTCAGCAGACCGGAATCAGACCCAGCAGTAGCCGCAGTACATTCAAACCAACTGGAAACATTCTGGTTATGATGACCAACACATGGCCAGAATCAGCAAGGTTTTGGACAAAATGAGCCTTGAAACTGGAATTGGAACCGGCTGGGACCTATCCAGTTCCTAAAGCCTGTTTTAATTTCTTAGAGCATAAAAAGCAAGTAAGACAACCAAATATACAAAGATGTTGAACGGCAGGGGTATTGAAATGAAGGCGCCTCAAGGGGATGTTGAAAAAACAAAAAGATACGCTAATAAGAGGGATATGTAGTAAGCATAGCTTCACCTCAAGATTGAGGAACATAATCAAAGATAGAACCTACATAGTTTCAGAAATTTGGCAATGCTTCCATTTTGTAGTCCAAGATGAAGATGGAACTACTGACTACTAAGCAAGAGGCTGTGGGTGGAATAGAGCTCGTGCATCTCAAAATGGAAGATATTCACAAGCAAAATTAGTTTGAAAAACTTTAGTTGCAACATTTGTAATTTGGTGTCTGAACACAAAAAGAGAAATGACAACAAATGCAAGCACTGATTGCTATATCTCGAGAATATCATGAGATCTCTGAAGAATTTGTCTGTTCGGCCTGCCGAGATCTGAAATGCCCCAAGCACCTGGCCAAGGACCTACAAAGCCCAGACTATTCATGGAACTATGTGTTTGAATTGGCTAGTTTACTTTTGGCACATCAAAGCTCGAGGGCTTCAAAATTCATCGCATCCCTCCACCCTCACAGTGCCATGAACTCTTGGAGCTGTATGCACCATTAAGCCACCTACCATTCTCGACTAGCTACTATCAATCCATCACATGCCATCAATCTACAAGCTTGAGGGGAGGGGGGAGGTTACTTTGCATCAATAACCCTCTTAAAGGGAAAATTGTGCAACAACCAATCCTAGACATTTGCATGAAAAGCACCTTCTTAAACAGATAATTCTCAGGTGAGCCCTCATGGTAAACTTCTGTAAAATATACACTGAATATTCTATTTTCCTCTACTTCACTCTTCCAGAGATTTTGACAGTTTGTTAATTAGAAAGTAGTGAAAAAGGACACATCTGAATTAATTCATATTACAAAGTTATACATACAACTAGGAATCTAGGATATATTTTTATGTAATTTTCACTTTAAGATGGGTATTTTTGCAAAAAACACAAAGGATAAATAACAACAGAAAGGAGCAAGGCTCCCCACCATAGTCAACATGCTCATTAACCATCAACCACCTGCAAGCTAAAAAGGATCAGCACACTCTCCTCTTTAAACCTTCTACACTCAACAATCTGCATACCCTCCTGCTGCCCCCCTCTAGCAGGTGATCCTTTTCTTGTGAACTTTTGCACTATTATCTGGATAAGTGAATGACATGAAAAATTTCCAGTAAATAGTGTAAGAAAGCACATCATATCCTCTACTACCATTCCCAATATCCAAGATTTCTTTGAGAGATCTCTAAGAACTCTTCTCTCCAACAATACCCAAGGTTGGCAGTTTCAGCCGAAACAGAAACGTTTTGGTTTCAGACCCAACCGATCCGAAACCTCACCGAAACACTGTAGCATATTTGATATTGGAAAAAAAAATTAATTAGATCCAAAACCTAACCGAAACAGGCCAAAACCAACCAAAACGAAACAGAAGCGGTTTCAATTTCGGGGCTGGCCAAAACCGACACCGAAATCGAGTTTGCCATCCTAGACAATATCCAGACAAAACTGACAGTCAAGCATCATTCCTTGGATGAAAAGAAGCTTAAGACAAGAATGTATGAGCCAAAACTTTGTGGGGTGCCTTAACCTTCCAAGTCCTTAAGTGTTAAAAGCTGACACAGATTTTTTAATAGAGAACTGAACACCATTGCTTGCTCAAACAAAAATATCTTAAGAGAATTGTGAATCTGGATATTTCCCAAGAAAGCTAACTGACAGGTGGACTTTTTTACCACATCATCTTTGATATTGAAGAATGCCAAGAAAACAAAGCTATGTTTGTAGAAATTGAGGTAAGTATAACATAGCGAAAGCATAAAACAACCAAAAGGATTGGATTGGGGGATAATAGTTCCAAATATAGAGGCAATCTGAATCCAAGAGTAAGAGGATACAAACTAGCAATGTGAAATAAGGATACATCTGTTTTTATTTGGTGGGAAGGCCCGAGGTCTAAAACCTGGGTAGGAGCAATATCGAAGAAGCAAACAGACAAAGTAGAAAGTGAATGGCTACAATGAAATAACAGAACAAAACATCCACTAGAGCTACAACATCTGACTGGCAAGAGAGTTGATCGTTCCTAAAGAGTGAGTAGGCAAAACTATAGAAGAGCCAGAGAGAGCTAAACTCAAAATCAGGGAACGAGTAGTATGAGCTCATCAATGATGCAACTTTTGGCAGTTCACATAATCTCGCAAACAGCAAAAGCAGTAAAAGGCCTAAGGAGCAGAGCCAATTGAATCAGAAGCAGTCTGCATAAAGGACTGTGTGGCATGGTACCATTGGTTTGCATGAGTGAGTAGAAGTTGCAAGTATAATGTCCAGGATTGCTTATTTAGGACCAACAGCCTATTGATGAGCCTCCTTGGAAATGAACTCAACCAGTCCTCTCGAAATGAAATATGGGTGGATGATGGAATATCCAAAACCTTAAGTACTAGAAAGCACTGAAGTTACAGGCAGATAATGATGATGATGGCCTCTACAAACAGCAAATGTCAAATCTGACGTTGCAAGACATTAAATTGCCGTCCCAGTCCCAGATTGACCAGTGCAACCAAATACCAATTCAAGGTCAAACAAGCCCTTTGTTGATAGTTCCAAACTATAGTAAAATGAGAAGAAAATGAATTATTAGCAATCCTCTAATCCGGTGCTCTACGCTAATTCACAATAGAAAAAGCAAACAAAATGAACTAATGAAAACCACTGTAATATAGCAAATTGAGAACTCAACATGGAACAGAAAAATTCAAACAGCATTGATCATCGGTTGACAAAATTGAACATTGAAGAGAATACAGTATCATGATATGAGACAAAATTATGATTATGTTGACCAGACAAATGCAGCAGCGAAGCAGCAAGAAAGGAACAACCCAACTTCCCACACTTGCATCTCAAAACCAAAGAGACTCTTCTAGAACGTTTGGTTATGAAGGCATGTAATGTGTGCATTAGCACTCTTGGGAACACCAAGAATGCGAAGTCACATATCATAAAAGCCTGTGAGTATACAAGTCAATTCTCCACTCATTCCAAGGGTAAGTCTACTCAAATTGGCAGAATACATGAGAGAAACACCATAAATGGAGAGTGACTCTACGATCTCTGCATTCTGACGATGCGTTTGCGCGCAAATGGATTTAAAGATCCAAGTCTTAAAGTGCATAACATCCGAGGAATCCAGAAACTTTGCGCTATTTACATGATGCTAAATCTGACGTCACACGAATCTTCCGCTCAGAAGCATAAAAACAAGAATCAGCACACACATACAGAGTTGTTCGGAGAGGAAAACCACATGTACAGGACCAAATGAAGTGCACCAGCGAATCTTTTGAGGTCGTGAAGAAAAACGGCAAAAAAGAGTGCATCGTTTACCTCCCGGCAATTGTGGCATCAAATGTGAAAGCGACGAGGTAATGACCAGGGTTCTTCTCGTCGGGTTCTAATCTCAGGGTCTCCTTCTTTAGGTTAACGTCGTTCCGTATCGTGATGGCCTTCTGGTGCTCGACATAGGGAAGGGCCGGAGGAGGGGGATGGGGCGGCACGTACCCAGCGACCCAACTAGGGTGCGGCGCATGATGACCGTGGGGCGGTGGGAGGCCGCCGCCGCCGCCGCGATGGTGGTGGTCGAAAGGGGCGGGCAACGGGGAAGGGATGGCCGGCGGCGGAGGCGCGTAGTAGCCGGGATACTGATAGTACTGATGAGGCGCGTTGGGCCCACCGTACTGCGGCGGGTACGGCGTCGCTGCGGCGAACACATAGCGGTTTCCGGCGATCTCCTGCTGGTGCGTGTGCGGAGGAGGAGGCGCTACAGAAAATTGCTGCTGTTGCTGGTGCGTGGGTGGGTGAGGAGGAGGGGCGTGCACCGGCACGGGACCGTGGGAGCCGTTAACCCCGGCACTCCTCCGTCGTCTGCCACCATGAGCGCCGCCGCTGCTGCCAATATTCCCCATCTTTTACTCACTGGGTCTCGCGAAGGCTGCTCCAAGATACGTCCTTCCTATCTTTCCTCGGACCAGAAAGCCCACAATAATAAAATTTGGAAGGCAGTAGGACGCTGTGGAGGGAAGGCGCAAAAGAAGAGGAAGAAGCCCACTGCAAGAATCGATTTTGGGTGGTGGGTTGTGGTTTTGGGTGGTAAACAAGGACAAAGCACAGTCCTTCAGCGCGTTAAAGCTTATCGAGAGAGAGAGAGAGAGAGAGAGGTGATGTTGGGTGGGTGGGAGGGCGGCGCGACGCGACGCGACGTTGGATTGTTGCTCTCGATCCAGAAGAAACGTGGAACAGGAAGGAGGAGGAGACGCGTCGGCGGCCGCTGGTACGTAATAATTCGACTCGGTGATGGGGGAGAAGGTGGTAAAAGTGGAAAATTTTTTAATCCCAAACCTCGTGCGGCGGGTAGGGAGGAGGAGCAGAGCAGAAGAGGGGAGAGCTGCAGGAGGAAAAGGCGTCTGTCCTCCTCCAGAGCCCTGACAGAGCCACAGACAGCACAGAAAAGAGGAAAGGGAGGAGGAGGAGGAGGAGGAGCAGGAAAGGGGAGAGCACCGAGGCGCCTCCACGGCTACACACCACACGCGCAACCCCCCGCCCCCACCGACCCCCACTCTTCTGTTTCCTGTTTGGTTCTTCCAATCCCAGCCTCCCTCTCTTCGCTTTTTTGCTTCTCGTTGATGCTCCCTCCTTTTGCCATGGTGTTATGATGACGAGGGGCAGCACTCGGCATCCCCCCTCGGCCCTCCCCTCTCTTTCTTCTCTGTTCCGTCATCTGTGCTGTAATCTGTATCGCCCATCCGCCATCGCTACTTTTTCGGGTTTCCTTTCGGAAGAGAGGGGATTCAAAACAGTGAGATAACACGCCACGCTCTCTCGTTCGGGAACCAACGGATAGGAGGGAATAAGCGCATGTGGAACCGGATCCGCCTCCTCTTATGGTGCACTAAGTATTCCGTTCATCTTTTGGAACATCCTTCCTCTTTCTTGTTTGCGTTTGTTTACAAGGTGTTTGGAAGTAATTTAAAAAAAAATATTTTTATCTAAAAATTAATGATGTCTTTGATTTCTACTAAAATTTTAAGATTGTAAAAAAATTAATTTTATCTATTGGTAAGAAGTATTTTTTTTATTTGTTTGAAGGCCTTGTGGGGGGTGGGGAAGGAGGGGGACAGTGCAGGGGGCGATGGGCAGGGATGGATCTAGAGATAAATTAGTGGGGTCATGTGATCTCATTGGATTTTAAAACCCTATTGATATGTTTAAAATTTTTATTAAATTGATTTGGTGGAAATTTTTCTAAAGGGAGTGACTCCACTGGAAAAATTCATGGGTTCGTCTATGACGATGGGGGTGGGGGGAGGAGGAGGGCGCGGGGAGGGAGGCGGCGATGACAGCAAAGAGAGAAGAGAGAAAGGAGGGCAGTGGCAGGGAGGGAGGGCGGTGGCAAGGAGGGGTGCCGGTGCAGTGTAGGTGGGGGGAGGAGGAGGAGGAGGAGGAGGGGGGAGGGGGCGGTGGCAGCAGAGAGAGAAGAGAGAGGGAGGGCGGTGGCAGGGAGGGGTGCCGGCGTGGTGTAGGGGGGGGGAGGAGGAGGAAAGGGGCGCCAACGCGGGGAGGAGGGGGCGTCGGCCGAGGGGGGGGGGGTGCCGCGGTGCAGGGGGGGGAGAAGGGGAGCCGGCGGGGGGTTGCGGCAGCGCAGGGGGGGCGCCAGCAGGGGGGGCGGTGCCGCGATGCAGGGGAGAGGAGGAGGGGGCGCAAGGTGGGGGGAGGAGGAGGGGCGCGGCGTTGGGGGGGTCTGGGAGAGAGTCGTGTGCGTGTGTTTTTTTTTTTAAATAACTTCATATTTGTTTTTTTTAGAGAGTTACATACGGTAAAAATTTTTTCCCTAAAATTAAAAAATTACTTACCAAACGTGTCAGTGTATCTGTCCTCTCTCTTTTTAAAATTTAAGAGAAAAAAAAGAGGTAAAAAATTACAACCAAACACCCTATTAATATGATGGTGATGGTATTTCAAAAATAATATGATGGTGATAGATAAGAAAAATGAAAAAGAGAGAGGAAGCACACTTTGTTAGTTTTTATTAGGGAGAATTAACTGTTGGTCTCTGGCAGGGACCTGACATTATTTTCAGGTCCCTGTCAAGTTTTCTGTGCCTTCCGGTCTCTGTTTTTGCAGGACTTATTTTTAAGTCTCTGCTGTTAACCCCGTTATCTTCCCCCGTTATTCCAAAAGTGTGTAATTGTTATCCCAAAAGTATGTAGCTGTGTAAGTACGTACTTACACATGTAAGTTTGTAAATATTTAATAATTTATAGAAATAAATATTTACTTATTTACTGGAAGAATTACCAATCAATCCCTAATTTTAGGAGATTTATTTTTAGGTCTTTGAGTTACATAATTATAGAAGAAGGGACTTACATAGTTTCAAAATGGCTTACCTAGTTACTAGAGACTTACCTAGTTACAAAGTTGCATGTATAATTACACACTTACGCAGGTAGGCCCTTCTGTACTGTAATTACCTAGTTACCAGGGACTTACTTAATTACAGAGTCTCTGAGTTACATACTATGTAACTCTATAATTACATTTGTAATTACATAGTATGTACATGTGTAATTATACACTTACATGTAGTTACAGAGTTACACATGTAACTCTGTAACTACATACTTACACAGTTACAGGAATTACACATGTAACTCTGTAACTACATACTTACACAGTTACAAAAATTACACATGTAACTCTGTAACTAGGTAAGTCCTAAGTAACATTTGGTAACTAAGTAATCCCTGATAACTAGGTAAGTCCTTCTGAAATTATGTAAGTATGTAACTAGGTAAGCCCTAATTACATAATTACAAACTTATAAAATCTCTATGTAGTTACAGAGTTACATGTGTAACTGCATAAGTATGTAATTATATACTTACGTAGTTATAGAAATTACATACTTACGCAATTATACATATAACTTTGTAAATGTATACTTACACAGTTATATATTTAACTGTGTAACTACTTCATACCTTATTACATAGTTACAGGAAGAAATAATTACAAACTTAAGGCGTAAAAAACTATGTACTTACATACTTACAAAGTTACATGTGTATGTGTAGTTACATAGTATGTACATGTGTAATTACACACTTACATGTAGTTACAGAGTTACACACGTAACTCTGTAGCTACATACTTACGCAGTTACAGGAATTACATATGTAACTTTGTAATTAGGTAAGCTCTAGGTAACCTTTGGTAACTAGGTAAGCCCTGATAACTAGGTAAATCCTTCTGAAACTATGTAAGTATGTAACTAGATAATCCCTAATTACATAGTTATAAACTTATAAAATTTTTATATAGTTACAGAGTTATATGTGTAATGCATAAGTATGTAATTACATACTTACATAGTTACAAGATTTACATACTTACGTAATTATACATGTAACTCTGTAAATATATACTTACGTAGTTATATATTTAACTGTGTAACTACTTCATACCTTGTTACATAGTTACATGAAGAAATAATTACAAACTTAAGGTGTAAAATATTATGTACTTACATACTTACAGAGTTACATGTGTATGTGTAGTTACGTAGTATGTACATATGTAATTATACATATGTAATTACACACTATATGTAGTTACAAAGTTAACTTGTAACTACATACTTATGCAGTTACAGAAATTACATATATAACTCTGTAACTAGGTAAGTCCTAGGTAACCTTTGGTAACTAGGTAAGTCCTGATAATTAGGTAAATCCTTCTGAAACTATGTAAGTATGTAACTAGGTAAGTCCTAATTACAGAGTTACAAATTTATAAAATTTCTATGTAGTTACAGAGTTACATATGTAACTGCATAAATATGTAATTACATACTTACACAATTACAGAATTTACATATTTACGCAGTTACACATGTAACTGTGAAAGTACGTATTTATGCAGTTACACATTTTTGAGATAACGGTTACACACTTTTGGGATAACGGGAGAGGATAACAGAGGTTAACATTAGGGACTTAAAAATAAGTCTTGCATAAAGCAGGGACCAGAAGGCGAGGAAAAAATCTGACAGGGACCTAAAATAATGTCAGGTCCCTGCCAGGGACCAATAATTAATTCTCCTTTTTATTATAATCATCACCCAATGATAATAATTATATTTTAAATAATTGATAACGTAAATATGATATGACATAATATGAATATTGTTATAATCTACTTCCGTGAATCTCTATTATCATTAGACATTGAATGCTATCACTGTCCTTCTATCACAATAAAGTGTTGTCTCCCTTGTAGAGATCGAAAAGAGTGTAAATAAGTGGAAATTACTTTAAAATGAAATAATAAAACAATAATGGAAACAACCAACCCAACATCACAATAAAAAAATAATTAATGTTAACGAGGATAATAAAAATGATGTGAATTATCTTTCAAGTAATGTTATTAGTTGAAAATTTAATAAAAAAATTCTCTCTTTTTTCAACCAATATAATTATCTAGAGAGCGATCTACATCATCCTTATCATCCTCATCGAATGGCAATAAACATTTCTCCACAACGATCGTTGATTGTTATCCTCGTTATCGTTGGTCGTTGCATGCTATCAATAGAAACATCATCACAATTACACATGCAAGAGACAAGTTATTTTATTCTAATTCAAAGTTGAACCACTTAGTCATTACATTTAGTTCTCGTTGGAAGATATCTTGTACCATACCATGGTTGCCCAAACTGCATTGTACTGGTGCGATTCGATCGTACCGCACCGTATTTAACAAAAGATAGTACCATACACAGTCGGCACATTCTCCCCCTCCCCTCACGCACCACCTCTTTTTTCCCACCTTCTTCTTCCTCCCAACCGTAGGAGCCCTCATCCCTCTCTCTCGTGTTCCCTATCTCTTTCTCTCTCGTGCACTCGCTCTCTATCGCGCCGTGGGGAGGAGCCCTTGCTGTCGCCACCATTGTGCTACCCCTAAGAAGCCGACGCCCTCGCCATTGCCACTGTGCTGCACCGCCTTCACTGCTCGCCGCCACGTCATCAGCCCTTCTCCTCGCCGTCGTGACGCAACGCCCTCGCCATCGCCGCTGCGCTGTATCACCCTCGCGACAGAGGGGGAGGGTGGGGGACGAGATAGGGGAGGAGGTGGTGGCTGGGGGGCGAGACAGATGGGGAGGACCGATCGGAGTGGGAGCGGGTGACCGGAGGGGAGGGATGCACGAGAGAGAGAGAGGGAGGGGGGAGAGAAAGGGGGAGGAGGAACCGGAGGAGGAGGGTGGGGGGTGAGACGGAGGTGGGGCTCGCAGCGGTAGCGATGTACCATACCGTCTCCGAAAAAATTTGGGTCGACACAATACATCGACACAACAAACTCTGAACCGTACAAGCTACAACATCTCATTGTACATATACCCGTACATAAGATCCTCCCATTTTCCAAAAGAAATATATATTGTTAGATATCAATCTCTAACCAGATACAAATAACCTTCCGTACACACTTTCACACGGGTTCTCCTCCTTCAAAAAGAAAAACAGGTAAACTAGCCCACACTTCACACAAGTAGCATGACATTGAAAACCAAGATTGTACGACGTATGTCTACCCATTGTCTTTCTATAAGACTGATGTGGTATAATAAAGTACATATTATGTCAACAACAACAGAAATACAGAAAAATACGGAAGATCTTGTGTTGGTGATGTAGCTCGGAGTTGATCAAGATCACTTGCAAGCAAAAGTTTTGTCTCTCAAAAAATTTTCTCGGGCATCGCTCTCAAGAGAATGAGAGAATTTTTCTTTTGTTAGAATGTTAGAAAAAGTCTGCTTTCAACTAGAGTTAGACGCTCTGCCTTAATTTCTATAAGTGAATGGCTCAATCTATTATCTTTCATTTTTTTGCTCATTGCAAAGTTTTTTTTTTCTTAAGGTAGAAATATTCTATTTATAAATCGTAATGCTTCAAATAGCGCTTCTCCTCATGGGTTGGAGTCTTCATGTAGATTTTCCTGTGATAGCTGTTAGATTCATATATTTAACAATTGTGGCTTTGCTCTTTAGTTCTTTAGGAAATCCATGCACGAAAATTGCAAGTTCCCTTTTTACTTTTTCCTGTTTGCATGGTCAATTGAACAAAATCTTGATTTGTGTCACCCGTCAACTTAATAGTATAGAAAAAGAGATTATGATGAACAAGATCTTCTTGTCATACGATTAAACACATATGTTCAAATATAATTTGCCTTGTTCAAATATAATTATATTGAACATATTCTCAATATAATTGGTCATTTATGAAAAAGAAATCTGTGATAAAATCTTGAGATTACCAAATGAGTAAGCAAAATCATTTCAAATAATGTAAAAATATCCATTTAGACAAATAAATATTGAATAATCATTGTTTATTAGCATTCGCATCCTAACCAAGTGATCTTTGAATGCTACGAATTTTATTTTCAATCTTATACTGTTTTCATTTAATCATGCAGACAAAATCATGGATAAGCTCAATGAACAAGATATTATCATTTATTCAAACAATTTTAACTTAAAGTTTTTCCACATAGTAAATATTAGTTCAACATTGAAAAAAAATATCCGAACGTTGAAGATTTGGTTAGATATCTCATGATATTTTCAAATATGATCAGAGACAACATATGAAGCAGTATCGGCGTATCACACATGATATTTGAAGTAATATTTAAATATCGAATTTAGTATTTGAATATCTAATATGATATCTAAAACAATATAGATTATTGTACGATGATATCTGAAACAATATTAGAATGATATTGAGCTATGAATACACACGAAGCAATAATTCAAATATAATTGAGATCATCGAATATCTAATTATTTTAAATATATTTTAGAATTAAAAATGCTGTCTAATGATCCTAAGCAACTAATTAGATGTTTCATGAGGAGTTTTAAATGTGTTTTGATTAAGCTTCAAATACTATGATACATAATTAGAGGATTTTACAATGACTTAAGAGGATTTTACGTTTTGCTCAACATTTAGTTATTTAGAATCTTACGATGAGTTAGATGTTTTCTTATATATGTTTATTAATTACTAAAATATTTATCTAATTTGAAACTTCAATGTTACTCAATAATGAAACTATGATGATTAATGATTCCATGAAACTTTTGTTAATCATCAAAAACATATTTTCCAAAAATTGTACGGCAACATCTTTTCTATAACATAAAAGTGGAATGACGTTTTCTGACTCACATCTTGTCATAGCCAGGCATAAATGACATGATTGATAGATAATGTAATAGTGACAAGAATGACAACAACAGTAATCTGATTACAATTAAATGAGATAACTATTGTTGACTAAGGACAATAATTATGTCACGTGTTATCTATCTAATTTTGGTTTTCAGGTTCAATTCATAAGATCTAGTTATTAAATTAGTCTAAAAAGATGAAAATCTAACTAATAAGTATAAGTTTACCTAATTTAGATTTGGTTATCAAATGAGGCCCATAAAACATCATCAAATGAGGCCCATAAAACATCACGAGCACTTGATCTACCACCATAAGAAACAATCCTTATCCCGACGGCGATGCAAAGAAGATAGCTCGAGGCAACAGTGTGACTTCTAAGATAATGTCTCAATATATGCTAAGATATAAAATTAGATCGGTCCACACTCCATATCTTATCTCGATAGATCTTAGCTTAGTAAGTCTTATTCTGTCAGCTTATAATTTGGAGGGTACGTAATCAGAAAGATCCTTAAGCCAATGAAATTTTAGCTCGATAGAAGTGAAGAGACAAACATTTTTACCTGATAAAACTAGTATGCACACTTGAGAAGTGGAGCATCTGAGCTGCACACTTGAGAAGTGGAGCATCTGAGCTTAATGTCATCAGCTTATGTTGAGCACCACTATGCGCCTACATTCGAGGTATAGCTCGCAACAACTTCAGTGCCGCGTGTGCGACCTATGTGATCATTAGGTTCTCGACATCAATGCCACGACATGGAAAGCATATAGAGAAGCAACTTAAGGGCACCCCTACGTATGATCAGCATGATATGGTCCACGTATAGTCGACAAAGACCCGTTGTGTCCCACGTATGACAAGTTTCATCATGAGCAAGACATCGTCCATGAGCATGGCCATATCTATAGCCACATTGCATGAGATTCACAGGGAGGCTTGATCATATAAATCTCGTAGGAAGTCTTTCAACTAGAGGTATGATGTAAGATTCTAAACCCCAAACTATAGGGAGTGATCTCAAATCCATCATCATCTTTGCTCTAACTTTTGACTGATTTTAACTTAGGCATCGAAAGAGTTTTTTTTGAGATCTCAATTGGAGGACCTCTTGATCCTTTGATCACTCTTGCATATCTTTCTTTTGCTGTCGAGGATCACCATTCAATTTTTCAAAATCTCAAGGTCATCTAGTAATCATTGGTCTTTTTGATAACAAGATAAGGGGATCGAAGATTAGTAAATCATATATAGACTATTCTGTTTAAGAGTTTTTTTTTTTAATTTGAGATAGTTTAATGAAAGATAGTTAGGAAGGAGATAACTTTTAATGTGATGTGATAGAATATGTATCATTATCACCTTTTTATACCTAGTTTGACACCATGTATGTATAGGGAGAGGTACACATTTTTTTAGAATAAAATATTATAATTAATAAATTATCTCTGGAGATAACTTTTATCCCCCTCTATGGGTGAGATAATTATCCTCATTTTATCACTTTTTTATTTTTGATAAATTTTATCACCACTATTTATCCTATCTCAGTTACCAAACTACTTATAGACTTAAAATTTATGTTAAAAAAGAGATAAACTCTCTTATCTCATTATCAAACCCACCTAATAGATTCGAGATTTGACCTCTCTAATATTTTGGACATAAATTGTAAGCGAACAATTCCATTAGATGATTGATAGGGTTTGATAAGATTTTTATGATATTACTTTCTTCTTATTTACATCATTATATGATATGTCTTGTACAAAATGTTTATAAAGTAACAAATATTATCCATTGATATAAATACATTTCCTGGTGTTAAAGGAGGTGCTAGGCTAAACTTGTGGGGGGGGGGGGTCCAATTATCCCATAGTCCCACTACATGTCGTGCACATAAAGAAGTCCTCTGACGGCCATTAATATATTTGCTGTCGTCCTCTCACCATGAAACAATCTCTCCCTCTCCTCTTGTTAATACAGTGATTATATAATGATGGTACGTACGAGATGGAATGGTGTAGAGAGGTCGCAATGTTGCTAGGCAGGCATAATATTATAAACTAAACATCTGGTTCAATAATTAAATTTTGAGAAATATTTAATGTACATTTTTTGATGTATAATTAAGTTAAACATGTTTAATAAAATTGTGTCACTTCAACCCTAGGATATTTATTATATTTCTCATCTTTATTTTTTTAACCTCCAAAGATCAGATGGCGGATTTTTATTAGATGTGTTCACTTTAATACACACCTTAGTATGGACTAATTATTTCTCTTAAATTTTGCCACCAACCATGAAGAGTAGTTGCAAACATTTCTTTCTTCTCGCTTTGGTTTCGTCTCTACTAAACTATCATGAGTAAGTTATTTAAAAAAAGAAGAGATTTTTTCGTTGGAGTTCCGCCCTGGATGGGGTTAATAACTTAATATGTTCCACTCCTACACTCAAATCATTTCATTTTATAGTTTTCCGTTCTCCTTAATATCTCAGATTACACTGATCACAGTGCAATAATATCTTATCTAAATATATTTTAAAATTTTTATTAATTCATCTCATGTGATTTATTGCGTTGTAATATTGTGTCATCTTTTTCTACTTTAGAGTCTAATTTTTGTTATTTTGAAGTCTAAATTTTTATTTTTATATTTAATAATACTTAATTTGACTCATTACATAAAAAAATAAAAATTTGAACATCAAAATAAAAATTTAAGTGTTAAAATAAAAAATTAAACTCTATAATAATAATAATAAAATATAGTGCAGCACAATGAATCATAAGAGATGGATCAATAAACTTTTTAAAATACATTTAGAACTGATATTTGATCGTAAGTGGTGCCCGGAGTTTTTCGTATCCCACAAGAGACCATTATTAATTATGTGATAATATGGACGTGTTTCCTTGTGTTACTTGGTCAGAATAAATAAATAAAGAGAATATAAAATTAAGAGAAATATTTATTATATTTTATATTACACATAAGTGTAATATGACTAGGTAACAAATTCATGTGACATCTAATAATTAAATTGTCACTTTATCACTTTTCATATGAAATGTGTCACATGAATTATTACCTAATCTTATTACACTTAAAATATGATATACAAGTACAATAAATCTTTCTCTCAAATTAAATAACATGTGATTCAGAAGTACCAAACATAATTAAAAGGCTTCTTCTTTCTTTCTGCCCCCAAAATTAGGAGTGAACACGGGTCGGTTCGATCCGATTTGACTCATTTTTTGGTCAAACTGAACTGAACCGAATCTCAAGGCCAAACCGAACCGAACTGAACCGGTTCGGTTCGATTTAAATCAAAGTGTAATATTTTTATTTCGCAAACTTGCACTTGGTGGAATGGCTAAGGCACTGCTCATTTCCCGCGGGTGCCGGGTTCGAATCTTAGTTTTCCCACATTTTCTTCTTAAAAAGATGGCCGGTTGGCATCTATTTTTACCAAAAACTTTATGACAAAGGGGAGTTTCGAATCCGCACCGCCTAGAATCCCTCTTGGCGCATGTGTAGCCAACTGTGTTACATTTTTGTGTCAAAAACATATATATATATATATATATATATATATATATGATTATCGAACTGAATTCTGTAAAGATCCAAACCGAATTGAACCGATCGATTCTATTCAATTTTTTGATTTAAGCTAAATTTTGAACAGTCCTACCCAAAACAACAGGGTGCATGGTGGTTAGCTGCCTTATTGTTGACTGACGGCTAACGAGACCGGAACGAATTGAGTGGAAGACAAGAGATAGTACGCAACGCAATGATGTGAGATATGGGTGGGTGAGTGAGTGGGTGGACAAAGATAGAAAAATAATAATAACATTAAAGCATTTCGTAATCGATGCAGGGAAACGGGCCAGGTCGAGATTCTCTGTCCCGTCGGCACCCGGCCCAGTGCACACGGGCTGCCGGTGGCCCACGGTTCGCCCGCCGGAACCTATCGTTAAAAAGAGTAGAGAGAGAGTGGCGCACTTTCGGGTACAAGAGTACCATATCTAATAAAGTTACATGTTCGTATGATTTAATTAATTATCTATGTGACGTCAAAGCAACGGGACGGTAGGTGACTGGTTACTCTTATCAAATAGTGGTTAGAACAATTAGCTCTTCATGTACACTATGTAGCATGGTTTATGATAAAATTTTGAAAATATTAGAATAGACTAGTTTTCTTAAAAAAAAAAGTGAATGAGAACAATGATGAAGAGGCATGGACAAATAAAAAGAAAAGAGCATCTCCGTGCAGTGGCGTGGTGAACATCATTTAGAGGCGGGTGAGGTGCGTTTAGGGATCGATCTTTAGACCCGCATGGGTTGCGCGCAATGATTTCAGCTATATTGTGCTGAAGAACCAAAAAAAAATTATACAAAGGTAAGAGCAACATTTGTATTGAAAAATTTGTTCGACTGAAATATCGATTGGAGACATGTTTACTTTTTTCTTTTTCAAAATGTGATTTGAATTTAAAAGCTCACCGAGAATTAATTTTCAGATGCAAAAGTCTAAGCAACATCATTTCACTTTTTTTTATCTCTTTTCTCTCTCTTTAAAATCTCAAAATTATAATTTAAAAATATATTTTTTTCACTTGAGAGTTAGAGTGAAAAAAAATAACTTATCAATGATTAAAATTTCTCATTCCACAATGTTACCAAACATTGCCTTGAAGACATTGATTGATTCAATGATCTAATCTTATATATTAGTAAGGCGTAGAATTCGACATCTAACCAATCAAATACAATATTTTGATAATTTTGTTTTACTCACTAAGTGATAACATTATGAGAGGTGACAGCATAATATAAGTGCCTCAATACGTCACCTCTTGAGTTAAATTGCCCTCAAGTTATTCAACTTAGATTTGAGTAAGAGAAAATATTAAATCTTATTCGAGCTCCTTTGGCGCTTGGACTCGTACTTATCATGATGATAAGGCGTGGGAGGGCACAAGAAAGGTTTATTACATTTTCACATTACACTTTAAATATAATGTGACTAGGCAACAAGTTATGTGACATTCAATAATTGGATTGTCACTTTCACACTCCTCATGTGAGGAGTGTCACATAAACTATTATCTAGTCGCACTACACTTAAAGTGTAATGTGCAAGTGAAATAAACCTTTCTCGGGAGGGCACAGCTCCCCGTCAACATTGCTTCTTACTCGTTTAACAAGTAGAAAGTCGTTCTTCTTAAATAAATAACCTATATTGATGGATAGAGTACCTTTTATTTGTTAAATTTATTTATCTAATAATGGTTAAATTATATATATATATTTAAATGTTTTTTTAAGAAATGGCGTATAACGCCCGACTTCACCGAGTGGTGCGCGGAAGCGGAGGGTGGCTTCGATTACTCAAACCTCTTTCCAAGGACAATTTGAAGTGCGCAGCACTTTCATGGGCTGCCCCGGTCCCTTTTTGTATACTGACGCGGTGCACGGTCCGTGGCGTCTGCGTCTACTTTTCCTATGATTAGGAGGAATTGGGGGTGGGTGGTGTGGGGAAGGCAAAGTACGCATGGTATGTGGTGCAGATGTCAACGGGTACCCAAAGTAGATTGTCCATATTTTGAATCCGTTAAGGAAAGTAGACCATCACGTTTACCGTTTTTTAATAAAATGGAGGGTCCTATATTGAGAAATATTTTATTATAAAAAAAATTATGGGAAAAATACATATTTTTAGTCGTACTACTCGAGGTTAAATTCTTGAAATTTTGATATTTTATTATATATCCTAGTATTAATTTTATCATATAACTTATATCATTTGGTTCAATTTATTTAACTTAACTATAGTTGAATTAAGAAAATAAAGGATTAATTACTCTCTGTAACTCTTAAAAATATATTTTAAATAATTGTTCCTCTCTCATTTGTCTCTCTCTAGAGCCTCTATGCATCCCAAATTCCAATGCTCTCTATCTCCCACCCACTCTCCCCCCTAAATCTCCCTCCCACCCCATCCCATTCTCTCTCTCTATAACCTCTTCACACACACCCACACACACACACACTCTCTCTCTATACCTCTTCACACACCACACACATGCACGCACACCTGCTCGCCCGCACACAGAGGAGACCCCTCTTCGGTGCCCCCCATCCCATTTTCTCTCTCTCTCTCTATAACCTCTTCATTTTGTAAAGCCAAATATGTTTTACACTTCTAAAAGTGAATTTCAATAGGTTGATTTTTTAGTTAGAATCAGACTTTTCGAGACTTACATAAACAATCTAATAAGTTTGTTATTGTTTAAGGTATTAGAAATAAAGATTATGTTATATAATTCTCTTAAAAAAATTATTTCATGAACTATTTATTAACTTTTATTGATATGTCGTGTATATTTTTGTTTTGATTATGTAATTAACTCTCACACAGTAGATTTAATCAATTATATCTGTTTATAAATAGCTATATCTCATTGTGATGAGGATCAATTTTATATGTAAATACCCCACAATGTATATATTGTTGGGAGTTTTCTATCTGTGCATGCAGCTAAGTATTAATCTTCGATAAACAATTATTATGTACTTTGGCATGTTTTGCTTCATGAACTCTGAAAATATATTATATATAATATATGGATTAGCCTAACCCAATTTCGCGAAGTCCAATCATATTTTAAGTATTTGGAAATAAAATTAATTAAGTTGATCTTTTAACTAGTATTAAGATCCACCTTCATATATAGACAACTGATTAGTTTATTTTATGATTAGATTCTTAGCCACATTGGAATTGCTTGTGTTCTATAGTGCAGCGACGACCTAGTGTTTGATAGAAGTATATGATCGATTATATTTCACAGTGAACAACCTATGATCATTTAAATATATACTAATGTGAAGTTTTGTTTTTAGCAACTAAGTTTCATGAAGAGGTGTATAATTGATTATGATATCTAACAATCAATTATGTCTCACTGTTGTTGCAGTCGACTTTGTGGCTAAGTACCCGATAATAGGTGTAATAATCAATTTTATATCCTCTAGTATTGGCCGACACCTGCAGTATTTAAATCATTTAGTTGTCTTTTTTGTTAGGAATGGTGTAGGTGGCATGAAGGAGATATTAGTAGTTTAGTATATGGAACTTGTTATGCGATAAATTAATAAGTGTTAAAAGACTAAGGAGCTTAGTACCTGTGTAAGAAGTTAATAGAATTTGACAAATTTTTAGGAGACTGACGGTTTAGCACCGGAGCATATGAAGTTGTAAAAAGATACTAAAAGAAGGAAGATCAGGTGAATCTTAAAAAGCTCATTGAGAAGAAATATGATTGAATGGTCACGATAGTATCCATTGTGCAAAATTAATTGTTTTCTAGATTTATTATCAATACACAATCAATTATATGACTTACAATAATATTGGTTTCTATTGAGATATGCTAGATACATCTTGACTTGGACTCTATGTCTCGTTGCCGAGTGATATCCGATTATCTGACCAATTAAGTTGGGGGTAAAAATCTTTTTTCTCTCTCTCTTTATATATAGGGTAAATTAATTAAGAGTTTTTATCAGATGTTTGATTTATTTATAATATCTGATAGAATTATAATTCATTACAGTAACTATATTATCTCTGTTACAATATACAGTAAGTCCTATCATAATAAAAAAAAATTTGTTACAATCAAGAACTCCTAATTAATTAATTTACTCTTATATATATAATAGGATGAGGATAACTACAAAAAATTAAAATTTATTGAATGACCAACATGTCCCCCACACACAAGTGGTGGGTAAATGGGCAAATAATGTACCCATGTATTGAGTTGTGGAAGGGTCCTAGAAATGAGTTCGGGGCTTATCTGTCAAGTGCTTGAGTTAAATACTCCTAAGACATCTGTAGGAGGGTGAGAGTTTGGTGAAATCTCAAGGAGGAGAAGAAGATTGTAGATATACAATGCAATAAAAATATGTTAGTTGTTACTGTGTTGTTTTAATTCTATTTTGACATATGAAATCATACTTCTAAATACATGTGCAGATTACATAATTAATTGAAAATTTTATATCATGTTTAAATCATGAGTTGTGTGATAATTATGATAACATTATGTAGGAAAAATTACGTATATACCCTAGAATACATGATACATGTGAATTTACTCTCAAAATCTATATATCTCAATGGTTAGTTTGCCATCACAAGGGGAGGTATATTATACTATCATAATGCATAAATTTACTCAAATATTCCTAGAGTTATAGAGAGAGAGATGGTGGAGGGGAAGAGAGAAGAAAATCGTGAAAGATAAGAGAGAATCGAGACAGAGAGAGGGGTCAAACAATTCAATCTGATCAGAGATCAAAATTTTCAAAACATGGATATCAAACAATTCAAATTTGATTACATCAAAAATTTCACTTTTATGATCAAACATCATCACAAACTACCATTAAGATCAAAACCCCATACGAATGCACTTAGTGCCTAGGCAATGAGAATGATCTATTAAGATTTTACAAAAATGACTCATTACTCTTGAGTTCAAAATGACTTCACCTCTACGGATGTTTATAAAGATTTTAGTTTATATATATCTTCAGGGTGGTAATATCTACGGTGTCTTCACATTCATATTTTATTGATAATTTACTAAATTTTTAGCTAAAGATTTAAGAAAATTTTGCTAAAAATATAATAATGTAACAAAATAGTTATAACTTGAATTTCTGGCTTAAACATAAGAATCCAATGATAGAAATTGAAGAGAAAGTTTTAGCTATGAAATTAACTTTAAGTATAGTATCATAGCAAAGTAACTAGAAACTACATTGTAAGTTAACTTTTGGAAATCAGTACGGAGTTCGTAAAGTGAAACACATAAACAATATAATAAGGTACAGGACAAGTAGCCCACCAGTCTGCATCTCTCTTATCTACCACTAAAAGTGTTTCCAGCGAAAAGGGGATACTCTCCTCTCTTTTTTACCTATTCTCACATACAATTTACAACTCCCTTAATCTTTCCCCTTTTCTCATAAAAGTAGAAGAAGTAGGTGGAAGATAAGGATGGAAGGGATGGTCAGGATAAAGCTGAGTGTAAGTTATTTTATGTGTAACTCTTAGTTATTGAATCTAAGATTTTCTAAAAATAATTGAGTAAAAATTCAACTCTGGAAAATAATCGGGTCTCATATAAGTTAAAAAACTGAGTCTTATTCATAGAATCAACTCTCATGACAGATTTGATTGTCACTCACTTTATCGGAAAGAATTGACTCTCCTTTAACTAAGAGAATCGATTTCTCACTTACTTAAACAAGAGAATCGACTCTCAGATCAAGATCTTCAACTTTCTTTTATTTTTATTAGACTTTAATCCATCTCTATCTCTCTCTATGAAAAAATAAAAAATGGGATCCTAAGTCCTGGTAAGATAAGGTAGGTTAATAGGAGTTGGTAGTGTTTCTACTTTGGTGAAAAAATAAGATAGCCTTTGATAACTCCAAATAAGTCCTTATAAACTTAACAAACTCTTTCTAGTAAGTTAATAGGGGTTAACAACCCCTAGGCCCACTTATCAAGTTGATGGGTTATCTGGACTATCATATTACTTTTGGATTTAACAGGGTTGATAAATACCTTTTATCATGACTTATCTAGTTACCAAACAAGCTTGAAATTAAATATGAGATATGGTGATGGAGTTCGAGACAATCTTGAACTATAGCTCAATGAAAAATAATGAGCATGGCTTCATACTTATAATATCAATAAACTAACATTAAAAGCTATACATATCAAGAAGAAGATCAATCTTTATGGAGTAATACATGTAATATGGATTAAAGAGCACAATAATTTAATAATTTGACTTGCATAGAGGTGCTTACCTTATCTCAAAAATTCAAGAGCCCTACAAGATCTCTTTCTAGTTTGGATCAAAAACCTTAACAGGACCCTCCTTCCTTATCACTTGCTTGCTTGAAACCAAGCTCGCATGAGATAAGATATGGGGTGTATTTTTAGACTCTATTGTAGATCAGCTAAACCAACTCAAGAGAGTAACTTGATATTATTTATATTCAGTGGAACCAATACATGTATCATTATTCTACAGTTGACACAATTCCTTAGGTGTAATAGGTGGCAATTTCTATTTACCAATGGTTACTTTTCTAGGTCAATTTCTTACTACCAAAAAATTAATTCTGTGTGGTTTTAAGGGTCTGGAGAGTTGATTGTAGTTATTGGGTTCCATCAAGTCACACAAATACTAGATCCATACGCACAAATTGAGGCTGACTAATATTCTAGCTAGTTATTAATTTAAACCATCCTCTACACACTTATCCTTAATTGGCGATTCTTGACCTAATATTATTTTCTTCATATTTTTAGTCTTACCTTCGCACTTTTTAATTATTATGTCTTTATCTTTTTATATTTACTTAAATATTTAGGATTTTACATCTCTCCTTTTGACTCTGACAATGAGAGACGAGAGAGGGAGGGAAACGTAGAGAGAGAAAAAGAGTCAAGAGGGGGGAGAGATAAGGGGGCAATGGAAGAGAAGAGGGAGAGAAAGTGAGATGAATAAAGAGAGGATCAGGTTGGGGAGGAGAGAGAAATTTTTAAAATTTGAGAGTTATAGAGGGCCAGTTAATTTTTTACCCTCTTAACTTAACTGTGATTGGGTAAATAGATAGATTAAAATGGTAGGGACACACATGATGAATGTGGGATGGAATCTAATATACAAATTGGAGGTAAATTCATGAATATGATGTATGCTAGATACATGTTGGTTATTTTTCTTATTACGTATTTAAACTTGAAGTTGAAAGTTAAATGAACTATTAGGAATCCCATTACTTGAAAGACCCAAGATGCATAGACAATAACATAAAGATAGTCAAGTTTAGTGATTATTCAATATGTAGATATGTTATACATCACTGTAATCTTAATTAAATGCATAAAAATATGTTTGCTGTATAAGAAATGTCAACAATTAGTATTTTTATATTCTTGAAATGTTCTGTAATCGGTTGTGTAACATATATATATATATATATATAATTATATATATATATATATATATATATATATATGACATATGTTTCATATATGTAACTGTAAATTATTGAGCATGTTTGAAATTATTTATTTTGTAGCAGATTTAGGTATTAAGTAGGTGAAATAAAAATAATATGAAGTTTAAAGACAATGCTATTTAGAAGGGATGTGAACTAGGCCTATAGTTAGTATCTGTTATAGGATCGGTCATCTGTATCCAAGGACGATAACCATTTGTCTAATCTAGAAGCTATATTTGTTCTTATGGATAGTGGGATATATATTTACCTTCGCTTTTGTACAATCAAGCAAGACTTAGGTACCCAAATATATGTGTTTTGACCTCTTATATTGTGATTTAGATACATATCTACATATATTAAATAAATTATTTTGTTATTGTTAATAAGATTTTTGGCCTGAATATGTGAAGTTGCATATGAATATTATTGGGGGTCTTTTGTAATGTGATAAGAGGGTTTCCCCCTTTTAACACTTGTTTTAACTCAATAAGTAGTTTGATAACTTGTTTAGTTTAATCATGAGTGATAAAAATTATTCAGGATAAAATAGTGATAAAATAGAGGATAACTATCTTACTCATGGCAAGGAGATAAAAGTTTACTTTAGATATAACTTATTAATTATTATATTTTATTATAGAAAATCGTGTATCCCTCTTTATACATAGATAAATTGTATCAAATTAAGTATAAATGAGTGATATCTATGCATACTTTATCACATCACATATATCACATTAAAAGTTATCTCCTTTCACAACTATCTCTCATTCAAACCATCTCAAACAAAAAAAAAACTTAAAATAACTTATACATTATTAACCTATCCTCGATCCCCTTATCTTGTTATCAAAGAGGATATGATTTGGTATATAATTCAATATGCTGGGATCCTATTTAATATGTTCTAAAGGCTAGACCAATTGTAAACTATGAATATTATATGCTAACAGATTTTAAATCAGTAATCTGACAAGTACGAACGTGTACAGTATTTACATTTATTACACTTATATTTCTTTGTATATGTTATATGTTTAAAACATCTATAAACCCATATTAAGTTTGTAATTTATCATTTGAATGGATAAATTATTATATATAAACACGTGGTTAGTTATATTCATATCTATTGGGTCTTAAGACTCACACCTACTTTCAACATTTTTTTTAATGAAGTTAACAGTCAAGTTTTGAGGCGGTTAGAATTTGGCGGATGAACGTCACTTAGAATTTGGCATGAGACATTTGTAAATTTTGAAGGCTACTCTTACTATTGTAATTGATTTGCCATTATACTTTCTTTCTTTTGAAATGATTTTGTTTACTCTGTCTCTATCTTAGTCTTAAGCTATTTTTGAGCGAGATCGAGGGTGGGGATGTGACACATACACACACTCTCTCTCTTTCTCTCTCTCGTGCGCATGTGTAATGCCCTTGTGCTCGCTCCCAACTTCCTCTCTGACAGTCCCAACCTCCCTTCTACCTTCCTCGGCGCCGGCATGGACATCTTTCTCCTCCCAAAGCAGTATCTACAGTACACCATGATCATCACCCAAGGTTACTGTAATGACAATGCCAACACTGAAACAACCGAAGAAGCAGGAGAAGTCATGGGCCAAGGTGGCAGTGCTATATGACCACCTCAGAGGAGCAAGTGGCCAAGTTGATAACGGGACTGTGAAGTGGCCAAGTAACTGCTCTCCTATCTCCAAGAACAGAACTAAGCTGCCTTGTCATGGCCATCATCACAGATATCTCTCTAGCACCCCCATTCCATCGACGACCACCCCTTTGACACTTGTTCTCACTTCCCCTTTGCTGTCTTTCTCTTTGTGTTCTCTCTCTCTCTCCCCCTCTCTTTTCATAGGATATTGTAGTAAATTTATTCATCATATAAGAATTCCATTAGCTGATGACGAATATTTTTGTCATTCTAATGGGCAACTAATTACATGGATATAATTGATTAGTTTTTTAATGTGAGGATACGAAATCGAATATATAAATTTTAAGCTAAATGTTGAGAGTACAATATCAAATTCTGAAGATATGTATATTTTCCAAAAACTATTGACCAGCATTAATGGATAGTCTACGGTAATAACAGCCTTTCGTAGACCAATGAGTTCTGCTTTTTAGACATCTCTTAACTACATAGACTCTGTGTTAAAAAAGTAATGGATTTTCATGAGTTTTTTTATATTATAAATAATTCAATTTTAAAATTAGTGTATATTATAGGTTTCTTTAACTTTTCAAGGATTTTTTATTAAAATAATCATATTATATTATTTAAATAATCATATTTTAAAAATATTTTTCAAAATAGTCACCAAGTTGCCACGTCGGCAACTTGATGACCAGGGAGAGGGTGGAAAAAAGGGTCGGTGTTGGGAATACCGACTTCAGAGTTGGTATTCCCAACGCCGACTCTAAAGTCGGCATTGGCATTGCCGACTTTGGTGTCGGCATTGCCAATGCCGACTTTGCCAATGCCAACTTTGGAGTCGGCATTGGCAATGCCGACACCAAAGTCGGCAATGCCATGCCGATTTCACTATGTTAAAAAAAAAAAAAACTTCTGTTCCACGCTGCATGCACACCTGTGTTTTCACAGAGCGCGGCTCTGTGAAAACACAGGCAGCGCGTTCTGTGAAAACGCAAGTTGTGCATGGCACGACCCCCAGACCTTTTGCAACCCATACTAGTCATTGGAGACCATGTAACCTTCGTCTAACTAGCCAGTTTAAGCACAATGGCCAGTTTAAGCCAGCTAACCGTCGTCTAACAAATTATACGGTTGTAATCATACCTCTATTTATTTTAAACATTATTTAATTTAAAAAAAAAACGGATAGCACCTCCCCAGTTCCACTTATATTTTCATTATTTGTACATATTCCTGTACAAACATTTCTATGTATATGTCAAGGATAGTCACAAATAACATATCAAAATGTTTGTAGATGTCTAAGTCACATATACATCATGTCTAAATCACAATACATCAAAATAACATATGTACATGAAAAACACAACTAAAAAATATCAAGTACAAAATCATCTCAAAAAACTGTGGAAACCATCTCTTCTTTCCCTTTCTAGATGCTCGACCTCGACCACGATCACGACTGTGACACTGCTCCTGTGCATCAACCTATGTCTCCGACTGTGACTGTGTCTCATGCACTAAGATAGCATCACATGACTCTGACTGTTCTGTCTCAGAATCTATGTCCTCTGATATACTGCCTAATGTCTCTCCAAGTAGATCAGACTGACTCTGTTGTGGTAGTGTGCTACTCGAACCTCTGTGACGTCGCTAGCGACGATATGTACCTACTGTAGACTGTGGTGGTTGTGTATCTGTCATGCCCTCATCTGTCAATATCTGTGAAGCTCCTACGTCATATAGACCATACTGTGAAACTGTCATAACATCTGGAGAAAACTGAGGTGGTCCTACATCATCTGGCTGCTGTGGCGTGCCTGCACATGGCTCTGAAGGTCATGCATGTGATGTAGATGAATTTGTCCGCTGAACCTGAGATAGCACACTATCAATGTACATCTGCATGGCTATAAATGTAGACTGTGTATTATCCGATATATCATCCTAAAGGCCATCAGTAGCCATCATATGTAAATACTTCATACCTTCTACCAACTCCTCTCTATGTGATCACGCGGCTCATACGCATATCATAAGTGAAACCTGGCCGACCAATGTACCGTCTGATGATAGACCAATACCAAGACATATACTCCACTCTACCAATACCAACAGTCTCCTCATCCGGTGGTATAATGTAATCTCTCCGACGATGCCACATCTGTACAAAATGTGCAAAATATCTAGCCCAATCAATATGCCCACGACCCCTCCGGGTGACACGATCTAATGCATCAACAAGACCAGAAATAGGTTGTACTCTACCAAACTGTCTAAGTACTCTATCTGGAACATGCATCTCAACATAGAAAACAAAGAAGAGGAACCCGAGACAACCAAAGATCATATGCCTACCTCGAAACAGCTGGTAATATCTATAATATATCAAAAGTGTATGGCTCCCACCTAACATGTGTTGAAAATGCATGATGTAAGTGTAAGTGTTATATCCTCTATGTACAATACAATAGGTTTCATTATGTTTACCTGATAGTCCTCCTGATGATCAAGCTCTGATCTGTATAGTCTCAAAACATGTCGAGGGTTATTTATCTCTGCTCTCGGAACATTCCACCTATAATTTATTTGTGAGTTAGTAAAATTTCTATAATCAAATAGTCATACAACATTTCTGAATTTACCTGTGACCTAAAGGCATGTCCTGTGCCAGTAGATGCATCGCAATATCAGGACGTCCCACATGTAGTCGCTCCCAAGACCACAACTACAAAATAAATCAAATATTTAGAAGATGCAATAAATTGTTAGAGGTAAAATAAATATGCATTAAATGACAAATTACCTGAAGAAGAGTCAATAAACCACAAATGGCCTTGGCATTCGACTTGCATGCAGTAGACAATTGACGATAGAGATAAGCAAGTGTCGCACCACCCCACGAGTAGCTACTAGCTCGATCAAAGTCCTCTAGAAGCGGTACATACATAAGTGGCACTGAGTTTCCTGTCTTATCACTGAAAATAGTACAACCCAAAAGATGTAACAAGTATGCTCGTGCATGTCGTCTAACAGCCTCCACTGATGCATCCTCTGCGATAAGTGCAAACCTTTTCTCGCAACCAAGATAATTTTACAGAACCTCGTCTCATCATATCTGGAAGATCACCTAAAAGTGCCATGCAAATATCTGTCAATCTAACTAGTGTCTCCTACAACAGTATCACCATCAATTGGTAATCCCATCAAAATAGCAACATCCTGCAATGTGATACTCATCTCCCCATGTCTAAGATGGAAAGTTTGTGTCTCACTCCTCTATCTCTCAACAAGAGCAGTGATCAATGCCCAATCTAACCTGATCCCTGAACCTGAGTCAAATGAAAGAAACCAGCTCTATGTACATATTCCACAATGAGGGGTCAACTGGCCAACCACCCAAGCTCCTATGGTGCTCCCAACATTTAAGAACTTCTGTTTCCTGAAACAAAATTATAATATGTTAACATTAAATTATGCTCAAGTAACAACAACAATACATTAACAATAACAATACCTAGCCAGCGTAAACCAACTGTGATCTATGCCCATCCTGTGCGTATAATACAAAAATATCTACAGGACCTGGAAGCTGGTCCATCTTTGCAAAGCCTACATATAAGAAGAATTATAAGTATATAAACAACATGTGTAAAACAACATACATATATATGCGTGAAAAATTATAAGTATGTAAACAACAGAAATAAATATGTGTCAATAATATGTGTAAAACAACATAAAAAACACTTACTAATTGTGATGAGGGGGTTGTACCCCTGGACATGTACTTCTATAATGTCCTGGTTGGCCACAATGGCTACAATGGTTATGAGATGACCTTTCTTTATTCGTATCCATATGCATATGAAGACGTCTGCTATGTGGACGACTACTTTGCCTGCGATCAAATGGAGGTTGCAATATAGCACCTCGATGCAGAAGCCAATGCCGACCAAATGAAGGTGGCAATATCAAATAATAGTTCATCATCTCCCTCTTCCATATTCTCATTGTCATCTATATCATCTTGTGAATATATTTCATCTTCTTCATCCTCCTCAATCACATGTTCTTCTGTTACATGATGCCTACATACCAATCAAATATGACACAAGACTTATGGTATGTTATGTGAATACATCAAAATATTTTATGAGGATGATGAAATCACATACCCTGATGAGCTCGCACTATTAAAGTATGTGAAGGATCAGTGATTGACATGAAAGGATACTGTGAGGAGCCACCTCCATAGCCAATAGACCTCCAAATAAAAATTATAAATGTTATCAAAATTTAATCACACTAATATATATTTGTACAATTATGGGAGACAACTCACCATGAGTTATAATCTGTTGGTAAAGTGTAATCATATGATTCGTACCGTACATCTCTCTCATTAGCAGAATAAAATCTAGTAGAATCAGCATCATCATTCACATACGTGTGAAGAGTCCAGTTGGTTGTTGATACTCATAGTGTTGAGTATGCAAGTTGTCATTAATATGACTATGTTTTACACTTCATCGTTGCCTTGAATAGATATATTATCTATATCTTCCTTCTCAAATATAATTGTATAGTACATACATGAGAAGGATACAAATCGAACATATTTTCAACAGTTTCATCATCTTCAACTCTCACAGCAATATATTCACCCATAGAAGTAGGCCACTTGCATGTTATACCAATCTTAATATGTCTTTCGTCATATTTCGTCAGATATATAATTTCCTCATCAACTCAGTAAAAATTATGTCTTTCTTTACACGCAAAATGCGTATAATACTTCCTTCATATTGAAGTTTATGATCCTCAATATATAAGACACCATCATAATAGCACATTAAATAAATATTTGAACTAGTCATATCTGCCATTTATAAGATAAATAAATCACATATGTCAATAAGAATATTCAAACAAATCACATTTGTCAAACAAGAATAATTAAACATCAAATTTATATATATATATATAACATTTATAAAATTAACATCAAATAATATAATAAAAATATTAAATAACTAAATAAATAGGTATACCTGATTCTTGTCGGTGGCCGGCTGAGGGGGTTTGTGATGGGTGAGTGGGGCGGCCGGATGGGTGGGTGGGGGCAAGGGAGGAGGAGGCAGTGGAGATGGCGTCCGGGTGGGGGGGGGGGGTGGGGGGTGGATGTGAGGGAGACGGCGAGCTAGAGCGGCGCGCGAGTTGGGGCGGCGCGGCGAGCTGGGGCTGCGGCGAGGTTGCTGCGCGGCGAGCTGGGGGCGGCACGGCGAGCAAAGGCAGTAAAGTGAGGAAGAGGGGGTTTCGGCGCCTGAGGGGTGAAGGGGTTTCGGCGCTTGGGGGGGGGGGGTGGGTCTTTTAAGGAGGGTGTCGGCATTGAGAATGTCGACTTTGTTTAGAGTCGGTGTTGTCCAAAGCCGACTCTAAAGTCGGTATTGAGAAAACTGACTCCGAAGTCGGTATTCCCAACGCCGACCCTTTTTTCCACCCTCTCATCCCAGTCACCAAGTTGCTGACGTGGTAATTTGGTGATTATTTTGAAAAATATTTTTGAAGTATGATTATTTAAATAATTAAATAATATAATATAATTATTTTAATAAAAACCTAATTTTCAATGATATGTAGTTTTTATTCGTGATGAAATAAGTATCATAAAATAATCTCACTCTACCGTTTGGCCGACTAAAATAGACTGTGAAATAAGTTCTTAAGATCTATATTCAGAAAAATATCAAGTTTGATTAATAAGGTTACCTTTCTAACATTCTCGTTTAAAACCCTCCAGCAGCGCAGGAAATGGTGGGCCAAAAGGTCAGACCAACGCGACTCGCCGCCCCCGGAGCAAGGCGTGGGAGGCGGAGGGGCCGCAGGGTAAGCTGCCGGATAGAAGAGCAAGTGCGCGCCTGCCTAGGAGATAGCAGGCGAGTAGGCGACGGCGGGCGTAGTGGGTAAGTTCCTTTTCCTCCGGCTACCATTTTGTCTGAAAGATTTCCCTCTATTTGTCTTTCTCTGGGTCGTGCGCGGGTAAATAGTAATGGAGCGATAGCCGGATGGCGGTGGAGGTCGTCATGGTCAGGGGGGCCAGGGGGCGGTGTTTGGTCGAGGGGCAGGTAAAGAGGGACCGAGATGTTGGGCGCCGGCGACGTTGTCGGCGCGGCGGGGGTGTGGGTCGGGGGAGACTGCCGCCAAAAAAAAAAAAAATCCCATTTTGTTTACTATTTACCGTCGAGTCAAGGTAAAGGCCCAGCTGGGGTCGAGGTCTCAGTCACCAACTCACCACAGGGCACCGTGCAGGGCAACCGCGTTTGTTGTAGGGGCGTCGGTCATAGCTCGTCCTCCCAAGATCGAGTTGAGTCGGTGGCCTGGATGGAGGCATTTTGAGGAGGGGGGGGGGTAGAGAGGTTGAGGGGCAAGTGTGACCGAGTGCATGAGTTATTCCTCTTATCGGCAGTCGAAATTTTTTTTTTTTTTTTTGGTGGGGGAGCTAAAACGTCAGGAGGGGCCGGAAGAATCTGCTATCCTAGAGAAAGTGAACGGCTGCGACGTGTCGGCGAGTATCATTTCTTTTTCTTCCGGGGTGGCGGAGGGTGGGGCGGTGGTCGGCCACAGCTGTGAAAGGAGAAACGAAAGCGTACATATGCGTGGTGTATTAAATCATCTTCACATGGGTCGTTGGTTGATAAGTGAGTTCCAGAACAGGTCTTTCGATTATTTATGGCGAATGCATGGTTATCGCGGACAAGATGTTAGCGTTTATATATTTATTATTGTCGTCGTAATCAATTCTATACTGTTTATTTTCTGCCTTTTTTACACTATACGTTTGTCCCTCCTAGCTCAGGCATTCGACAATTTGTATTACGCTTCCATCCTGTCACGTCAGGTTTTTATCCTAGTACTTGCTTTTACTTGAAGCTTTGGTTATTGCTGCTCCTTCCCTCTTTCACGTGTGCTTGTCTTAACGATAATACTTATTTGTACTCCGGTGATCCTTCACACCAGCTTATTTGATAGTCTCTTTTAAACTAACTTTAGGTGAAAAGATGATGAAAGCTTCCTCCAACTTCCTGTGTAGGTAAGAAACTTTAATATTTGTACCTCTTATGTTCTTTCAGTAAACTTATTTGTCTCTTTGATGCCTGTAATTATACATTGTGTTTATTCTTTCGTCTGGTTGTTTTTCTCACTCTCTGGAAAATGCCTGTCTATGTATAATTCACAATCTTCCTTGGGGCAATTTTTTTTAACTGGATGTCGTCTCAGAGATTTACAAATTATCATGAAGTTATTGGAGACGTTACTGTTCGATAACATGCCTCTCTCTTTAGTAGGGCATGTTCCATCTCACCCCCCGTATGTTATATATCTTCTAAACTCCTTAAGTTATCCATTGACTGCATGGCTTTCCCTATTTCTTATCATGCTTGTTTTCTTTTACATAGTTCAACTATTTCTGATTGAAGGAATACTAGACAACAGTTCCTACATAGTTTGTTTGGCAAAGCGTGTAGGTAGACCATAACAAAGTACACCACCTTTAATACCCGATGTCATGAACACCAAGATTGTTTGGTAGGAGCTGCTGTGTGGTAATCGTCCTTTTTTGGTAATGCACTATATTCTAGGCAGTGAAGTTTCTACTTAAAAGGGCTGTAAGTTCATATAGTGGGTGAGTACAGTTGGACTATGCTTGGATGAAGGGTATTTTATACCTTTGATTGGTTCTGCATTTCATAGTAACAAAGGACAATCCTCTTCTGTTGCATAAATTCTTCTAGTCTCATGAGAAGATGCAATCATCTGGAATTGAGGAGGAACTGAAAAGGGTCCTATAGGTGCTCTTTGTACGGTCTCAGTCTTGGGAATGCAACTACCGGGCAGAGCATTGGGAATATCCTGTCTGCACTCTGCAGGAGCCTGTGGTGATCTCTTTATCAGGAGGATCACCGAGGCAAGGAAGTTGGCAGTCAGCAATCATGCCCTGTGGAACGGACTAAGAAGATATAAATTAAGGGCAAACAAGAATATGATTCTGAGAGATGTGCACAAGCTTCAAATCGGTGTCAAATTGAGGTGTTAATTTTAATCATGCTGCGAAAAATTCTCAAGGATCTTTTGGGTAATGGGTATGGAAGGCACAATTTCACAAATACTAACCATGAAGGGAACAATTATGGAGCTTTCTTGGCAGGCTTGACTTGAAGCTGTAATTCTGAAGATGTTGGAAAATCCGTTGTCCCATATTGGTTCAAGAGGTGTAAGTTGTCTCCTCACAAGAGGTGATGCCATTTGAAATCTCTTTTTCTTAGGAAATATGAGCCAATGTTAATAGCTGGAGAAATATATAGTAGGCTTTTTCTGAATAATATGTGGTTGCATTTAGGCTGTGATCCATGCATTGCAAGCACTGCATCTTTGGGACTTGTTGATGCGGGAGCATTGTGGATCCGTGGTGGTATTTGGGTCCACACGCTACTGGGGCTCTTGGTGTCTTTTCGATCTGAAATATGTAATTTTATTTGAGCCTAATAGCGGATGTTTAGAGTTATTAGTTTGTTTTATTTTCAGATGTTTTCTTGGGTGGTTGTGGGCTTTGTTTTGCTTGTGGGATATGTTGGTCAATATATTTTGACTCAAGAGACATTTTGGTCTATGGTGTGTGTGAAGAGGGCCACTCCTCTTTAAATGCCCATGTAACCTCCACTTTTGAGGTATTGAATGGAAGAAAGAAAAATGGCAAGTACTCCACGTTGTGGTGAGGGGTGAGTGTCTCCCACTGTTCATCTTCCTCCTCCTTCCCTCCCTCTCCGGTGGATTCCGACTTCTTCCCTTCTTCCTCTCTCCCTTCCCCTCCCCTCTTCCCTCTCTGTCCTGCATCACTTGTCTTTTGGACCAAACTGTTCAGAGGCGTAAAATCTTAGTCAACCACCAAGTCATGACAATTTATGCCAGAGAGAGATGTTGGTTGAGAACAAAAGACAAGGAGACCTCGATCAACTTGAAACCTTGGATTTACTTTCAAGAGAAGGAACTTGAAGCCTTAAATTGTACCAATCTGAGATGAGTTGACAGAGGACAAGAAGACAATTCGGTGTTTTCTTATCATAGTTGTCAAGGCGACCACAGCGTGCTTGGACTCCATGTGTGCCTAAGCGCTTAGGCGCCAAGGATGACGTCTAATCTGGCTATTTCAAGAGTGTCCCCCTATATAATATTTATTTATCTAAAAATATATAATACTCATAAAAATTAAATAAAAAAGATCATAATGTGACAACGATTATTGAATCAACATATCACAAACAATTGAAGATGGAAACATTGAAATAATTATATAAAATTGCCTTTACAATAGTGCACCAAAATTAAACATATGAAAGAAAAATTGCTTAAATAAATAAAAATATAAAATGCAAGTACTAACCTGAAGTTTGTTCATTTGTTCTTCTAAAATCTATAAATAAGAGTTGTGACACGTATGATACAACATCACATAAATATATCAAGCAAGATCACCATCACAATAGATATCAAACATTACCTAAAAAAATTAACATAATCAACCAAAAGATCCAACATCAAACTATTAAAATTCAATGTCCAAAAGTTTCAAACAAAACAAAATGTTCAACTCCAAATAAAGAGCATATGAAGTTTAAAACCAAACATGGCATCTTGAAAATCCATGCCACCATCATCATCCTCCTTATCACCATCTTCATTATTTAATTGCCATGGAACATCATCATCATCTGTCTCTTCTTCTTCACTCATCATATCATCATCCTCATCCTCATTCTTTGTGCCTTGTGAAGTGCCCCCTATAATTGGTATTTTCTCTCTTCTAACTTTTTCTTCAGATGCTCCCATAGCCTCATCCACAATTGTCCAAGTGAAATGATCTCCCTCATGAACCAAATCTTCACCCTACTTTGTCATCTATGAACTTTCCCAATCTAAGTATTCCAAACAAATGAGATCATATTTTTCTGGATGTTTCTTTCTTTCTTGAAATCTTTCATGAAAATATCGATTGTGTTGGACATACACCAAATCATTAAGTCTCTTGGCCTCTAACTTGTTCTTCTTCTTTGTATGAATCTAAATAGAACAAATATGATAAAGTAAAATTAAATGTTAAACTTAAAAATGACTAAAATTAAAATTTAAAACATAAAATCAAATACTTACAAACTCAAATGTACTCTAATTATGTTCACATCCAGAAGAACTGCAACAAAGTCGTAAAATCTTTAAAGCAAACATCTTCAACTCCGGTGTCTCCACATCATATTGCATCCACCAATCACCCGTAATAAATTTAAAATATTAACAAGAGAAGGAGATAAGGATATATGAATCAGAGAAATTAATCAAATTACTCACATGGCAGCCTCCTTTCATAAGCTCTAATTGCCATTGGATTCCCAAACATGTCTCTTTGACATGAATACTCCATCATTTGATCTCCAATCTTATCTTGCATTTCTATATTTGGTTCCATCTTTCCAGGACATGTCATAAAAACATGTTCAAATTTTGCAACTAAAGATGCATCCTTACTTGGAGCTTCATAATACAATTTAGGATTCAAGAAGAAGCCAACTTCATGTAGAGGTCAATTCATTTGATCTTTCCAACGGCAGTCTACAATTTTTAAAATAGGTTTGTATTTGCTTTCTTTAGAATTGAAATTTTGAAATATTTGCTTCCTTGCACACTCCATTGCAGCATAAATATGTCCCATTGCTGTCTTTTCATCACCATCAACCAACCTTAACACTTGCAAGAGGGGTTGGGAAACCCTCAAAATGACCTCAATTGCATGCCAAAATTTTGATTGATAAACAATTGCAGCTACATTTTTTCTCATATTTGTTTTTGACCATGCACTAGAATGCCAAGCATCTAAACTGAACAACCTACGCAGTGCTCTCTTTATTACATCATCATGCAATTTTTCTAATGTAAGAAAAGTTGTAGCAAATCTTGTAACTCCAAATCTTATCAATTCTCTCCCCTTTGTCTCCCTTCTCATGTGATCAAGTAGTCGAGTATGGGTGTATATATAAGCAGTTAACTTATTTGCTTTTGAAATAGTGCCAACATAGCTTTTCAACTTTTCAATGTCTTCTAACATGAGATCAAGGCAGTGAGTTGTATAGGAGGTCCAAAATAATTGTTTCCTTTTCTCCATCAACAACCTTCTTACTACAATGTTATACGATGCATTATTAGTTACAACTTGAACTACATATTTCTCCCCAATTTTTTCAACCATCCTATTTAACAAGTCATACAACAAGATAACATGCTCTTTTTGATCTGAAACATCAATTGATTCCATAAAATAGGTTCCTTCTGTACAATTCACCAAAAAGTTGATCAACTTTTTTTGCCTTTTATCATTCCACCCATCACACATTATAGTGCACCCATAAATCTTCCAATGTTTTATATATTCAGCATGTATTTGTTTTGTTTCTTCTACCATTTTTTGTAGAAGAGGCAACCTCAACATATGATAACTAGGTGGTTTGTATCCTAGTCCAATTCGGCCTATAAGTTCAACCATGATTTCAAAGCTCCTATACTTTACTGCATTGAAAGGAATGCCAACATCATAAAACCATTTAGCTATAGCAAGATCAAGATTGCACTTATCTTCTTTCTTCAATTTAGACATAGTGCTCTGAATTTTTTCCCCACTTCTTCTTGTGAAATCATCAGCATTCATCCTTACAAATACATCCATTGATCCCTTCATTCCCTTCTCCTTGTTTGACAAGTTAGATGTTTTTTTTATTGGCTTAGACTCCTCTCAAAACATGCTCATAAAAACTTGTTGCACTTGCTATCTTCCTCCTCTTGTTTTTGTTCAAAGCCAACAACATTTCCTCAGCGATCTTTTTTGTACTCTTAGGACACTTCTTCACATCACTGAAACCTTCAATCAAGTGCTTCTTTTGTCTCTTTATCCTCCCATTTGTCACTAAACCACACAATTCACAATTCACTTTATTTTTATCATGCTCATCAGGTTAATCAGCATACTTCCATGCTGGATCATTAGGCTTGGCTTTATTTTTGGATTCTGTATCCGTTGTCGATATTGTGGAAGAGGAATCCATTTGAATCCATTCTTCTCACTGCAAATAAAAAATTGTATACTTAAATTCAGTATGTGTAACTATGTGTGAGAGAGAGATAGAGGAAGGATAGGGGAGAGAGAGAGAGAGAGTCAGAGAGAAGGGGGTGGGACTGTGACAGTGTGTGCATGTGTGTGAGAGAGAGAGGGAGGGGCGCGGCCACAATGTGTGTGTGTGTGTGAGAGAGAGAGAGAGATCATAGATGACTGTATGTGTGTAGGAGAGAGAGAGGGGGGCTCGAGGGATGAGGACGATAAGATTTTGAGGGATTCCTTGAGGAGTTAGTTTGATGATTAATTGGTTAGAGAGGAGATTTATTGGAGATAGAGATCAAGGGACAAATGGATTAAGGAAGGGGATAAGAACACTGCTTACTTTCAGCGAATTGCCTCGGGGAGGAGGGTCAGTCACATTACTTGCATTGAGGTGGGGGACTAGTCCTCCTCCTTAGAGGCAGACATTAGAGACCAGGCAAGTGTTTTCTATTCCTCTTTGTTCTTTGAGGAGTCCTTCTGCAGGCTAAGGATTGCTACTGATCTTCTCCTTTGCCTTTTCTCGATGGAGACGGAGGCCATCTTCAGGCTCTTTTATGAGGATGAGATCCACTAGGTAGTGTTTTCTTTGGCGGGAGATAGGGCTTCAGGCCCCGAGGGCTTCGTCTTGGTATTCTTTAGAACTGTTGGGGGGTTATCAAAGCGGTGCTCACTGCGACGGTGAGAGAGTTTTAAGGAGGAGGGTTCACTTGAGGGACATCAACAAGACCCTCATAGTGTTCATTCCTAAGAAGTCAGGGTCCAAGACTTTCGGGATTTTAGATTTATCAGCTTGCTTAATGGGACATACAAGATCATAACCAAGGTGCTAGTAGGCAAGTTAGCCACTGTGATGGATAAGTTGTTCAGTCATGTACAGGGTGCGTTCATCAGAGGGAAACATTTGGGAAATTTTTTGGTGGCTCATGAGTGTCTCTTTGCTATGAAGCAGTAGAAGGGCGGTTCTGATATTAGATCTTGAAAAGGCTTATGATAGGGTGAGTTGGTAGTGCCTCTTTGATGTCTTGTACAAGATTTTGGAAACATCTGGATTTTTTAGGGTAGAGCTTGCATTTCCTTTGCCTCCTTTGCGGTTCTTAGATGTTGTCCTGGTTTCACAGTGAACGGGGGGGGGGGGGGGGTGCATTAAGGGGATCCTTTCTCTTCCCTCTTGTTTGTTCTGGTAGCTTGTGTAGTAGTAGGGTACGACCAAGGGCTGAGGCGATCGATTTGGTTAGGGGTTTCCAGGTTGCTACAGGTGGACCTTCTCTTACCCACTTGCAATACACATGATATTATTCTATTCCTCGAGGACAATGATCAATTTCACTCTATGGCTAGGCTCTTGCTAGAATTATTTGGGGGGGGGGGGGTTGGTCACTAACCTTAACTTCTGTTAAAAGTCTCTTAGTCGGAGTGAATATAGAGGAGAGACCTATTTAGCGGCCACTTTGATGGGATGCTCTATTGGGGAGTTTCTCTTTTCCTACTGGATCTTCTACTATCCCAGGTGCTCTCCGTTATGCATATTGGATGCTCGTTATTTGCCAGTTTGAGGCTAGGCTTGTTGAGTGGAAGGCCATATTACTTTCCTTTTTTTTTGGGGGGGGGTGACTTATTTTGTGTAGCTCTATTTTGGATAGTCTCTCCACCTATTTTCAATCTATATTTCGTATCCCTTCCTTAGCGGCTAGGAAGTTAGACTCTATCCAGTGCAATTTTTTTGGCATGACACTGGGGACCAGTGCAGAGGTTGGCATGATATTTCTTGGGACAGGATTATCGCTAGTGAGGATCAAGGTGGCTGGGGCTGAAGCAAGTTTGCAATTTTAATATGGCTCTCCTATGCAAATGGCTGTAATGGTTGGGATGTGGAGAAGAGGGCATGTGGGCTCAGGTGAGTAGGCAGCAGTACTTCCACTCGCATAGGATTTGACCCCCTCCCCCACCATAAAACATCCTCCTCTTTGGAGAGATATCTTTGTTTGTGGGGATTTTCTTCTTGCCGATGTCCGGGTCCATCTGAGAAGTGAGAACAAATGCCTTTTTTGGAAGGACAGATGGTGTGGAGATTCCACCTTGGAGTCCTTCTTTCCCTGCGTCTTTGTGATTGCGGCGGCTTCTCTTGGCACGATGGCTGAGGCTTTTAATCAGTACATCCCCAGTGGATCTTGGGCTTCGACCTTCAGACATGATTTCTGGCAAGACGAAATGGAGCAGTTTTAGGGACTTCTCTCCTTTCTTCAGTCCTTTCTGCCGCAGGGAGGGGAGGGTGAATGGACTTGGAGATGGGATAAGAATAACCAAGGTTTGCCGCATTGGGGAATCTGGACGAATCGGATTTTTCTTGATCTGCCATGATTTGCAAGGTAATCGGATGAGAATCGGTCCGATTCCATGGGAATCGATCCGATTCCTTGAGATTCCGGCGAATCGGGTTTCTCCTGATTCGATCCGATTCTGCTGAATCAGACCGATTCGATCTGTCATGGCTAACCGTGAGAATAACATCTTCTCAGTCAAGTTAGCATATGTAGTGATCTCGGATGGAGTGCGCCATAGCTTTCATGAGCAAGTGTGGAAGCCAAAGAGCCCTCTCAAAGTGAAGCTATTGACTTGGCGGATTTCCCGTGGGAGGCTTCCCATGCGGGACAGGCTAGCCCATGTCTTGTCGGATTTGATCCTGCCTTGTTGTCTTTATGGTGCTGAGATTGAGTCCCTTGTTCATCTTTTAGTTGGTTGCACTTTCTCTCAGGGAGTGTAGAGGGAGATTGCCAGGACCAGCTACCCAATTGAGGTGCAGAATGATGTTCTCCACTTGCTCCGGGATTGGGACATGCCTTGGTCCATTAAGCAAGACAGGGCAATGTGGTGGTTTATCCTCCACACCACTTTATGGACGTTATGGGGGAGCAGTCGAGCAGAACCATTGCACCTTCAGAATGGAATCGCAACCCGAGGAAGCTCTAGTTGATCTTATATGGGTTAGAGTGAAGGAATGGGAGGGCATTATGCTAATGTGAATTCCTCAGTTTCCCCTCTTTTGAGTTGTTTGGAGGGGTAATTGTTTCACACCCTCTTAGTGTAGGCTTCTCTGTATAGGTGTTGGGGGGGGGTGTTCTTTTTGGGTTTTTACTCACCTATACTTTGTACATTCTACCTTTTTCTAATATATAATTGTGGTACTACCCGCTTTCAAATATAAATGTCTATCTATCACACACACGCACACACACACACACACCCTCTTAGTGTAGGCTTCTCTGTATAGGTGTGGGGGGGGGGGTGTTCTTTTTGGGTTTTTACTCACCTATACTTTGTACATTCTACCTTTTTCTAATATATAATTGTGGTACTACCCGCTTTCAAATATAAATGTCTATCTATCACACACACACAGAGAGAGAGAGAGAGAGAGAGAGAGAGAGAGAGAGAGAGAGAGAAGAGGAGGGCAAATAACTTTTCATATCAACTCGAGGCAGTTTCACATGTCATTGCTGGTAAAAGTTTAGGGTTACACAGAGAGAGAGAGAGAGAGAGAGAGAGAGAAGAGGAGGGCAAATAACTTTTCATATCAACTCGAGGCAGTTTCACATGTCATTGCTGGTAAAAGTTTAGGGTTACACAGAGAGAGAGAGAGAGAGAGAGAGAGAGAAGAGGAGGGCAAATAACTTTTCATATCAACTCCAGGCAGTTTCACATGTCATTGCTGGTAAAAGTTGCATGTGAGTCACTTGAATTATGGAAGAACAAACACCATCTCACTGGTCTTGGGCATGCAAGTTTATGTTCATCTAGCAGACAGTATACATACTAGTTAACATTGGTTTTTCCATTTATGTCCACTGGAAATTTGCATGCACCATGTCTTGAAATCAATTTTCAAAGTGTGGATGCTTGCAATGATAACTGAATTATAACCTATTGCTCTCTGCTTAGAGATGGTTCTGTTTCCCTGACATATTGTAACTAATCTGCAGGCTGAGCAGTAGTCAAGTGACTGGAAGAGTTTTATATCAGAGAGTCAGTCATATTAAGGAAACATCAAGGCTCTCAAGATTTACGTTTCAGAATGAATTTTCAACTTCTTGGCATAATGTTGTTCCAGATGGTATGTCCAGTGGGATTTTCTGATGCAGTTGTCTGTCATATTATATGGTTTAATTATCTGACTAACTTGTGAACCTGCAGAGGCTGCTGTAAACAGGACATATGCCGATTTTTCTATTTTCAAGGGGAAAGCTGCTCTTTCTGTGTTTCCCGTGCTGCCAAAGTTTAGCAAGATGGATGTGTGTTTGTATTCATTGGTCTCGATTCATTAGAGTGCACACATCGTACTGTTTTTGCACCTTTGACAATCACTTCTTATCTTGTGTAGTCAGGAGCCTTAAAAATTGATAGGAAAGGTGTGGTATTGTTGCAATTCATGCCTGCCATTGGTGTTCGGAAGTATGATTCACAAAGAAAGCAGGTGAATATTGTTAATATTGCAATCTTATTACCTGAGGACATAACTTGTTCCACTTCCTATTGAATGCTTGTCAATTTGTTTGTTTATTTCATAACCTGGTTTAACTTAACTTTTTTCACTTTCTATTGAATGCTTGTTAATTTATTTGTTATATTCCATAACCTGGTTTATATTTACCTGCACAATCTCTTGGTCATTTCATCTTTTCATCTTTTTTTTTCCTTTTTGATTTCTTATGTTGAGTTTTTGCGGACTGATGATTGACCATTTTTTTATTGGTCTTTTAGGTGTTCGCATTGTCCCTTACAGAAGTTGGATGTTTGGTTAGCTTAGGGCCCCAGGAATCTTGTGAATTTTTCCATGATCCTTCCATGAGATCAAGGTTTGTCAGCTTGTTGCATTAAGATCCAAGATGCTCATGAGTCATGACAGCCTCTTGGCTTTCATATTTTTTGCTTTAAATAACTAGAAAAATGTTGACTCACATATGTTTCTTTTCCTCTAGTAATGAAGGTCAAGTCAAAAAGACCCTGACAGTAAATCCCACGCCCAACGATGGTGGCTATTTTATTACTTTGAGTAAGCATTCTATCTCTTTGCATATTCTTTGATGTACATTATCATCATTGTGTTTGGCAGTTTCTTTTCAGGAACAAGTTTCAATAGTAATATCTCTGTTAAGACTGACAAACATAGTTAGGTTGGGTATAGTCCGTGTACTGCTACTATATTCAAATTACATTTATACCGTGTGATAGTAAGTACACCAGAGTCTGTGTTTAGAACAGTTCAGCATTTATGGAATAGCTTGATACCGATTTTAAAATGGTTTAACAATTGATTGGTAGCACCATATGCACACTGTTGCTGCTTAAATATAATGTTTGCCTGCAAGTATATAACAATGTCTGGGTGGTAACGACATATTCTTGGCCTAGGTTGGCCATGTGGGGGAGATTTGAGGAGGTCTCATGTTGGAAAATGAGCAATATTGATTGGTGAAGGGTGGAGAGGATTACAGATGGATGACAAGGAGTTGATGGGTAAAATTGTTAACATCCATGGAAAGAGTGGAGGGAGAAGGGGATGTGTTGTTGCTTCATCAAGCAGACTCAGGTGCTTACTACTGCTAGGAGATAAAGGTAATGGGATCTATTAGAAGGATGAGGAAAAAACATGAAACCGGATGGGCCGATGGTGATGCAAAGAAGCACAGAAGGGACTGTGCACATCGTGAAGTAGATTGAGGTGTCATGTTAATGCTGATGGCAGGAAAGAGGCACACGGGAATGTGCACAGGCAACGTAGATTGATCTGTCATGTCAGTGCTGATGGCAGCAAAGACTTGTTGTTTGTAGGTGTATTTATGGTTCATGACATGCAAAAAAATGTCAGTGGTTTGAGAGATCCAATAAGGTGAGCATCTAAGTGTTTCGTTTGCTGGGAAATTGAATAGTTTGTTGCACACTAATAAAGCAGGTGGTGCTAAACATTGCTTGTATTGTGGGGGCATATGAAGGTATCATATTGTGGGGGCATATGAAGGTATCATAGTACTCTAGATAGTTTAAATATCTCTTTACGTAGGAATTGGTTGACAAGAACAGAGATGAGAACAAATAAATCTCTGTTCAAGATCTATGTTCTGCTCTGGCATCAAACTGAATGCGTCACAATTTGGTTAATCCTTTTATAATGGACCATTAGTGAAAGTCCTTTATAATCTGGTCACTACTGGCACGGGATATATCTGGTTGCGGCCATGTAGTCTTTCTGTTTGGAAGTTTCGGTGTTTGACTCTGCTTTTGTGCTTTTAGCAGTTGATGGGCGCATGTTCGATGTGGTGTCAACAACATTTGAGAAAATTGTCTTTGATGTCATATATTACACTGTCTTTTTAAGAATGCCTTCCCATTTAAATTCTGATGCAGATGTTACCAATGCTGTTGAGAAAATGGCTGAACGCTTTTCTTTACCCATCACAAAGGCTGAGTTTGCTGTGTTGCGTTCATCTTTTAGTGTAAGTACTCGAACGATTTATTCTCTACTTTTCATTGAGAAATGTAACTTGGGAAAATAGAAGCAGACAACTTTTTCCATTATCATGGATTTCATTATATGTACATGCATCTGCATGTGCTTATGACATTTGGAGTTCTTATGGGTGCGCAGGGCAGTGTCCTACATTTAGAGACCTGTCCTCCATTGTATGGAAGTTATTTTTGAATTATTTCTTTCTTAGAGATTTGTAGTGAATGACGGGGTTTTTCTTTTTCGACTGCCTTCTCTGTTCCATGACATCAGCATTGAGTAGCCATCCGATAGTTTTTCTGGATATAACATGGAGCACAAACTTTCCAAGCTGGTGAAATATATTTGGGATCATGTAAGCCTTGGGTAGCCTGTGGACATCAAAAAAACATTAGTCTGGAAACGTAAGTTTTCTTCTGCCTGACCGTGGTTCTCTGGTCTGAAAATGTCATTCGAAGACTTGAGGTAGGGAATGAGACCAATGAAAGAGACACGGCCCCTGCGGTGTTTTGGATTTCACTTTGGGGGCTTTCTTATATCCCCAAGTCTTGCCACCACATGTTGACTAATTAGGTATAAGTGTGCAAGATGACTTATGAACACTTGCTACACTTCATATAGTGTGCCTCGAGTATTATTCTTTAAAGAAATACTTACAATTGACACAGGCAAGTATTACATGACTTGCCTCACCTTGTCGCTCTTCTTCTTCCTCTGGTGTTCATTTTTGCAGTTCATCTTGCCGCACATCATGGGCTGGGACCGCATTGTATCGCCACCGTCGGTAGTTGCCGGAAAAAGTCCGTTTGGGAGGCCGGCATCGCAGCTGAACCCAGACTTGGAGTGGGACAAGTGAACCGTGGTGATGCAGTGCCTGATCTTGCTGGGAGTTAATTCATGTCTTGCTTACTAGTTGCAGCAGTTGACCCTCAAATACTCTCTTCCTTTTCCCTCTTATCTAGTTGATATAGATGCGGCTTGAATTGGATGAGACTAATGAAACTTTTCTGTCTACGATCTGGAGAATTCTATGTGAAGGAAACAGTGCTCATCTTTTGAGGTGCTCATGTTTTATGTATGAACTGCGAGAGCGCGGCTGGCCCATCATCTTCTCACTTCTCTTACACATCTGAAGTAAGAAATGTAGTTGCTATGTGCTTATTGCCCATATGGGCGTTATCACTAAGACATATCTGATTAAGTATGCTCCCCTTCAATGGAGTAAGAAGATGACAAGGAGGTTTTGATCATAGAGGATGTCATCATCGGACACGCAGGGATAATTCATAAGAGTGCATGTTCTTTCTTTGAGAAATACTTATTGCAAGACATGCCTTGGAATAATGCTATGAGGTTGATGTCGATTATTGGAAAGTGATCTTATTGTCTGAGAGTTTGCAAGATTTTTCTCTCTTTTTCTCAATCAGTAGGATTATTTGAAAAGCTATGCACATGAATTTTATTATTATAAGATGGGTATTTCTTTTACATTAGAGAATCCTGTTACAATCGTATTTAAGATAGGTGGACTGATCGACGTGACTGACGTATGTCGCATAGGAGGGGAAAAATTCTCAAACCTTTTATATAGATAATATATATATATATATATATATATATATATTTGTAAACAACAATATATATAATGAATAGAACATGTACGTTCGAATAAAAATTAGGGTATCCTCTCCCTTGCATCCAAAGACGTCTTTGGTTCTTAACTCGTTTGCTACTACATTTCATACCTGATAGATGTATTTCATGCATAATAAGTACATTTAATACCTAAAATATTTTTAATATATTGCATTCTCATGGTATGTAATTCGTTCTTAACATAATTTTTTTCCATCCCAAAAAGATAAATCATATAGTTCACTCGTAGTGCTTATATCTCATCCTTGTCATCTGTTCCTCATTCCAAAAAGATGTTATTTTTCATCCTATGAAAAATATATCTAATTAATATTTAATGAAGAATAGGTTTGTGTATTAAGTAATATATTTTGAGTTTTTTTATTAGTCAGTGTGTGTCTTACAAATAGAAGAGAATGGCGGACTTATATCTTAATTGCATTTTTACAAGTCTATCATCATCATTAGAATTTTATCTTATTATTTGTAGTTAGTTACGTGAATTTTGTTCTCTTAAAGATTTCTATCAAGTGTTATATTTGTTAATACAAATATTTTGATCAAAATTTATATAAAATTTGACATAATTTTATCATCAGTCGTTGACTTAATGGAAACTCTTCTTCTTTCTAATTCGCACTTGAGATCGGCCATAGTGAACTATTCTTTTCCGTATTCGTTAAGAAAAGATTATATTTATTTGCTTCTTGTTAAGTATTTTGATAATAGTATATTTGAAAATTATTTTCTAATATCTAAAATTTTTGATTAATGAACGGTTAGTTAGCATATAGTTATCGATTATAAGAGTGCATATAAAATTAAAATTTAATATGTAAATCAACTAAATTTGAATAAAATTTAAAATTTTAAAATAATTAATACGATAAATGAAATACATTTTAATTTAATTTTTATATCATTATCAATCATGAGTCAACATAGAATGAAAGTAAAATTACAAAACTATACACAAATATATAAGATATTATTTAATGTATTGTAAAAGTTGCCATTATTTAAGACATCTTTTTGATGTTCAATCTTAGATCTAAATCTAAGGAGGGTAATATTAATTATATATATATAATATTATTTAACGGTATCAGATAGATACGGGTTCGGAATGAGCTGTATTTGTTTTTATATCTATTAAGAAATCTGATATATCCGGCATCTGTAGTCGATTAATTTATTGGAGAAAAAAATATTATCTGTTGAGCTAACGAAATGTAGAATTATTGATTACTACTAATTAAAGGATCATTATTTCACGCACATGTGAACTGTATAGATGGAATTGGGAGAGGACCGAACGCAGATGCTAAAAGTGCAGACCATAGCGCGTGGCAAGGTGTTGGGCGGTTCGGCACCCGCTGGCGTAGTGGCCCATTAGCGCGGTGATGCTAGTCTTACACCCGCTCTCTCGAAGGCAGCAGGGGTATTTCCTATCTCGACGTCTCCGCGCTTTTGCCTTCCCCGTGCTCGGTGTGTCTGCACTAGGAGTGTGTGTGGGGGGGGGGGGGTTGAAATATCCGAAGACTCAGACCCTTACTTCTCCTTGCGACCTCGAAAACCCAGAGAGGAAGAAAAGAAGAGCGCCCAAGACCAGAGAGAGAGAGAAAGAGGGAGGGAGAACGATGCTTGCCTCCACCGCGGCGCCCTTGGCGTCTCCTTCAGCGGTAAGATCTGACGCTTTCCTCTCTTGTCCCCAATGAGATCTCATCCCACCGAGGGAATGGCGGCATTGGCGAGGTCTGGGTCGGAGGTGAGCAGAGATCTGCGCACCAAGGCGGGAATTGGAAGGGCGGATGAGGGGGAGGCGTTGGATCTCCTTCTTCCCGCCTTTCCAATCTGCTGCCACAACTTCGAATGGTCTTCCCAGTGGGGCGTTGGGAGGTGGTGCTGCACCACCCCGAAAATGTTGTCATTAGTGTGTTTCTGGCGAACAATCCCGCCCGGTGGCATTCGTCTGGAAATCTATAAACGCGATCGTGCTCACTGCTCAGACGTCGGGAAACTTGGGCATTGTCTATGGGTTCCGGATGCAAAAGGGGGTGTCTTCCTTCTTCTCTTGCGGTTTTAGTCGTCATCTGCCGCATCTTTTGTCTGTCTAGTCTCTTCTTCCAACATGCATCACGCGAAATCCCGTCATCAGATGAAACTATGGGAATTCATTCCCAAAGCTTCAAATTTTGACAGTAATCATAGGTAGTGGCCCATGTGCTAGCATATGTACCTTTTGCACGTCATGGGCTCGGTGATAGTTGGTCGTCTGCCGTGGCAAGCCTTTGGTTTCCACAGGTTAATCTAGCATGGCAATTCTTTCACAAACAGGAAAACGCGTGGTGTCGTTAAGTATGCCGGGGGTTGAGAAACTTGATGACTAGCACAGAGCCGTAAGGTTGATGTTAGATTTCGGACTTCCAGTTAGTCCGGAGTTCAGACTTGGACCTATCCTGATCGAATTAGTTGCATTGAGAATGGAAGTCATCCTGCACAATGTTGCCTGTGTTTGTTTCACTTTATGTTGCTATCCTGCCCTTCTTTCTTCGTGACATGGAATTTTTCTCTTTTTATTGACTTTCTTTTTCTTCCGTCGGTACTGATGTGCGTCTGAGTTAACTGAGACCAATTATTAGCTTTCTAATGGCAGGGCCCTGGCCTCTTTTCTGGATTTACACGATTGTGCAAGGGCCTCGCTCTTGTACTTGCTGGTGGATATGCTGTACTTCAGGTTTTCCCCTCAGCAGCTGCCTATCTCGCACTTATTCCTGCAAGGTAAGGTCTATCTATTGAAGCATTTTGTCTGTGAAAATCACATATGTACCCGTAAAATCCATGTTGGAGTTGTCCCATATCGGAATATTCAAAGATGGGTTTGTGCTTTATATAGTGTGGCCTTCCTCCCCTCAATGCCTAGGTTTTGAGGGTGAGTTTCTACATGGTATCAAAGCGGGCCAAGGCCCATTATGATAATTGCGCCACCTCTCTTCTAATTTCCACGGCCCATCTTGGCCGTGAGGGGGAGTGTTGGAGAACCTATGGGTTAATCCCATATCAGGTTTCATGTGCTTATATAGCCTGGGCCTTAGAAACTCAACACCTAGGTTTTGTGAGTTTCTAATGGTGCCCAAAGTTTGGTCGAACTCAGCTTTTAGACAAAAGAAAATGATCAATGTAGCAAAGTTTATGTTTCTTGGACCTCATCTTAGGTCCACATCCATATCTTCTGTTATCATGGAGATCCAAGAGACCTGTCAAATTATGGTTAATGGGACATGCAACTACATAGGACACAGTTTTTATCAATTTGATGAAGCATTGCTCGGATCTTTTTTTACCTTGTTAGTATCTCTTGAAGCCATAGCAGATTTCCTTGATGAGGAGGTGCTATTTTATCTGGAATCAAATGACCTTTAGCATATGCTTCACTGTGGGCTCTGTTTCCTTTTCCCCAAGGGAAAGGGCAAGGTTGATTGACATGACAACATGTTTAATTGCAGGAATGAGAAATAGAGAACAGGCGAAAAAGTCCAGAGAAACTAGACAGGCATACCCAGGTGGCAGTGGCGAGTTTGCAGCAATGAATGCTAGTCTGTTGGTTTGCTGTATCTGATCTACCCTTTGTCTAAGGTGTTGGAGGGAAGACAGCTAAGCGAAACCTTATGAGAATGGGGCAATGCAAAAAATTGATGTACACATATATGTATGATAAGGATATGATCATTTCCAAGGAAAATAAATAATTGTATACATCCTTAACCATGAAAACTGTCTGCCATATGATAAAAAGCACATTCAAAACCATACATTATAGTCATGCATAAGGATGGTTAATAATTGAACTATATGATTAACTAATCAGACCATATTGTCCAAAAAAAAAAACTCAAGTCGCTTTTTTATCCACCTTTTTTTTAGGATCTGTTCTGTTCTATTCTATTATGTTCATTGTATTTTCTTTGTGCAATCTCTCTTATGCACTTTTTCTGAACACAATATACAATATCATGTGACTTTGGTTTTGTCCACAATTCATTAATAGATTTATTGTTTTTTGTAGGACAATCCCTTTTGGATGGAACCTCTTAACAGCTGGTTACATTGAGCAATCACTTCCTGGAGTATGTATCTTATTAAGAACAAATGGTGTATTGTTCTTCCAATGTAGTCTCACTTGCATGTATAATTTTAATGCTTATTCACTTGTTTCTATCATAGCCATGTTTTATATTTTCCATTTGTATTTTTTTGTTAAACACATGACAGTCCGGGTGGATTTCAGTTATATTTTATTTGGATCTCTTTTCTATTTCTTCTTGAAACTTGACTTACAAAGAGCTTCTGACTTAATTCCTGCTCATAAAGTTTTTTGGAAGTCAAAGGGAATTATGCATGTTCCTCTCCAACTATTGTTTCAAGCATTTTGAGGCCTCTTGGAAAACATTTAGTTATAGTCGTGAGCTATTGAGGCAACTGAGAGGTTGCCTCTGGTCCCTTGGCCCAGATGCCTAGTTGATGGCTAACATCTGAGGCAACAATTGGCTAAGCTCAGCTTGACCTATGTTCCACTTGCAAGTTATTCTTATTATTACATTTCAAGTCTAGCTTCTAAGATTGGGGATGCTTTACTGTAGAGGGAAGATGACATCAGAGGGGCTGCTAAAGATATCATGATCTCTTTTCTGAAGAATGTGGTCAGGCAGGATTTTGGAGTAGACTTGCTTCCTCGTCTTTCTCCATCTCAGAGCGAAACTCTTGTGCTCCCATTCCTCGAGGAAGAGATTAGAGATGCAATTTTCTCTCTTGCAAGGGATAAGGCTCCAAGTCCTGATGGTTTCCTTATGTTTTTCTTCCAGCATTGTTGGTAGATCATCAAAAGAGATTTTTGTGCGGCGCTAAAAGAATTTCAGGAGGGTAGTCCTCATCAATAAAACACTCTTCTCGTCATTCCCAAGAAGCAGGGGGCTATTCATTTCACAGACTTCCTCTCAATCAATTTGTTAAACAATATTTACAAATAATCTCCAAAGTTTTGGCGATTAGCTTGAAAGGTGATGGATGGGCTAGTTGATGAATTTCAGGGAGCTTTCAGTAAGGGGAGGCACATTTAGGTTAACTTTTTGGTGGTACATGAATGTCTTTTCGCTTGGAAGCATCAGAGAAAGAAGGGTCTGGTATTGTCCAACCCCCCCCCCCAAACACCATCAAGGTATTGTCCGCTTTGGTCTATTGGCTTCACGGTTTTGTCTCTTTTGACAGTGATCGGCTCCAAATTAGGGACTTTCCAGGAAGGTCTACCCATCTTAAGACTACTTCCTATTAAACTCGCTTAACCATAGAGTTCTTTACAAGAATTGAGGTAATACTTTAAAAGGCATCTCGTTGATATAGAGTATAACTTTGCTATATTTAAGGATATTACAATTTACCCTTCTTATATAAGCGACATCATCATCGCTAGACCTATATCGCACGTAGTACAGTCAATCCTCTAGGTAGGCAGTACTCTAGAGGTGACCTCACATGCTCAAGAGGTGGCTCCCACTATTTAGTATTTTCCCCTATTATGGGCTCAAAAAATGGCTCCTATAGCGTAGCACTTTTACGCTGTATGATATTTAGCTCCCGCATTGGCTAGGGTGTGGCTCTGATACTATAAACCCCCATTCTGGAGCCGATTACTCTCAAGGGAACAAAACTGTGAGGCCAGTGGGCTAAAGCGGATAATACCTCGACGGTGTAGAGTTCCAAGTGTGACAGGTGCTTAAGCTGAATTTTGAGAGAGCTTATGATAGAGTAAGTTGGCGCTGCCTCCTTCAGATGCTTTTTGGAATGGGTTTTTATCTCACATGAATTGAGTGGATTAGGAAATGCATTTATTCTGCTTCTTTCGCAGTGCTCATTAATGACCATCCTTCCCCCTCTTTTTCTAGTGTGAGAGGTCTTTATCAAGGGGATCCTCTTTCTTCCATGGAAGACAGAGTCGACCGATCCGGATCAGGATTGATCAATTCCAAATTGGATTGGCCATGGGGGAACCCCTTACTTAGTCATAATCTCAATCGAATCAGTTGCAATCGGGCAGAATTGGCTCGGATCGGCCGATTCTGTCATACAATATATTTATTATATAATATTAATTAATACTTGTACTAAATGTACATTAATTTACATATTTATATTTACATACATGCTAACTGTATGCACATATATATGCATTAAATATACATGTGTTTCTTATTATATTTACATTAATATATGATTGTATGTACATTAACACACACACTCATTAATATATGATTGATATACATATTAATTATGTTTATACATTAATATGATATTTATATATGTGCATATTGTTATTATATTTATATTAATATATGATTCTATGGATATTAACACCCATATATTAATATATGATTAATATACATATTAATTATATTTATACATTAATATATGATTATATGATTGTATATGATTGATATACATATTATTATGTTTATATATATATATATGTGTGTGTGTGTGTGTGTGTGTGCGCGCGCGCGTGGTGTGCGCGCATATTGTTATTATATTTACATTAATACATGATTCTTTGTACATTAACACACACACAAACATATTAATATATGATTGATATACATACTAATTATGTTTATACATTAGAATATGTACATTAAAAATGCAAATATTGAAGCCATATTTTCCCCTTATTTTTTCTTATTTTTTTTCTAAATAAAACTATTTTTTTAATCTCGCCGATCTTGGATCAGCCAAAATTCCTGAGGATTGGTTGGATCGTTGATTCGATCTCGATCTACATCAGGATGGGCCCAAGCCGATCCGGACCCCTGATCTGATCCTGCGTTCCTTTCTTTCTTCTCTCTTATTTGTCTTGGTTGCACATATTTTCAGTACGATGTGGGCTAGAGTTGAGATGACGAAGATAATCGCTGGCTTTCTTGTGGGGCAGTTCTCTTTCGGTATTACTTATCTTAAGTATGTTTATATTACTATTATCTTCATCCCTCATAAGGAGCAATAGTTAGTGGATATCCAGTTGTTGTCGGAGGTGGTGCACGATATCACTAGGCTGAAGGTTAATTACAAAAACTATCTCTTGGCGGGAATCAACCTGAATGAGTTGGAGACAAGGAGAGTAACAGATCTTTTTGGGTGTCATATAGATTGATTCCCTTTCTCTTACTTGGGCTCCCTCTTTCACCAGGTCCTTTACGGTGTAGTGATTAGAAGGGATTGTCCAAAGGTTTGAAAATAGGTTGGTTGGTTGGAAGGCAAGAACTCTTTCTTTTGGTGGTCACTTGATCCTTTGTAGAGTTGTCTTGGACAACTTACCCATCAGGTCTTTCAATCTGGTTCTCTTGTGCAGGTGCTGGTGGAGGCTTGGGTCAGAAGAAAGGGGTTGGGGTGGGGGGGGGGTCGCAGTAGCTTGTTAAGCAGAAATATTATGGCTCTTCCAGAGTTTGGGACCTGCTTTTCCCTCTGCAATATAGAGTCTCCCCAGTTTAGAAGGGTATCCTTCAATGTGTGGATTTTATTAGGGCTAGTGTAAGGGTCCCTTTGGGCGATGGTCAGAAGTGTTCCTTTCGGCAGGATAGGTGGTGCAGTGATTTCTCTCTAGTGGAGTCCTTCCTATTGACTAGGTTGCATGCCCAGAGGGGTTGGCGGGGGGGGGGGGGATGGATTGCTTAAACAAGTTTTGCAACTTCAAAAATAAATCTCAAACGTAATGGTTAGTGTTAATGTGCAGCGAAAATAAATAGATGTAATCACACAAAGAGGCACAAAGATTTATTTTGGTTCGGCCTTTCTCAAAGGAAGTCTTACGTCTAGTCTCCAAGAACACTTGAGATTTCACTACCCAAGGATACAGTCTCCCTTATGGACTAATACACCTAGCAATAGCTGGTCTTCCCTTCAACTCGAAGAGACAAAGCTACACAAGTCTTCCCTTCAACCCAGAAGGGGCAATACCACCTAGTTTGCAGGTTGGTCTTCCCTTAAACAAGGGGAGACAACACCCAACTTGCAGGCTGGTCTACTCTTCTCATGGGAAGTGGAGCAACATAGAATCTCAAAGAGATCTCAAAAGTCCCTAAACCAAACTCATAATAATGAGGCTTGATTTGAGACAACGCCCAAGAGAGAAAAAGATGTACACAAAAAAAAACTTTCTCTCAGACGCAAGCAACTCTCTCTCAGGATGATTACAACAAGAACACAATAGAGAGAGAGAGAGAGATAAGAAAATCTTGGAGATTAAGGCTTCGACGCTCAGCTTTCTTCGCTGTTAGAAGGGTGGATGCTTTGAGTTGATGTGTTTTGAAAAATTGAACAGTTCACACTATGTTCTTTTTCTTCACTGCATCAGCTCCTTCTTTTATAGACTCTTAAGGATGTAACCGTTGGAGTGCATGTAGAGTCTTCATCTTAGGCTTCATGCGGATATCCAATAAGTTGGAGGATTCGTAAAGTCTTGCTTAACGTCAACATGTGCATGATTCCAAGGTTGTGCTGTGTCTAACGCTTGCTTCAAGAGAGTACCGGATACCTGATCACATTTAATGCACAAAGGGAGAGGTATTAGGTAAGAGAAATACATCAGCCAAACACCCATACCTCTTCTGCAGAAACCCACAAATCCAGCTGACACGTAGCTATTTTGGGTAGTTGCTTTTTTGTCTCTCAGAAACGAAGGGTCCTTCAAAAACATGCACAAGATAAGACATGGGCTAGACTTGAAAAGTGTTACCTGTTAGAGTCTTTCAGATACATATGAGATATTTATCATAAATTATATTTGAAATAAAGTAAGTTTGCGTGCCAAAATATTTTGCAGAACAATCGTGAAGGTAGGTGAAGGTAATCGATATGAACAAGTTGCTTGAACATTAATCAGAATGAGATTGGTCACTAATCGTTATAAGGAAGTCAATTGTTCATAAGACATAGTTATATGCAATATATATTCACCAATCGATACAATATAACTTAAGTGTTCATTAATCGATATAGAATATAAGTATTTGACATTTATAACATCAATCGATGTATTTTAACATTAATTGGAATGTAAATAAGGCAAGTGTTCAACAATTGAAAGGAAATTAACATCAATCGATATGAGACAGGTCATTTGTTCACTAATCTGAAGAAAATAACACTAATTGGTATGTTGTTCACCAATCGGAACAACTCATAACATTAATCGATAAAATGTTCACTAATCGGAAGAAGTCACTTCAGTAATCGAAGCGTTCTTCATTAATCGATAGGAAGCTTAGTCACCAATCATAATGCTTGGTCAGCAATCGATTGTTTACTTAAACAACAACTGATAGAAGCTTTTCTTCAAGAATCGATGGTTCACTTAAATACCAATCGAAATGTTTCTTATACAATAATCGATAGAGATTTTTTTCACGATAGACAGTTGTAATTACAATCGATATGAAACTTGTTCTCCAATCGATATGGACTTGTTCTCCAATCGATATCATTGAACATTAATTGATAAAATCTTTTAACTCCAATCGGTAGAAAATAAATAGTAATCGATAACACTATTGTGTAACTTCGACTGGTCATGAGTTGAAGTGAGACTTCAATTGTTGTAAGACATACAGTAGTCGAAGTTACACTTCTGCTTCTCAATAAGGTGAAAAGGCAAATGTAACACTAATGGATATAGACTTGAAAAACATTTGTTTAAATTAAATGCACATGTCGACAAATAAAAGGTATGTGTCGACACATAACCAAACATGTGAAGCAATAAGTCGACATTTGAGGCAATATAAAGAATAGTGATGAAACTTGGCTCTTTTAAAATATTTATAGTGATGATCTTTGAAGTGATGAAAAGACCTATTGTTGACAAATCTAATGAAAATTGAATGTTAATCACATAAAGGCAGATTAAAATAAAATCTCACCAAAATTCATATACAAGGAGATTAACAAATATGAGTAGATGTCTATGTGTCGACACACAAGTTGACACGTGTTTCATGAGTTGACACATGACTATCATCTGTCGACATATCATCAGATTTATCAGAATATGATATTATGAGAATGTTTTTGACGATGTGTATGAACACACAGTATAGTTATCATGAAGTTATTTGTTTAAAGTATTGTGATTACTAAATACATATAATCAGGGTTTTTCGTTATCGCCAAAATACGTATACCAAGGAGATTAAAGAGTCAACACTTCCCTGCTATATTTGCCATCTCTACTTTCCCTATAGTCTCGGTTGCAAACTCTTTTGAGGCTAATCTGTCTGGTGGGACATGGGTACCAATCTTTTGGAGGAACCTTTCTAATGAAGAGACATGTCAGCTTGCTCATCTCTTCTCTTTAATTCTTCCCTTTAGGCCTGAACCAAGTATGGAGGACTTATGGTTATGGGGATGGGAGAAGACAGGTCAATTCTCAGTTAGGTTGGCCTACCTTATCCTTGCCGATGGGGGAGTTAGGCATAATGCTGTAGATCAAATTTGGGTTCCCAAGATCCCCTTAAGGTGAAAGTCTTTATTTGGAGGATCTGTCATGGAAGGTTGCCGACTTGTGATAAGATCGCTCATTTCCTACCACACATTCTGAGGAAGAGGAGGATTTGGATCATCTGTTTACAGCCTGTTCCTATGCTAAAGGGCTTTGGTTATTGATTGGTCAGTGTATCCAGCATCCCATTTCTCATTTATGGGTGTTCATCAACTTATCCTTGGGTGGCACAGGCAGTGGTTGCTAAAGGGAGATCGAGTAATATGGTGGCTCATCTTGCATGCCACTTTCTAGTGGAATGAAAGGAATAGTAGAATATTCAGAAGAGAAGCACGGTCAGAGGAAAGTCTTTTTCATTTGTTAGAGATCGAGTTTCTTTGTGGGCAAAATACTTGGGTAAGGTAGAGGGTCTTAACTCCCTCCTCTTTTTACGTCTAGGGAGTTGAGGTGGTGTGTTTCACCTTTTGATGAGGCGTTCAATTTCTGTGGATGTTTTCTTGTTTATACCTCTACACTTGTACATTATTTTTCTTCTATTAACATATTCTGTTGTGCTATCGACATTTCAAAAAAAAAGTTGTTCTATCCTATTCCCATACTGGCCAGGTTCCTTCGAATATCTCCTGTTGCTGAACATGGCACCCAATATGATGAGTTGGGCAATGCATTCTTTTTTGATGGTCCTCCCTCCTGTTTATGGCTTGAGCTGGGTGGCATTCTAAGGCTAGCTACTCAGTCAAATAGCTCATCTAATGCACATCCAATGCTGTGCACCCTGGGGCTGTTTGCAATGGTGCCTGGATTTGTACTTCGAGTCTGTAGTAATGAAAATTGCTTTGGGAAGTAGACAAGGAAGCTATCAATACAGTTATCTTTGTTAAGTTCATCACTGGAGATAGTAAAGCTAGTCCTAAACAGCTTGCAAGTATCTCTGCTCTATCTAAGTGTTTTTGTGAGAAAAATATATAGAAATAATTTTTTTATCAATTTTCCCATGATTTGTTTGTTTATTTGGACCATGCCTATTGTTGTAGGCTTGTATCCTTTGCCTCTCCCCATCAACATAAGTTGATGTTAATTACATTGATTATACAATTGATGACCCCTGATTAACCACCACATAGTGCCCCCTAATCCAATTAATTGAAAGAAGGATTTTTAAAAAAGGCATGTTTAATTGTAGATAATTGCTTCTGTCAACTAACTTGTTTGTCTGTCCATGCATTGTCTGCATGTGCAATTGTTTTTTTTTCATCACCCGGATGTTTGAACAATATGCTGCGCCTATTTAGCTTCCATCATGGTGTTGTTCATTTTGTATTCATTTATCCCATTTATAGTATGTAGACCATTCCATAGGGGATAATTCATATACAGCATGCTCAACAAGTGTTGGAAGAACATTTACCCAGAAATTTAGTGTAATTGCCATTAACTAAAAAGTCAAGAGCTGCACATAGCACAGCGGCCTCTTTCCCTGCCTAAAGGAAGGAGTAGGTGGGAGGGTGTGGATCGAACCAGCGCCTCCCCTCATAATTCCCGTCCCCTTACCAACTTATCTACCTAAGAAAAAAACTAGAAAGTCAGGGTATTATTGCAATTATCCTGAAAATTAGGATACAATCACAATTACCCTAAAAATTAGTATGTTAATGTGATTACAAGTTCACAAGGTTAAAATCCATCTTTTCTGACATATAATATGCCAAAGCACATCAAATCATGAAAATTCAGGATTATTGCAATTATCCTGAAAATTAGGTTATAATTGCAGTTAACCTGAAAATCAAGGTATTGCTGTGATTGCACATTAACAGGGTTAGACCCCTTTTCTTTTTCTGTTGACGTGTAGCATACACAAATCGAACAAGATTTTTTTTTTTTGAAAGGTGGATAGTACCACCAAGGTTTGCCATATCGGATCTCGGCTTCGTCTCGGGAGGGTCAAAGAGAAGAGATCTCGGAGAGATCTCGGGAGATCAGGATAACAAAAAGGTGTGGATCACATAGGTTCACATGGATAATTCCTCAAGGAACATAGATAATTACATACATTCTCAAGCCTCAACCATGGATGACATAGGTTCACATATATCATACAACAAGAGTGTGAGAATTGGGCTTCGAGATGTGCATTTTGATTTTTCTCTCCTTAGGATTCTAGTTTATTTTCAATTAGAAAGTGAAAAATCTCATGAGTTTAGGTGATGATAGCTTAGGTTTGACCAAATCCTGAGAGGTCTCAAGCAGACTAAGTGCTGTCAGTAGGAGAGTGGCTCCCTTGGAGAAGTCATATGCACGTTTGACTTTTTTTACCGGACTTTAGATTTTTAGTATTCTATTAGTTTATTTGAATTATGAAATTTTTAGATATGCCAAATTATAACAATTATGAAAAATTAGAAAGTCGCTATTTTGATTGGAACCATCGAAATCACGATTTTCTTCTTGGATGGAGAGTTGACTTTTTATTTGTAAGAGATATGATTTTTTTGATATTTTATTAGATTCAAATGGGAGGTACTTCCTTATTTACATATAATATCTTAAGTAAATGAAACACATTTACTTAAATGATATTCAGGTAAATAAGGGGTCCTGACAACCTTGCCTGAAGAGGATCCTGAGTCCTGACAACCCTGCTTGAACCCTGAAGAGATATCTCGGCCATCTCGTTTCTCGGGGAGGGGCCGATACGAGAATCTCGCAAGATCTCGCGAGATTGCATACCATGAGTACCACCGACATATAAACTGAAAAGAGAGAATGTACAAGTATAGCCAACAAAAGGAACCCCCCCCCCCAAAAAAAAAAAAAAGAAAGAAAGTACAGACCAGCCTGCCTATACAACCGCACCAACCCAGGATGTACCAAGTGACTGAACTCCCCATCAATGCAAACAGAGGGGAATTGGCCTGATCCAAATTACATAAGATGCTCATTCCCTCATTCCCTGACTATACCACAAATCCCCCCAACAAGGTTTCAGCAGCCTGAGAAGCCCTAGAAAAAATATGCCTATTCCTTTCGCCCCCAATCGAACAAGACTTGAAATTACACAACTTGAGAGGGTCTTGATTCAAATAATTGATTTTCAATCTTTCAGAAGGTTTGCTGTAAATTTACAACTTTAGACCCTGCCTTCCTTGCGCAGGTTCAGACCTCAAGATGGTCTTTTCAGCTGAACCTCTTCCATGTTTTTTTGCTCAAGATATCTTCCTGAGTTTCCTTTTCTTCTTTCTCTTTATATCCTCGTTTTCTCTTTTTCTCCCTTGGCTTAGAAATCATTGGACTGTGATGGGCCTTCTCTTTAGAATTTCTTCATTTGATTTCTTGTGTCTTTTGTAGGGGAGAGGGATCCTCCTTACGTAGAGGTAGAGGTTCAGCCATGGGCTTCCCCTCTTTCCCTCTTTTGAGTCTCCCTAGGGAAATTCACGATGGGGTTCATCCCTTCTCAATCCCCACCTTCTTTCTTTTTTTAGAACCTCACTGGTGTCATGCAGTTGCACTTGCCTGGACATTCCATTTCTGAAATCCTACTGGTGCATTTTACTGGGAGGGTTTGGAATGAGCAATAAAGGAGGCAGCGAGCCTTGCTATTTCTGGATACTTACCGGTGCATTTTATCAGGAGGACTCCAAAATGAGCAGACCTAAAGAGGGGGGGGGGGTCTTACTTTTGTGGATCCTTACCGGCATATTTTATCAGGAGGACTCCAAAAAAGAGCAGACCTAATGGAGACAGCCAATCTTGCTAAGTTTTATGCACCGGGTGGATTTAAAACATAGAAGTCTTAAAGGGGTGGCCAGACCTGCTGAATTTTGAATCCTCAGCGCACCAGGAGGATTTAAAACATGGAGAGGCAGCCAGACCTGTTGTGCTTGGAAGCCTCCTCCAGTCTCCTTGCGGCACCTCCTCTTTCCCTTTTTTCTTTCTCCCTTTTTTATTTTTACTCTTCTTCTCTAGTCTCTACAAAAGGAGGCTGTACCCCCTCTTCTTCTCTCCCACTCTTTGGCACAGCATCTAGTGAGAAGAAAGGGTTGCTTGGTGCACCATCAAGGAGAGAATGGCCAGGTGCAAGGGGCTGTGGGCTGACTTGGCAAAGACCCATGTGACAGGTGGATTTTTTTTTTTTTGGTGACCTCTATCACTGTATATGACTGCCTCCTACTCCCTTTTCATGATTACAATTTGTATGTTACAAAAGGGATAACTTTAAAGGGGTCCAACACTAAGATATTCCCCCTTCTTTAAGCCAGATAAATGGTCAATATTGCAGTTAGGCATCCCTTGGTCAATCCTAAGTAACCAATATCCACAAGAATGCTCTAAATCTACATCTACCACTTATACGAGACTTTAGTGACAAAATAGGGTGGAGTTGCAGTGTGGATGAAAGTCCCAACAATATACATTGAAGAAAGAATCCCAATGGACTTCACTTCTGAGGGAGGTTTGTAGTCTCCAAATTTTCATGTGGATTTATTTTCCAACTGATTTTCACATGTTTTCAAATGTGTGAAAATGATAGTTGGGGTTTTGTTTCTCCAGATGCTCGAAACATTCCCTATCTACATGGGAACTATTTCCCCACCTCCACCCTTGGGGCAATATTTATCGGGAAATGTTCACCAATGATTTCACTTCCTCTCTCGATCCAAATGCAAACATGTTATTCCATTTCCACTTGATCTCAGCCACTACCACTTTAGATGTAGGATAAAAATATAAAAAAACACAAAACCTACAGATTTTGTTAAATATAATCTGCATAGATGTGCCAAACAGAAATAAGAATTGAGTAGCATCACGAACCAAAGAGTAGAGGAATGAGAGGGAGAAAAAGAGCAGATGAAGAAAGAACAGGGAGAGAGGAAGAGAATGCATGAATGATAAGTGGGATTGCTGAAGTTGTCAGGCTTTAAGGAGTTTCTTTTATATCTTGAATCAAATGTGGCGTGGGCAAGCTAGTGGTTAGGAGTCCAAGTGAGCTGGGGCACTATGGGCAACCTTGACTGGACTGAGGTGAAAAATTCTCTTTTGGATGATTGAAGCTGATTGGATATCTCTGGCGATGTCTGGAAATGCCAACGATTGTGCATTGTAAATTTGGAGGTTTTGGATGTTACCCCCTGGGCCTATCATCCATTGTATTTGAGGACTAAAGCAATTATAATTTTGTGGCTTATTTCTAACCCCCCCCCCCCACAATTTCTGATTATTTGTGAGATCCCATAGATTAGGACTGACCCCTCAAGATTTTGAAGGAAAATGCTGGATAAAAGGATTTATGAAATACACGTATAATTGTAAGGGCTAAAAGTAAATATTGATACTAGGAGTGTTAGTTCTAATGTACTCTAACTTGTAGGTCATATCTAAAAAATCCCTGTAAATTTCCCCTCAATCTATTGCTATTATGATCTCACCTTTTTATTTTAATATTGGATCAATTGTCAGCAGAGTTGGCTATAGGCACAGTAAATTCTTTTTTCTCTTTCTACTCTTGGCAGGAAATCACATATTCATGCAATTACATGTTTCATTTGATGCCTAAGATAGCTATGCCTCTGCTGAATTTCAAATGAATTAGCAGTTGTGGTTATTCTGTTGTGCAAATCATTTCAGGTGATAATCAGTATTCTTGGGCTCTTATTCATTGGAAAGCTGCTAGAGCCTATCTGGGGTTCAAAGGAGTTCATGAAGTTCATTATGATAGTCAACTTTTTAACTTCAGTCTGTGTGTTTGTCAATGCAATTGCTCTCTACTACATAACAAGACAGGAAAGCTACCTGTAAGTGGCATTAACCAAAAGTTGTCTTTTTCACGTTATGATGCCTCGATATCATTATGTCTAAGCTTGTTTTTCATATATCCTTGTTGACCTATGTCAGCATCTGCAGACTGCTAGTTGACCTTTCATTTCTCCTGTATGTTTGCTAGATGCGTGACTTACCCAGTATGCTTGTCAACATGATTTTTCTGGTTTTCTTTAAAGTTCTTTTGGCATTTGTCTTCGAGATTCCTTTTTCATTTTGTTGTGGTCACCTTCATTACTAGTTTTCATATGGTTCTGTCTCTATTTATCTAGTGAGTTCCTACATTTCTCTATTTCAAAAACTGTACCCCATACCCTAAGTTAACATTTTTGCTATATCTTTATCCATTAAATCAGCTACACGCCAGTCTCTGGCTTCCTTGGATCCTTTCGGATTTCTTGTTGGCATTAAACAAATCATGCCTGACCAGGAAGTTGGTCTATTTTTCCTGTTGAAGATCAAGGCTAAGGTATTTGCTGTCTTAACAAATGTCACTTATTTGCTACATTCTTAAGTTTCATTTTTCAATTAGTTCTCCTTCAGTTACATTTTTCTATTTAAACAGTGGCTGCCATCTCTTCTTGTACTGGTGTCATCAGCTTTGAGCTTCTTTCTGGTGGAGACCGTGTCATATATTCCAACTCTAGTATTTGGCATATATACAAGTTGGATATATCTGCGATATCTCCAAAAGAAGCCAGAAACAAACCTTAGGGGCGATCCCAGTGATGACTTCGCTTTCTCTACTTTCTTCCCACAATTTTTGAGGTCATTCTTCATTTTCCATAGTTGTTTTTATAGTTCATTTGTTTGTTATGTATCACATTATCATTTTTAAGTTGTCTCTTCTCTGTGGGTTGAACTTGTAGACCGATATTGGACCCCATTGCATCAATTTTTCATGTACTTCTGTGTGGAAGGTCTGAAGTTGCCAGTGAATCAAAGGGTTACACTCTGGGAGGATCCCCATTGCCTGGTTCTGATCCCATTGAGGCATCCAGAAGAAGGTATGATTCTTAATCTCCTGTTTTGGAGAATTGCCTATTCTATATGTTTCGTTTGAGAGCAGATCCTTAATTCATTGATTTTTCAAAGTGGTTTCTAAGCTATTTAGATCTGTGAAAAAGTAATGAATTGCTGTTGGCCAACTGCTTTGACCTTTTTATCCCGGTGATATGAATTTGTCAACCATTGGAAATCTTGAAACATAAATCCCAATGGAGATATTAATAAACTCCATTCTGACCGATTCATTCTCCATGACTGTTGAATTAGAATAGAAGGCCATAATCCATATTGTCCAAAGAGTTGCTTCTGATGCATATTAAGAGCTGCGGCGTTGATGTTCCCAAAAGGAGTTTACGTTTATAACACGAGTTGGGAGGGATTTATAGGATTGAATTCAAATTCTCTGGTTTAATTTTTAATTCACTGCTGACTCTCGTTTATGGCAGTCTTAGTATCCTCTGTTATTCATGTGAAACTATTATCGGGCATTAGATCTTGCAGTATGCGAACCCCCATATTCAGGCAGCAGTTCATTGAGAAAATGTAGTCTGAGATTTGGAGCCAAAGGTTACTAGGACTTGCTTGGCATTATGTACAGGGAGGTAAACCGAAGGTTTTCATAAAGACAGATTTCATTTATTAGCTTTTACTTCATGGAACAAGTGTATTCCTCCGAAAGTGCTTCTCAGAAGTAAATTGATATCCAAAAGTGCCAAATTAACATTTCAATCTCTATAATCAGCATCTGTCATTGACAGCTTTTGGAATTTTTGTAAATGTCATTTAAAAGATGCTTCCAGACACCATAAAGGTTTGGCAAAAGAATTAATGAGGATGTCTCCAATTGGATGCTCTGGGTGTTTTACTCTTTAGTAGCATAACTTCATCTTGCAACTTTTGTTCCCGTTGCCTTCATTTAATGGCGCGAACACTTGTTGCATTTGCATCTTCGTACGGAAACAAATCCAGAGAACGAGGAGCAAGAGCATTGGAACAGCGGCTAGCGGAGGACAAAGCGTCTGCAGCTGGAACAGCGGGTGGGGCGTCGCATGGAGATGTGGAAAACGTTTGAATGTTCTGGTCATCATCTCATTGCCTCTCTTACTACATTTGAGTATTGAACAAGGTCAGAAAATTCCATTGTGCCGTTGGCTATCGGACGTGCTGCAGCAGCGACCCCGTTTATTGGCTGTCACCATTTTTGGGGGACTGCCATCAGCTTATGTTCTGATCCGTGCTCATCTGTTTTTGTTTTCCTTTTGATGATAGGAACTACCTACATAAATATATATATACACGAGAGGTGCACCTACTTTCGAATTTTCGATTAACGTCCCACCAAGTGACCGTCTTTACAACTAATGAAGAACAACCATTAGTGATAGGAAAAAGGATGTATGCTCTCTCGGGTACCATTTTGCCCCAAATGTCCATAACTTTAGCCTCCGATAAATGGATTTTAAAAGTTGCCCTGGCAGGCACACATCGTCTTAAGTTGTCAAATCGTACCGTACTGTTGAGATACGGTGAAAAATTAGCATGTTGTGTTGAAACATATCTTCCTCTTGTAAACCCATTCAAATGATGTCAATTTGTGTTGAAATTATAGTTATAAGTTAATGTAATTGTTTTACAAATTATGGTGATTTTAGTTTAATTTTTAGAATTTATTTTACACTAGGTGAAAAATCACCCGAAAAATAGTTGCATCGGTTTAATATCGAAATCCGTACGTCAACAATTCTAGATATTTACATTTTTGATATCATCACTTTTTTCTGAAAATTATGGTGTTCTCAAAATTTATTTTTGTTATAGTTTTTTTGTGTCGTCCTGTCAGAGCGTGTACTTCTGAGTATGACGTTGGGCTATCATTTATTAATATTAATTAATCTCAGATATTAATAAAATTACTATAATTTGTGTCATCTCTTAATTAGTTATGTTTGAAATTTTATCTCAATTAGACACTAATTAGACTACTTAAGTGCACACAGAGTTTGTCGCGGTACGACGAACTCTCTGTGTGCGTATTTCAACGGGACGATTTGGTTTCGAAAATAAAGTCAAATATAAATTATCATAATTATTAGAAAAATATATTAATTATAAAAATATAATATCATGAGTTATTGATACATAGATGTTGAGATTAGATTGACTTATGATTTTTGAGATAATTTTTACTTGACAAAAAATTAATTAAAAAAATAAACTAAATTATTACAATTTGTATCACATTAATTAGTTTATGTTTAAAATTTTATCTCAATTAGACACCATTAGATCCCTTAGATGTTGAGATTAAGTCGATTATTAATTTTTAAAATACATTTTTACTTGATAAAAAAATAATTTAAAAAATTAAACTAAAATATTACAATTTGTATCACATATTAATAGCTTATGTTTAAAATTTTATCTCAATTAGACACCATTAGATTCCTTAGACGGTGAGATTAAGTCGATTTATTAATTTTTAAGATAATTTTTACTTGATAAAAAATAATTTAAAAAATTAAATTAAAATTACTATAATTTGTATCATCTCTTAATTAAATTATGTTTAAATTTTCATCTTAATTGGACACCATTTACATCATTTTAATACACTTAATATAAAAAAATTATGAAAAAAAAAATTAACCGAGCAGAACGAACCGAATAGGTCCGCCGGGTCACCCGACTGTGGCCAACGGTGGTTTTAGGTACTCTCTACCCGCAGCCGGCTCAGTGTTCTATTTTTTTTTGTTCATGCAGTGGAGGTAAAGTAGCGAAGAAAGCGGCGCTTAGATCCACAGGTGTATTTCATCCACGCCGTAGTTTTGCTGATCTCTCGGGCGAGAAGGGAGAGAGCGTTCCTAATATGATTTCAGTGGATAAAACAATAGATTTCCTATTCATATTACTGGTGTTAACAGAGATAGCAGTTAAGAAGAGAGATGCAATTATTTGTTGTCTATGGCCACTGTAGGTGGAAGGTAATTTACTTTTGAGAGAATTAACAATCAATCTCTAATTTTAAGAAATTCATTTTTAATTTTTTAAATTACATAATTATAGAAGGAGAGATTTACATAGTCAAAAAGATGAACTTAAAAATAAGTTCCATAAATCAGGACTGTGTAATTCTCTCTTTACCTTTTTGATATCGATCTTCAGAGATCCTTCCAAAGAGCGAATCCATGGTGTGTGTGTGTGTGGTGTGTGAGAGAGAGAGAGAGAGAGAGAGAGAGAAGAGATCTTCAGATATCTTTCAAAGAGCGAATCCATCGTGAGAGAGAGAGAGAGAGAGAGGGTGAATAAGGCCAAACGTTAGGGGTTTATGATGTATTGTCGTTCAGGAACTCAGCTCCAACCTTACACATCCTCAACAGTGTGAATGGTCCAACACATTTCTCGAGAATTTATAAGGCGTTTGCAAGATGAGCTGGTGTTACAGACAACTCCCATTCACGATGCGGATGAGCTGTCTACTTTTCTTTGCTCAAGTGCTTTCATTTATGGAAAATGGTTTAATATTTGCTTCTTTGACATTACCAACACACCAATGAGTATGCATCAAAACCTTCTCCTCCTTTAAAATGCTCACCATGGTTTTTTTTTTTTGACAAGAGATGATGTGGCACAATTTTATTGGCTTAAGTCAAGTTTGATGTCAACGGAGTGAGTTAATAAACTAGCTTCCCCTCCGCCAAATCATGTCCTGCATGTAGTGAGAGAAGGGGGAGAGAGAAGAAGAATTCACTGCAATGCTGTCAAATTAATATTGGCATCACTGTCAGGATTTTGTAACATACATTACACTAGGAGAAATGTTTACTACTTGTTTTGGACTTGGACGTAAAAATATCTATTTAAGATGAAATTGGCTCGTGCTCATCCATCTAAGTTGGACGTCATTTTAAACGTCAATTTCTAAGTAAATTTATTTATTCATTTTAAATAGTTAGACAAATAACTATTTAAAGTAGGCAAATAGTTTTACTTGAAAAATAGCGTGGAGAATTGATGACCATGCTAAATAGATTTGCATTCCTCACATAAATCAATCTCATCTTAAATGAGTATTTTTGCTATCTACACATCATGGATAAACATATCATTCATCATGGTGCAAGCTAACCCGCAGCGCAGCACAAGTGTGGCGGTTAATGCGGGATCATGCCACCATATATATATATATATATATATATAATATATATATATATATATATTATATATGACGTAATGAGTAATGGCAGCATTATAAGATCCTCTACTCCGGTTGGGTCGATCGGTTAGAACTCTTGCTTAAAAATAAGAGGTTCCGAATTCGATTCCTGAGAAGAATTTATCTGATTTACATGTAATCTTCGAGATAGGTAAATTCGAGATTTTCCTGGTCAAGTGAGGTAAAATCAATACGAATACACAAAAATAAGAGCTGCCAAATCTTGATCTTGGGATTCACGAACACTCTGGATTCATGCTCCTAGCTAATAACTCCCGGCAGTTCAGAGGCATCGAGGGCAACCCCGAGTTGCACAATGATCCACATCACATGGTCTCCCTCTATGCACTTACATGGCCATGCGAAATTTTTTTTGTCCGGTACTGCATATGAGAGAGAGAGAGAGATGTTTCACGGATCTCGCTCCCGTTCAAACCCTCCCCGCCGTGTTGACCGCCAGGCATGAGCAAGTTGGTGCTAATATTAATGATGGCACCAGCCTGCGACTGCGCAGAAGCGCAGGATTCTCCTCCGCCTCCCCCGCCTGGTCTATCGTCCTCCCGGGGTCGATCTCTTTAATCTTAATTCATCAATTTTCCAACTAAATAACCACGTTATCAACTAACAAAAAAGTTTAGTAGTACTGAAGAACCTAGCTAGCCTGTAGCTTTAGCATCCATATATAGACTTTGTGTCCCATCCCATGCCTTCTTAATGAAGTATCCAGTTCCTTATTTCCCTGCCTCCATCGCCTCTCTTCCGGACCAAACAAGCCATCACATAGCAATACCCGTCGACCAGCTGCACTCCATATCTATCGCAACCTTAGCTTAATCGACAAACTTCTTTTGGTTGCCATTTGCCGGAAGGTGCCGACATCCCCACACATATAACGTGCTGTGAAGGGTGTGGATGTTCACCCGCCCATGGGAAAGCTCGTTTAACGACGGAGGTTCCCGAGTCTGCACTTCTCCTCACAAAGTACTCGATCTAACGGGCCGAAGGTGGACGATCGAGGCCGACGTCGATCGATCCGCCATCGATCGACCCGACCAAGTTGCACGGCAGTCGCGCACACGGCAATAATTCCAGAGACACTCGCCTACCCATCGGTTCTTGTTTCACCACAAGAATACGTATGAGGCACGAATCCATACACATTGATATATGTGATCAAGGCACGGGAGGCAAGCTACCAGCCGGGGAAGAAGCAAAAAGGTTGATCATGTGTACCCCAACTCTTAGTTAGTTGTTAACAATAGTATTAATTAGCTTATTGGTTGTGATCAGCTGGACATATATACACTATAGGTACACATATCTATTCACTAATAATAATTAACAACAAGCTAGCTCGCATGCACCCTTCACCATGCACATCGCCCAATGCGTGCCCTTGTCATAAGTCCACGCCCACAAGATTCTTCACCCGGGCACTAACTTATTCCTATTTGCATGCAGTCAATTAGGGCCAGTTTGGGAGGGGGGTTACCCATGGGTAACTTGGAGTTACCCATGGGTAAACCCCCTCCCATGGTTTGGGGAGGGGGGTTAAGGTTGCCCATGGGTAACCTGCTTTTGCAGGTTACCCATGGGTAGTGCTGCCCCACTCAAGAGGTGGGGCAGCGCTACCCAGTGGGTAGCTTTTTTTTTTTCTAAAAATTTTTAAAAAATATTTATTAAATTGTAAATATTATTTTAATATGTATATGTAAATATTTTTATATTTCTTAATTACAAAAGAAAGATAACTTGGGTCAAAGTGTTAAGTTGACTAAAAAAAAAAGAAAGTGGGTAATCTAACCAAGTTACCATAGTTAGAGGGGGTAAGTTGTCAAAGCAAATTTGGGTAAGTTTGTGGTTAAGCAACCCATGGTTAAACTACCCATGTTTAGTTTAACCATCAATCAAACTAGGCCTTAGATCCTATTAGTACGTAGGACAGCGCCTTCCGTTATTATTACAACCCCTCCCCCCCGCGGTTGCCAGTTGGATTAATTACTCACATGATCAGATGACTACTATACTCGATGGGTCGTGCATAAATGGGCTGGCTAGCTAGCTAGCCCTTTGCTCGAATAATTAACTAATTAAGTTGTTTAAGTTAGATTATTAATGGAATTAAACAGTACTACATGGGGGGGGGCGCTGACCTAATTAAGCGCTCTATAGTCCAGCTAGCTAGTCAGCTTCATGAGCGGTGGAGTCCTCATGCATGCCGTGCGGTGCCTCCAAGAAGGACTACCTGGATTTGGATTGGCATATGGAACTGGCTTGGCAATAGCAGAAGAAACACACCGCCTCCCCATCCTCCAATGATGTCGACAGTCTTTGAGATCCATGCTTCGCGGGCGGGCTTGGCCAGCCACCCCCCTAACCCCCTTGCAAGAAGAATATGGCGTTGGCGCGTGAGCTCAAAGTCCACTCTCCAACCCCACCCCAACTCCCAACCCTCTCCCTATAAAAAGAACACTGAACACTTGCATGCGAATGCCTCCATTGTTGTGGCGGGAACGCAGGCGCTCTGATCCCATTCTCTCTCTCTCCCTCCCCCCTCGGGTCTTAATTTCCATTTGTGATAGATCATTAGACACAGCTGAAGAAGGGCCGCCATGGGCGCCAGGTCGACGTACACATGGCCTGCTGCGGCCGTGGCGCTGGTGGTTACCATCTTCGTGTCGTCGCTGGTGCTTAGTGAGTCCGCGCAGGGGAGGGGCGACCCTTACGCCCACGGCAGGCTTGATAAGGCGTCTACGCACTACATCGTGCTGGATCCGACGCGGCGGACAGGGAAGGAGCGGGTGCTCTGCCTGGCCCGAGGGCGGTGCTTCCTCAAAATCCTCACCTGCCCCAAGCAGTGTCCCCAGCGCAAGCCCCGCCGCAACCGCGTCGTCAAAGGCTGCTTCATGGATTGCAGCAGCCGCTGCGAGACCACCTGCAAGCGTAAGATCTAAGAACTACGTCGTACCTACCTTACGATGCATGTAGCGAGCTCTCTCTTAAACTTGTTCTGATGCATGCATGATCTGCTCCCTTGTAGTTTCTTTTTTTTTTTCCGGAATGTATTTCCTTGTTTCCTAATTCTAGCTACGAGATAGATCTCCTTCTGATTCTTACTTCTTCTGCCGTGTGGACACAGGTCGGAAACCCAACTGCGAAGGGTACGGTTCCATCTGCTACGATCCCCGCTTCGTCGGCGGCGACGGCGTCATGTTCTACTTCCACGGCGCCAAAGACGGCGACTTCGCTCTCGTCTCCGATGACCAGCTCCACATCAACGGCCACTTCATCGGCACCCGCCCCCCGGGTCGTTCCCGCGACTTCACCTGGGTGCAAGCACTCGCCATCATGTTCGAGTCCCACTCCCTGGAGGTCGCCGCCCGGACAGTGGCCACGTGGAACGACAAGGTGGACGCGCTCACCCTCCGGTGGGACGGCAAGGAGATCGCTGTTCCTGTAGGCACGGAGACAGAAGACGGCTACTGGCGGGTGGTGACCGGGGAGGGGCGGGAGGTAGTGGTGGAGAGGACGGACGCCGCCAACAGCGCCCGGCTGCGCGTGGCGGGCTTGGTGGAGATTGACGTGAAGGTGCGGCCGATCGGGGAGGAGGAGGACCGGGTGCACGGGTACCACCTGCCGCCGGGAGACGCGTTCGCGCACCTGGAGATGCAGTTCCGGTTCGCCAGCCTGACGGACGGGGTGGAGGGTGTGCTGGGGCAGACATACCGGCCGGGCTACCTGAGCCCCGTCAAGAAGGGCGTCGCCATGCCCATGATGGGCGGCGAGGACAAGTACCGCGTCTCATCCTTCCTCTCCACCGGCTGCGTCGCCTGCTGCTTCTCCCTCCCGGCGGCGCCCGCGGAGACACATAACGGCGCTGTACAGCGGCAGCTGCCTTCCCCCGTCGCCCACGACGGTGCTGAAGCTATTTAAACAATTGTACTACGTACTAATTACCCTATTTAAGTAGGTGTGATGGAGGAGACGTGAAAGTAAAACATTAAAGTAAGGTTTACACAGCTGGTTGTGTGCAGTGCAGATGGCAATTCATGTCATCTTTTAACGATATGGATCGATATGTAATAATACTTTGCATGTGGTGTCATGCATGGCCACATCCAGGGTCCTTTTCGTTTTGTCACCTTATGACTTCAAAACCATGGTATTTGCTTTTTAAATTAATATATCTGTTTGGTAGTGGGTTAGGGTTAAAAGTGAACTTTAAACTCATGTGTACGTAAATTTAACCTAGGTTAATTACCCACTTTTCAGTTTGGAGTTTAACTCACATCATGACTAAAGCAATTTAGCGGACTTTTGTGAAAAGTGGTTTGTTTAGAGAAAATGAGTGAACCTATATATGCCTTCACTTGCACATTGTGTTTAGAATGACCTTGCACCGTACTCTTGGTGTAGTATTCCGGAAAATTCATTAATTAAAAATTATAAATAAATAAAAAATTTTATCTATTAATAAATTTAATTAATTAAAAACACATCATTATTGTATGCGTATAAATTCCTATAAAAATTTCGTAAAAATAGTAGTTATACTTTAAATAATGTTCTCTAATGACCCATCATGAAATTTGGGCATAGAAAAATCTTTTAGACTTAGTTTAAGAATTTATGTGACTTATTAACATAATTAAGGAATAAGTCGAAGAACCCATTATTTTATGACCTAAAGTATATTATAAATAAAAATAAACATGTGGGTAGACTTTAATAATATGGGATGATAGCCCATTATGATATTTTGACCAATGGACAATCTTGGCCCATGAATAAATTCTCTAATAAAATGATAATTAAAAATCTATTAAGTAAAGTAAGTACATATGTTGTACAATTAAGCTCACATGAGTTATTGGGCCAAGAGTAAGATCCCAAAGGGTGAAGATTAGAAATATTGGCATGAATAATATTTAATCAAATTAAAAATATGAAGTTACTTGAATAAGTGTGATAAATATATTTAAATAAGAACAAAAGGTGAATAATTAGAATTAAATCAATATACATTCAGTTAAATTACTAGTGGGTTAAATAAATGGTCCAAACCAAATAGATTGGGCCCATAGGATGAAGCCCATCTTGAGAGGAGAAGTAATTAAGAGAAATTCGTATCTAATTAATTAATAAATGGAAAAGGGTCAAATTAACTATTAAAACAAGTCATATCTATCTTAAAAAATGTCCTACACTTACCCTAAACCTTTACCCACGAAATTGGATCCCTTCCCAACTCTATTAGGTGGATAAATAAGAGAAAGTGGGAGATAAAGAAGGAAATTCGGAGTTTTATGGAAGGGAGGACTCTTAGAATGGCTAGAACTCCTATAGTTAGCCATATACCCCCAAATTTTCAACCCTAGCAACCCTAAACCGCAGTAGAGGCCTTGGAGGACGAGGGGAGAGGCTGAAGATCGTGGGAGCTTGGAGAAGGGAGCTTGGACAAAGAAGTTTTCATCCCGTTTTCGTCTCCAACTTAGGGTTCTTCTTGGATTCGACAAAAGGTAGGCAATCTCTCAAGCTAAAATCGTGTAAAAATTACCCTAGGTAGATTTCATATACCTCTTCAAAAGCCCTCTAGTCTGGTTGCGTTTCGCTCATCCATTTGGGTGAATTTAATTCGTAAACCCCTGCTGTTACCATGAACCAAAATCTGATCTCCCATGAGGGAGAATTAAATCCTTGAATCCCTGCCTATTACTTGTACCCGACTCTTCAAGTTTACCTTTAAACTCCGTGCATACTTGATCTCACACCATGAGAAAATTCTATAAAATACTACTTTATGTTAACTTTCGAAGCCCCTAGTTTCAAAATTTTTCATCATGTATTTATCTCTAATTAATTCATTGAACTCTGACTGCACCTGTTTAGGTCATCAGAATGTAACCTGTTCAAAGCATACCTAAATCTTGTCTAATTTCAAATTAATCGTGCATGCTGATAGATCTATATGTCTACTTTCGTTTAAAACTCGTTTCGTGCTTTTTGGATCACCGTACTATTTTATATGGAATTTAGAACGTCTATGTATCAAGGAGGATTTGCCCTGGGAAAAAGGGAAAAAGGGGCAAACCCGCCTGGTATCGCGACGGCGCGATCCATCGCGATATCAGCGGGGTCGCGCCGGCCGATGGCGTCGCGTCAAGAACGCGGCGGCATAAGCCGCCGCGATTCCACTCTGGACCGGGCCAGACCGGCCAGGTCCCGTGTTGCGCCCGACCGCCCCGTCGCGACTTGAATCGCGACGGGTAAGTCCGCCGCGTTTTCATGAATCCGATCAGAATGGAAAAATTGTGCATATGCCCTGTTGTTTAAGCTTTATACCCCTTAATTAGCCATGATTAACCATGTTATAGTTAATTCAACTTGGTACGTTAATAAATGGCATTAACAATATAAATTTAATTATTTAAAATGACATTTGCACGACTTGTCATATCCTCAAGATTTCTTTACACTTACACACACACACAACATTACTAAATGTCATCTGATCCTGATAAATTATGCAATAATGTATTCGGTAAATTAGTGAAATAAATGACTAAATTACCCTATTTTTATTAAATACAATTGCTTTCGTTTTATACGAGTATTTTAAATACCGTTATCATTTTCCCTCGGCCTTCGAGCACTCGAGGCACGACGGACCCGTTTCCATACACTTTCTCTTGACTTGGACCACCTCTCCACCGGAAATACTCTCGACTGGACTAGGGACTCCTTGTCAAGACCTCCGTAAGTCTTCTTGGCTTTGGCGCACGTCCTTAGTCAACGAGCTGGTTGTACCCCAAAACCCGTTACACATTAGGAATCAGTACAATCCATGCCTTAGTGTATTCCTTCTTGTCTTGAGTTCACACCGGACTACCTGACCTGTGTACACCGCACGGTTAAGGGGGCGGTTGTGACTTCTACCAGACTGCCAGTACCCGACCTGGTGCCGTGCAACCGTTACTATCGTGTGTTTCTCGTCATTTTACGGAAATATCCCTATCTCATCTACTATCTATATCATCTCATCTGTTCACGTTCTCTCTACACTCTCATCTATTTCATCTACTACTCTCATATGTTCTTGGTACTCTACTTGGCCATCAATTGATTGTCTAAGATAACAAACATGACTATGCTAGACAATATTATAGGGCCCGATCTGGTCCTTAGGAGGAGCACCTGAAAGGCTATAACTCGCGGGGGTCTAATGATCAGGTGATGGCATACACCAAACGCATGACTATCAATATTTAATCTACGATAATCAATCATCAATCAAAATACTAGATTTTCTCGGTTGATAAAACGATCAACCAACACACGTTACTTGCTATCGCGACTAGTGCACTGTTGTGCAACCATACACGTTATCTCGTTACACACTATCTCGTTACATGGACAGTCTTTTATCATCCTAGTTTTGCAATATTCTTGTGAAATGTATTATCGTTCACATGTTATCGCATGCTATCATTCTTTTGATATAGTATGCCATCAATCTCTCATTATCTTGTACTATTACTCTCTTGACTATACTTGATCGTTCTCTCTAGTTAACCTGCGTTACAAGATATTAATCACTTAAAGCATGCTTGTTTACACGAGATATTAAGTCCTACTGAGTGTTATCGCTCACCCTTCGTTATTTGTTATTATGTTTTCAGGTAAGTCGGATGATGACCTTACACACATCAACGAGAATGGACTGGAGTGATGAGCGACCTGGAGTTATAGCGATGGAATGTCCTTAGTATCATAGAGTCTAGTTAGTTAGTCGCTTAGTTATCATTTCCAATGTAAAGATGTTATTGAGCACTATGTTTTGACTCTGAATTAGTGGTTGTAATAGTTTAGATGAATTATCAATAAAATGATGAGTTTATTGCAATTATTGTTCATTAGTTGCTCTGATATTTACGAATGTATGCGCAATTTATATTACCATACTCGTTGTTCATGCCTCCCCGATTTATTCCGCTGCTAAATTGGCGGGGCATGACACTTGGCCATCTCTTTTTATTCTTTTGTAGACTTATTACTTTAGTTTTAATAGATTTATGATATTATATTGACTTCAAAACTTCTTATTATAATATTTTTTACCAGAAGAATGATTTTATTAATTGTTATCTTAGATAATTTTGCTTATGTCATAATTACATGAAAATTGTTTAATGCTAATTATTATTGCTTAAGAATAATAAGGGGATGTTAATTAAATATTTTTAGTATGATGTTAATTCAAGATTATGCGTAGGATGTTAATTATCAATGATTTAAGATAATGAGTTTGTTCAGTGTTAGTTAGTAATGATTTTAATTATGAGCACTAATATTGTTCATTTCAACATTTAATAGGGATGTTAATTTAATTTAATTATATATAGTTGTTATCCCATTGAGTTAAGGGAGAAAAAAAAAGTGAGAGTTAACCCTCATAAATGCTGAATTGAGTTACTCCAGCCCATGGGTTGGTTTACTCAGTTTAAAAGTGAGTTAACTCACATTTAACTCATTTTTAGCCCAACTCAAATGAGTTAGCTAACTCACCTTACCAAATAATTGGATTTTGAGTTAAATTTGAATTAAGTCTATGTTAACTCTACCCTAACCACTACCAAACAGGAAGAAACTAGGTTGCACAACTCAAGATCTTATAGCATATCTGAAGTAAGGTTTACGGTTTTTAGATACATTTTATTTTTTGCTCTTCACAAATGTAAAGATGTTCTAGCGTCCACGTTTGAAATGTCATAGACATGTGGTGGAACAGTAAATGCTATTGGGAAATATAGCTGCTTTATTTCACAACAAAAATCTCTGTTGAATCCTTTTGAGATGTTTTATTCAAACGAAGCTGGCGTGAAAAAAATTTGACGTATATGATGGGGACCGGCCTGTCAAGGGCCCAAACTGAGTTTTGCCAATCCTGGTCAACTGCTAGAAGGAACCCGGCCCACCAATTGATGGACTCGGCCCAGTCCAATTGGCCCATTCCGCCGCCCCTTAGCCCTTACCATGGTTAATTAGTACGTTCAAGTATTTCATGCGTATAACACGTATAATATATCACATGTATCTCATATCGAACTTTTGAGTTGTGCACACAATACACAATATTAAAACCATTTGTCGTTCGAAGGTACCATTTTCTTGGCGATGCAAAGGGCAGAAAATCTCAAATAGGATGGGACACCTATCTAAGGACAGGTAAGTCAAATTAGTTGAATGTAATAGTTTCAATCAATTTTTTTTTGCAGGGCTTATTATAATTCTTTACTAATTAATATTCGTGCATTTAGCCATTCTCTCTTCAGATCTACTATAATTTGAAAAATAATTAAAGAAAAGAGAACAAACAAAAAAATAATAATATTCTAAGACTTTGCACGTAATACCTAAATATGGCTCATTTAATACTTAGGCATGGCTCCTCTGCATCAATTTCCTATACCATTTTTTTACACCACAATTTTTTAAAAATTAAAAAATATACAACTTTTTTTTATTATAAGGAGAGTGGATTTTATTAAAATTTCATTGGGAACGGATAAACCATAAGGGAATGAGTCATTTTCTTAGGATTGACATTTTTTTTTGTAAAAAATGGATCAATCTTAAGAAAATGACTCATTTCCTTAGAGTTTAATTATTTTCAATGAGATTTTATTAAAATCCACTCTTCTTATAATAAATTAAAAAGTTTTATATTTTTATATAATTTTTAAAATATTTTTTTGAAATTATGGTGTAGGAAAATTATTTAGGAAGTTGGTGTAGAGGAACTCACTCCAAAATTAGATGTGAATCTAGCCTAAGTACACGAGCTAAAACAAACAAATGAACTAGATGATATGAAGCTCGATCGGTATATGGTGGGCTCAGCTTCTCTATGCATGCCTCATCCAGATACTGTTTCAGATAATTATATATGTGTGATATGCAGATATATATGATGGATCAATGGCAATGGCCACTGCCCAGAGCAAACGAGAACCCTAATCCTCTCTGTTGCTAGCTAGCTCGTTGCCATAACCAAGGGTGTTGGCAATGGGAAGTGCAGAAGGGACCCAACTGTTCCTTCTGCAATCTCATGCAGTGGGCGAGCAAGAACATGAGTGAGGGGAAGCCAGATCATTATGGGGTTATAATTAACTTGCCATTAATTGTGAGGATGATGTTGTTGGATAAAAGGGTAAAAGGGGCAATATAAAAGAAAGGTAAAACTCAAGATTGATAAAGTAAAAGGTACCTCAAAAGTTGTGCTATGTTGTCCTTATGTGTGGGGTCTTTAGTCCCACATGGGACACCCCTAAGGAGTTAAGGGCTTCATAACCCCTAAAGTCTATGAGACTATGTCTTATAGACAAGGGTGGGGTTATGCTAGACCATATCACACACGCGCGCCGTCGGGTCGGGCCGGGGTGGGCGGGCACGCGCGATGATGCGGTCCGGCTTGACTTGGCACCTTTTACTTCATCTTTTTTTTTGGTTTGGGCCTTTCTTGGGGAGATTGGATTTGTTTTGGCCCGTTCTTTGAACCGGCCCATTGTTTTGATCTGCGCGAGTGTTAGGCGCTTGGTATAGTGATTAGGTTTCCTAATCACAGTTATCTGACATAGAAAGCGTCTTTTCGACTCTTGCAGAGGGACCGCTCGCCGTCCGCTCGCTCGCTCTCCTGTTTCCTTTCGGCGACTGCACTGCTCCGCTCCGGCGTCGCCGACAACGCCTCCGTCTTCGCCGTTGCGTCGTCTTCCGCCGGTGACCAGTGCATGTTCTCTATTCCCGATTTCCATTTACTCAGACGAAGATTATGTTAGTGTAGCATTGTTAACGAAATTAGGATAAGTGCGATTCTTAATTTCGTGGTGGTAGTCGTATTCTGAGAGGAGATCGCCTTACCCGACGCACTACTCCTGTGGGGGCGATATCTTCTCTAAGGGGAGTCTCCTTAGAGGTGCTTCTACTGCATACGTTCTGCTTTATTTAAGCATGTTCATTATTGCAATATGTCTCGTATTTTTCTTTTTGGTTGTGTTATTTGGACTATTTCCATATACCTGTTTTCTATGGTTCTGCATGCATATGTGTGTATCTAATTTTTGCCATAATTGTGCTATACTCCACGTTATTTTTACCACAGTCTTAGAGAAGATATCATTCATGGCAACTTCTTCAGTGGGTTTTAGAGCGAGGGTGGACCTGTCTGGGATGCCCGAAAAGTTTTTCGGGCAACACTTCAAGCGTTGGAACAACGCATGAAGGTCTGGTTCACCATGGTCGGTCTAATCTCACTTATTGAATCGGATCCCCCTGTTTTAGATGAGAAAGATCCTGATAGTGCTAAGAAGTTGAAGAGTGGAAGGAAAAGGACAGGTTAGGGCATGAGTGTATACTCACTGCACTGTCCGATGTCCTCTTTGATGTTTACAGTTCCTCCACCTTCAAAACCACTAAAACACTTTGGATGAACTTGACCGCAAGTATAACACCGAGGACCAAGGTCTGGAAAAATACTATGTGGGCAAGTTTCTCAAGTTCCAAATGGTTGAAAACAAACCTGTGGGGAGCAAGCACATGAACTTCTTCTTATGCTCCAAGGTCTAGCTGAGGCAGATATGAAAATGCCTGAAAAGCTCAAAGTCATGTGTATCATAAAGAAATTGCCTAGATCCTGGGAGGATTTTGGGATGTCCCTTAAACACCGTAAGGAGACTATTTCTCTTGATGATCTGATGATGGCTATTGCTATAGAAGAGGAGCATAGAAAGGAGAAGCCTTGTATGCGTGTTGATGCAAGTGTAAACCTAGTATTGAGGCATAAGGGGAAAGAATCTAAAGGCAAAATCAAAGTTGATTCCACTTTACAGTTGAAACCCAAAGGAAAGATAAAGAAGAAGAAGGTACTTGGAGAGTGCTGGACCTGTGGTCAGAAGGGTCATATGCACAACGACGTCCCAAAAGAAAAGAGAAGTTGCTGAACAAGACCCAACAGACCAATCAAAATCCAGCCCATGTCAATGTTGTGACTAGTGAACCTTCTTCTGGTGATGAGTATGTTACACTTAATCCTCAACTATTTACTATCTATGAACCAAATGAATGGTTGGTAGATACTGGGGCCAATGTACATTTATGTGTTGACATGTCTAACTTTGTGTCTTATCAGGCCACCCATGATCGTTCTGTGACGATGGGGAATGGGAGCACTGCTAGGGTGCTTGGAGTTGGATGAGTGGATCTGAAGTTTTCTTCAGGACGTGTTCTTTCTCTTTTCCTAGTGCACCAACTACCTAGAAAATCATTTCATTCTGTAGTTAGAGATTCAGAGATTTTGGATCTGGTGCATTCAGATATCTGTGAGTTTAATGGCGTGCTAACTAGGGATCATAAGAAGTATTTTATTACCTTTATAGATGACTGTAGTAGATACTGTTATGTGTATCTGCTCAAGTCTAAAGATGAGGCTTTACAAAAATTCATCATCTTTAAGAAGGAAGCAGAAACACAAACTAGTCGGGTTCTTAAGAGGTTGAGGTCTGATAGAGGAGGAGAGTATACCTCTAGTTTGTTTGTGGAATATTGCCAAGAACATGGCATTGTTCATGAAACAACTGCCCCATACTCTCCTCAGTCTAATGGGATAGCAGAAAGGAAGAACTGTGTAGTCATTGACATGGTCAACTCTCTCCTGCAGAGTTCGGGACTACCTAAGTATATGGGGGAGGAAGCATTGAATACAGCTTGTCTTATTCTGAATCATGTTCCCCTAAAACATAAAGATAGCAGTCCAATTGAACTTTAGAGAAATAGGAAACTTAGTTTGAATTTCTTAAAGTGTGGGGGTGCCTGGCAAAATACTTGTCCCTGAGCATAAGAGAAAGAAACTGAGACCTAAGACAGTTGACGCTGTTTTCCTAGGCTATGCTAAAAATAGCTATGCATACATGTTTCTGGTTATCAAATCAGAAATTCCTGGCATAGATGTTAACACCATAGTCGAGCTTCGTGATGCTACGTTCTTCAAAAATGTTTTTCCCATGAAGACTGGTTTACCTCAACATCTGTCTTCTAAGACTGTAGCCTCTACATCTGATTCTATTCCAGAACATGTGGAAAAAATGACAAATGTGGGGGCTGATGCATCTAGACTTTCTTTTGATTCTAGTGATCAAGAAGAAGTTGAACCAAAGAGAAGTAAAAGACAAAAGGTTGCTAAGGATTTTGGAAGTAAGTTTGTCACTTACCAGATCACTGGTGACCCCCTAACCTTCCGAGATGCCATGGCTTCATCTGAAGCAAGGAATTGGAAGATGCCATTAAGAGTGAGATGGACTCCATTCTTGCTAATGGTAATTGGGAGTTAGTAGATCATCCTCCTAGTTTAAAGACCGTTGGATGCAAAATGGGTCTTCAAGAAGAAGCTTAAACCTGATGGAACCATTGAAAAGTATAAAGCCAGTCTTGTTGCCAAGGGTTTCAAACAATTAGAGGGAATAGATTATTTTGATACTTTTCCCCTGTCGCTAGGATGACCACAATCCGAGTGGTTATAGCATTGACCTCCATATATAATCTGAAAGTCTATCAGATGGATGTCAAGACTGCATTTCTTAATAGTGATCTTGATGAAGAGATTTATATGGATCAGCCTGAAGGATTTGTGGCTCTAGGTAGTGAAAAGAAAGTTTGTAGACTTATAAAGTCTCTGTATGGTTTGAAACAAACACCTAAACAGTGACCCAAAAATTTGATATGACTATCATATCTTTGGCTTTATGGTCAATGAGTTCGATAAAGTGTTTTATTACAAAGTTAATGGTGATGAATGTATAATTCTTTACCTGTATGTAGATGATATCTTGTTGTTTAGCAACACTTTGAGATTAGTAAATGAGACTAAGGTGGCGTTTGATAAACTTAGCACTTAAGTCTTAATCTTATTTGTCATCTATACTCTAAATCTGAAATTTAAAACAACTTAATATATTCAGACATAATATAAGAGGTGTTTTATAACTAATTTAGATAAGATCTGAATTGTAGTGTAGTGGTTAAGATACTACACTTCTTATATAGAGGTCTTGGTTCAAAACTCATAATAGGTAGAAAATTTTTTTTTTTTAATTGAGATCGCTGGCGACCGGCCGTCGGAACCGCCGCCGGCAATCGCCGGAAACCACCGCCGCCGCCGCGGTCGCTGGAACCACCGCCGCCGCCGCGGCAGTCGCCGGAAACCGCCGCCGCCGCCGCCGCCGATTCCGGCGATCGCCGGAAACCGCCACCGGCGATCGCCGGAATCCGCCGCGGTGACTGCCGCCGGCCATATTTCAGATTTAAGTGACTAATTAAGACATATTTTTAGACATTTTATCAAACAGTCTAAGTCTTAAAATTTTAGCATTTCAGACAACAGACACCAATTAAGTGTAATCAAACACACCCTAAGTCATTCTTAAATAGCAGTTTTGAAATGAAGGACATGGGTGAGGCAAATGTAATTTGGGGCTGACTCTTACTAGATCAGCTGAAGGAATAGCAATTTCTCAATCTTACTATGTTGAGAAATTTTAGAGAAATTTGGCTATGAAAATTGCAAGTCAGTCTGTACACCTTATGATCCTTCTAGAATTTTCTGCAAGAATAAGAGTGGTACTCCTGTATCTCAGTTACGATATTCTCAGGTTATAGGAAGCTTGATGTATCTAGCTAATTGTACTAGGCCTGATATTTCATATGCAGTGTCTAAACTTAATAGATACACAAGTTGTCCTGGCCAAACTCACTGGGATGGGCTTGATAGGGTTTTGAGGTATCTAAAAGGTACTATTACCCTAGGCTTGCATTTTGAGAGATTTCCTACTGTCCTGGAAGGATTTAGTGATGCAAGCTGGATAGCTGAAAACTCAGGGAGTAATAGTGTTTCAGGGTATGTTTTTACTCTGGCAGGTGGTGTAGTCACCTGGAGGTCTTCTAAACAGACCATTTTATCTCGGTCTACTTTTGAGGTTGAGTTGTGTGCTTTGGATACCTCTGGTTTGGAGCCTGAGTGGATTAGGGGTCTTCTTTCAGAACTTCCTCTAATGAGTAAGTCTGCTCCTGCGATCTCTGTGCATTGTGATAACATGACTACAATTGCAAAGGTCAAGAGTTCAAAGTACAACAAAAAAGAAAGAAGACACATCCAAATCAAATTGAGATCTGTAGGGATTTAGTGTCTCAGGGAGTGATCGCTGTAGATTTTATTGGTACCAATGACAATTTAGCTGATCCTCTGACTAAAAGACTTGATAAAAAAAATCCAGAAATTCAGGTTGGGGATGTGACTGAAACCCATCATTTATTCTCCTGCAGAGGCAACCCAACCTATCTGAGTGGAGATCCCACAAAGGAGGTTCAATGTGGTAACAACAATATGTTGAGAGAATATGGAGGCACTTACTACTTTGATACATTGTATATGTGTCTATCCCCTGATATCCTGACCAAGTGCCTAATATTGCTCTATAGGAAGAGTTTTATTACTCTGAATGGGTTCAAGCCTAGTAAGGCAAGATATTAACAGTATATCCTTGGAGAAGCCCACCTAAGTGAGTACTACTGTGGGGCCGCAGTTAAGGGAATTGGGTTGTTTCTGAAAGTACTTATGATACAAGATAGGGCGCATGGCCTTTAAAGTGCCAAGTTTATAAATTGCTATCAAAAGCCTTATATCATGTTGTTTTTTGACAAGTAATCCTCACTTCAAATAATCAAGTTCAAGATTTAATTCACTTCGGTTCTATGAGGGTAAAAGTTAAAAATGCTTAGGTGAAGGTTCAAACCCGAAAGGTACCTTTTACTGAAAGCATGATATGTTTATCCTCTTCTGTTTATTCCTCATTATCAAACCTTGAGTTTGTGGAGAAATGTTAGATATAAAGGGTGTAAAAGGGGCAATATAAAAAAAGGTAAAACTCAAGGTTGATAAAGTAAAATATACCTCAAAAGTTGTGCTATGTTGTCCTTATGTGTGGGGTCTTTAGTCCCACATGGGATACCCCTAAGGAGGTAAGGGCTTCATAACCCCTAAAGTCCATGAGACTATGTCTTATAGACAAGGGTAGGGTTATGCTAGACCATATCACACACGCGCGCCGCCGGGGCTGGGTGGGCGTGCACGTGTAATGATGAGGTCCAGCCGGCTTGACTTGGCACCTTTTTACTTCATCTTTTGCGTTTTGGGCTTTTCTTTGGGAGACTGGAGCTGTTTTGGGCCCGTTCTTTGAACCGGCCCATTATTTTGGTCTGCGCGGACGTTAGGCACTTGATATAGTGATTAGATTTCCTAATCATAGTTATCCGCAGGGGCAGACCGACGTTATATATGGGGGGGCCCATGGCCCCCCCCCCCCCCCCCCACCCGAAATTTTTTTTTTCTCAAGCATGTATCTTCACCGCTTTATAACGGGCTGATTTAGCGATTTTGTTATGTAAATAGCCCCCATTTCACTCGAAAAAAAGTATGGGCAGTGCCTTTTCATGGCACTGTGGCAGGGCGGATCGGATCCCGATTTTTTAATAAAAAACCGAACCAATCTTGTTTAAAGAAAAAACTAATCAATTTCAACTCTAATAGGCTTCCCTCCTCAAGCACCTCCCCGTGCTCATAGCTGCCCTTTCTATTTTTTTTTTTTCTGAAACTTCTTCAGAGACGGAACGGGCAGCCCAGCTTTTTTTTCCCTCAATCTCTTCACTCGGATTTGCAGCCTTCTTCATTGTTATTCTTATGGAATTGGAGATCCAATATCAAATTAGGTACAACAATTTTATCATTTTTGTTTAGATTTAAATCTCAGAATTTTGAGTTTCTTCTTCTATCCTTGTGTTTTGTATCAAGTTGTAATTTTTAAGTTTAATGATAATCTTTTTTATTTGATATGAGTTACTCTTGTTTGTTAATTTTAAGAAAAATCTTATTTTACAGCAAATCTATGTGGTGGCTCATTGATTATGTAAAATATTTAATATTTAATACTGTGATCCGCGAGCTTAGGTGGTAGCTCATTTATTATAGAAAATATTTAAATTTTTATATTATGATCTAGCGAACCTGAGTGGTGGCTCATTTATTATGTAAAATATTTAATTTTTTATACTATGATCCAGCGAGTCTGGGTGATGACTTATTTATTATGTAAAACATTTAGTTTCTTATACTATGATCCAACGAGCCTGGGTGGTGGCTCATTTATTGTGTAAAATATTTAATTATTTATATTTATGATAAATTCGGGTGATGACTCGTCTATTATATATAGTTTATTTTTTTCATAATCCATAGAATGATTTGACAACATAACGATCATTTTCAACTATGAAGATTATCAAGAACAAGCTTTGCAACAAGATGGATATGATTTTTTATCTTATTGTTTGATCATCTATATTGGGAAAAAATTTGTTGAAATTTTTAGCATAAATTCAATTATAGATGATTTTTGTGACTTTGAAGAACAAAGAATTTTATTCTGATAGATTAATGTGATAAAATTTAAGATATTTTATTTTTCACATCTTCCTATTTTGCCCCCCCCCCCCCCCCTTATATTTCATCCTGCGTCCTCCCCTGGTTATCCGACATAGAAAGCATCTTTTCGACTCTTGCAGAGGAACCACTCGCCGTCCGCTCGCTCGCTCTCCTATTCCCTTTCGGCGACTGCACTGCTCCGCTCCAGCGTCGCTGACAACGCCTCCGGTCTTCGCCGTTGCGTCGTCTTCCGTCGGTGACTGGTGCATGTTCTCTGTTCCCGATTTCCATTTACTCAGACGAGGATTAGATTTAGTGTAGCATTGTTAATGAAATTAGGATAAATACGATTCTTAATTTCGTAGTGGTAGTCGTATTTTGGGAGGAGATCGTCTTACCCGACGCACTACTTTTGTGGGGGCGATATCTTCTGTAAGGGGAGTCTCCTTAGAGGCGCTTCTACTGCATATATTTCTACTTTATTTAAGCATGTTCATTATTGCAATCTGTCTCATACATTTTCTTTTTGGTTGTTCTTATTTGGACTATTTCCATGTACCTGTTTGCTATAGTTCTGCAGGCATATGTGTGTATCCGATTCTTGCCATGATTGTGTCATACTCCACACTCCACGTTATTTTTACAACAGATGCCAGATAGGAGTTTATATGGTGTGCTATGGATATTACCGAATATGGGTACGTAGCATGAGCCATGCAAGGCAAAATTTATAAAAGATATTTTCCTATATATCTAGTAATTATTGCGACTGCTGTCGGAGTCGGACCAACAAGTTGGGTGATCATGTCCCTCTTGTTGTTCCTATAGCAGCTCTGGTCATACATTAAGGTCACCAAACTGGCGTACGTCAGAGTCATGGAATCCGTAGAACGCTAGCTAGCTCTGGGGATTGGATCACAACTGGCCGGATCAGCTGGCTGGTGGTAACGTCCTGGGCACTTAAACCGATCGGTCGACGCCCGACAAATTGACTGTTTTGTCTCCGCCCGCCTAGCTACATCCCATGCCATGCAAATAGCGACGTACGTGTATTGTTAGCTATGGATACCCGTCTTGATTATTGTATGTGCAATTTTATCCTGCTTACCATAGCCATCCGGTTTGATTCATGCTGACGATGCATGGAATTAATCAAGTGTAGGTTCTACCGTGTGTTTATGTGTTAATCCATTATTCTGGCCATACATTAAGGTCACCATTAAATTAACGTTATGTCAATTTATATTTTTAACTTGCATATACGTACTATACGGCCGTCTATGTACATATATTGTAGTGGTATTACATGTGATATATAGTGACGAATGATCTCTAATTCTTAACTAAAAAAATTATTTAGAAAATAATCCGCATCTATTTTATCTCAAGACACGTCAGCAATAGGTTGTCTATTTTCCTTGCATGTCTGTTCTACTTGTTGTCTGCCCATCTGGGGCTAGCTCGCCGCCTGTGGATGTGTATGTTTCTAACTTTTCTCTGCGGGGGCGTCGTTCGCGATGAGGTCATTCTCTAAGGACACTTCTGTCACTCCTAAGTTTGCCGTTCTCCTCCCGTAGCAAATATCTAGGAGTTTATTTCTTTCTGCTATATTTTCGCCTTTCTAGAAAATAGAAAGGGCTTTTCTTCTTTGAGAAATAAAAAGTTATCGTAAAAATACTCTTAGCCCACTTGTTGGCAGATAAGTATGGAGCTGGAGCCAAATTAATACCACAAGGTTGGGCCGGGTCACAACCATGCATGGTGTCAAAGTAGAGACGGTGGTCCATTCAGGTTCTCCTTATAGAGACTGGTCCATGTGGAAGGCGAAAGTGCCATATTCTCTTTTATCACATTTATTTTGTAGGATATAAAAATAAAGTGTCAAATCATCCATCTCTCTTTAAAATTTATAACCTTACCTAACATATATTAATATATGTAAATTTATGTAATATTATCTTTTGAGGAAAACAAACAAGCTATATAGTGTGATAAAAAGGTTGGATACGTATATATGCTCCTGATTCATTGATCCGGTGAGGTTGCATATACAAGTCGTCTAATATCTGTAAACTTTTCTCATGGATGTGCTTATAAGTTTCTTGAAGCTTCAATATACCAAGATATGTAGGACTTTTATCTTAAATAGAGGAGACGAATTAGCAATATCGTCGATCGTATACGTCAAAAGTATACGCAGAACTTAAAAAACGGAGATGATCATTGCATTCTTGATGACAAGTTCAATTCATAAAACCCCACTCCAGCAACGGTACAGCACTATCAGAAGCTGCAAGGGAGAGGGACACTGGCCATCTAAGGAAAGCTCTCCTACTGGGAGAGTAAAGGAATATATATATATATATATATAGTACGCACTTAGTTTGTGTGGATAAAGCGAGTCTAATATATTTGTATACATATGAATCTACATGCATAAATATATCTTGCATATCCATGCCTTCGTCATCGGCGAGAGCAGGGATAAGATCATGAGCAGGAGGCTTGAAGACAAGATGCATGGAGACGCTGTTTCGAGTCTCTTTCTCCTGAGTCGAGGAGCGTCTGCACGTCTCTCTTTCTCCGACCGACCGCATACGGCATATCTCTCATGGCGAGGAGAGGGTGGTGGGAGGGTTTCTTACGGTCCCATCTCTCTTGCATGGCGCCAGTCGCCGGTGCACATCATCGGAGAAAATCCAACCCCAGGCAGGAGAAAGTCCAACCATGATTTGGATATATAATAGCACTATCTGTGTCTGGTAAACATCTACTGGTCATCGATGATTAATACCTATCCAAAGTTGTCTTTGATCTGGAACAAAGCTTAATTGCAATGTTCAGGTTCTGGGATGATCGCAGCTGGGCGCTAGTCTTCACAGCATAAGAATCCAAAGTTTTGAGTTGCTAACTCTTCCAGACTGCTTCCAGTGATCAGATTCGAAGATACAATTGGCTTCGTTCCAGTCGGGAGAACCCATGCCGGGCACGTCTCCACTTGTTGAGTCACCTCGATTCTGCTAGCTAGTTAGAACTTAAAAGGATATTAAAGTGATCTAGCAAAAAAGCAGTATATATTGAGTACATTCGTTATATTTAATGATTAATTATATATGCTGTTCTGGAATTTTTTTTTTTTTTGGTAGTTGGTGGGAGCCTTATTGGCTCCAAAGAAACAAGTAAACTAAAACGACTTACTATTACATGTAGACTTTTCTAATCAACCTCCTCACAAAAAAGGACCACAGTTTTCACCCCACTAAGGTGGTTCCCTTTCACTGAAAAATTTCCCTGTTGCTTCGCTCCTGCAGACCTTGCTTAGTTCTTCAGGAATAGCATATGTCCAGTTTATGTTGAATTTTGCAATCTTTGCTTGTTTTGCCAGCCAATCCGCAGCAGTGTTTGCCCTTCTGTCACTAGATGAACTGTGTAATGCGTCCATCTAGTGAGCATTAAGTTTATCTCTTCCGCTGTTTTTTTGATTTCCAAGGGGGCTTTACCTGGTTCCTTTATAGCCTTTATCACCTCAGCATTGTCACCCTCTACTATTAAGCCTTCAAACTTTTGGTCCGTAAAGATTTTTGCCCTGGCTATACGTTGTCTTGCAGCTAGGATTTCTGATTTGAGTACTGAGCTTTGTTTTAGGTATGAGGCTCCTGCAGCAAGAGGGATCCCCTCATCGTTTCTTATTATGAAACTTGCTCCTGAGTGCACAGAATTTTTTCCTTCCTTTCAAGATCCATCAAAGTTGCCTTTGATCCATCCTTTTCTGGCTTTTCCCACCAATTGTTGTTTGGAGTTTGTTCAGGATGCGGCTGTGGGAAGCTCCTCACCACCTTTTAACTCTTTCTGTCCTCACACCCAAGGGCAATCTTTAACTTCTTCTTGGTTTGATTGTTGGCTTTGTCAAACATTCAGCTCCATGTAAAATGGAATTGAATTTTAGATGATATGGTCTGCCCTCTGACTCAAAAATATGTCTGTTTCTTCTCCTCCAAATAGCTTCCAACACAAGGCAATGACAGTTTTCATATAAGACTGATTGGATTTACTGTCACTGGTCTTTGACACTCTTTTCCAGAGATCTTGTAACCCTTTTGGTTTGTCTCTCCAGTTCAGATGAACTCTGACATCCTCCCAAATTTGGGTTACCCCTTTGCAGCATATGCTGTTCTGGAATCTGATCGTATGATAGCCAGTATTGTTTCTCATTTGTATATAACTTAACTCCTGTGTCGAATAATATTGCCCCATGCATATTATTAATTAGCTGGTTGCTCGTTATGTTAACTATAATATATATGATCACAAGGCCTCCCAGTGGCACACGTAACAATTATCTGATCACAAGATTATGATATAAAAATAAAAGGGAGAGAATAATTTGCGAGTATTAAGAATAACATTTTGCAATCATACTTAAAAGATGGAATTTGTCCTCGTTATATGTTTAGTGGAAACTTTAATTTACTTCAAAGAGCGTTTTATTATTAATATTATCTTTTTGAATCCGCCACTGTTATTAATAAAATAAAGATAAAAGATGTAGACAAATGCCATATACAAACGGGAGGCAATAGCCAAATGAGAAAATCATAGAATCAAAACTAGCACTTTTGACCCTGAATTTGATGCTCTAGAATTTCGTATAATGATTGGTCCCAAGGGAATTTGTGTCGAAGAACATCTCGAGGACGAAGATATGGATGTCGCGAGCAACGTTCAAAACCATTGTCTTCTATATCTTTATCGAACGTCTCTGAAAATAAATTTAATGCTCCAGACATCAATATATTTTCAACTTTTACTAGTTCTACATTAATTGATCGGGTCCACTTACCTTCAATATTTTCTTGCAGAACTGAGGTAGCGGAGGATACAATACCAGGACAAGGTGTTTGATGTTCCGAATTAGGAGATCGGACACGTGGTGTCAGCAAACAGATTTAAACGCTCCCTTTACGATTTGAGAGTGTTTTAAAATTTCAACAACCCTAAGATAATTGTCTAAGATCAAACCTCCCTTCATAGCTAGTCCCCACTTTTTAAGTATTTCTAAATATAAAAACCTACAAGAACCTGGAAATATTTCTAAATAAAAACTGCGTCATCCACACTCCATCATATATTAGATGCACGTCACATTCCAGAAAATAAAGTATATAAAAAAGAGAGGATGCGGATTAATCCCCAATACTTCCATTGATAAGTACAAATATGGCGTACGTGGCAGGCATTTTAATTTTTTGGATAAGCACGTCAGCATCATCAATACGTTGCATATTTGTCTGAACTTTGGATCAGGATTAATCAGGTAAGATAATGCCATGACAATACTAGCAGCATTAGAGGCGATCGAGCATTGATTCATGAGATGTGTACAGGACATTACGCCGTTGCAAGATTCTTTCTTCTCGGATGGGGCATGTCTTGTGATGCCGAGGTGTCCAGGATCAATTAAGGGGTGTAGAGAAAAATTAAGTCAGCTTTCATCGATCGAGTAGCGATAACTTAATTTATAAAAATATTTTTTTAAATCAGCGTATAATGTGCCAAAGAGTGGGATGGATGGAAATATATAATATATAATATAGGCCAATTGGAAAACGCTGACAGATAGAGACAAGTACATTGAGTATTGTGCAACTAATGCTGTCTAGCTACTAAGATTACTAAAAGATCGAACATGAGAGTTAAGAAGCCAACAAATTAACTTCGCAAGCAAGCTTGTATTATAAAGAGCTATTCTTTGGTTAAAAAGAAGAAGAAGAAGCAATTAGCACGATTTCTTTAGTGTATATATATAGCATTTGTATTCACTTATATATAATACCACTATATTATACTAGACATATTGCCATGTATGGCCTTGTCATAATGTCTTAGAAAAATGTTGAATACTCCAACATTATTAAATATAGTTTGATTTGTACGTAGCAGCTAGTTCTTCATCAGATGTCTGCCGATGATGACGGTGATTTTTTTTCCCTTTTTTTCCCCCCTTTTTTCTGTGTAAGATCTAAAGGTGGTGGTGATGAGATCGCCGTCCTTGCTGGGGACTGGTAATATTGATTAGTAACGATTGGCCCCCGCCGACGCCCACCTGCCCAGAGCCTGATCCAGCTCGGCAGCATGCGCTCTCGAGTAGAAGTGGCTGGCCCCTCATTAACAGTGCGAGCACGGTCAAGCCGGCCCACCCGCTAACGTCGACGACCAACAATCTGCGGCCCATGAACTAGGGAGAAAGGTTGCTGCCAAGGAATCAGCATCTATTTCTTATAAAATACGGAAAATAGAAATAGAAAAAAAAAAGAATGCAATGTGATCGATGACTTTGATAAAAACAGACACAGTCGGTAAGAGAAAGACGAGTGAATTAGGTTCTTTTGGTGAGTTGGGGTCCTGGGGAGGAGTTAAAAATTTCGATATCGGGTTTCTTACTATATATATTAAGAAATAAATAAGAGTTTATAAATATATTTTTATAAATTAATTAAACATATATGTTATCAAAAAATAGAAACAAAAAATTAAATGCATAATAAATATTTTCATATCAATTAAAAAAAGAAATACCAAATTTCCATCCGAACGGGAGTCTTGGAGAATCTGCAATTCTAAGAGAATCTGAGGGTCTCTCCAAATTTTAAGTTTGGGATGACGAAACCAATTACAAAACTTCGTTTGTCCGTCTCATTAGAAAAAGTCGAAAAATATGGACCCTTGCAACCGCATTAACTCGATTGCAGGTAGACATGTCCATGAATGCCAACTCCTTAATTCGGTTGACATGTCCCACCTTTCCCATTCATGAGAGAATGTGAGAGTGGAGTGTGGTGTAGAGCTGTATAGCACTAACAAGTGTAGTAGGCAACGGGAGAAACTAGTTCATAACTTCTTATAGTTGACTCGGTGGAACAGAATGGTCATTTGCGTGGATGGATTGGGGGAGAGAAGTGAGCGAGAGGGGGTGAAAAATAAATAAAATTTATTAAGAAATGAGAAAAGAGTTGATAGACACCTTAGAGTGGGACCCATACTCTTCAAAAGGAATTATAATAAGTATTTCTGTATGTTTACACATAATAAGAGGGTTGCTATTAGTACTTGGAGGAGGAGTTTAAAAAAAGTTGAGATGAAAGAGTTTGTGCCTTTGTGTTTTGCCTCCCTTTTCTCTCTACCACGTAGATTCTTATAGCATACCGACCCCTTTCAACGGTACCCCTCACGACCCGGGTCGTCCTACCTACACGTAAACAAACACACACCCACGTATTATTATATAAAAGATCATATATAATAAGATAAGATCCTATCTATAATCTATGTAGATGTATACCCTTCGACTTGCACGCTACTAAAGCTAAAATTATCGGAACACCCCCACGCCACCTTCCTTGTTCGGATCGAGTCGTGCGACCGGTTGTTGGTTCGGTGTCAAGCGTCCGCGGGGCCGCGACGGCGACCATTTCCATCTATCTAATTAAGCTCGCCACTACTGCCTGCGTGCTTCCCTCCAAAACTCCTTTTTCTCAAACTTTTTTTTTTGTTTTTTTACAATTACCTACCTCCTCGGCGTCGGCCACGGGCGAAAGGAGCAGCGCCGCGCGCGCATGATGTGGGCCTCCACAGATCTCCCACACCGCACCAACTACACCAGCCCGTGACCGGCTGCGTGAACACTGTTTTGACATGTACACGGCACAGCATGCAGAAGAGAGAGAGAGAGGAGAGCAGTACGCGTGGTGGGTGGCGGCAGGGCGGGAGGCGCCCAAACTACCCCTCCATTAGCGGCGCCATTCGCGTCTGCCGTCTTCCTCCGTCTTTAATACTCTCCAGTCTCCATCTACCTTGCCGTCGGGGTCCTTTTGTGGTAGTATCCCGTCCACCGTCGTCAACTTTTTACTCTGTTGATATCTTCCTCTGTGTTTCTTCTACGTATCGTCTTCTTTCCTCCCGTCTGGTGCTGCTTCTGTTGCTCCTCCTTTCGTCCCCGGCAACTTTGTGCGTACACGGGGCGGAAGCCCAAGGGCGAAAGCAACGGCTGCTTGGCAGCAAGCAAGCCAAGCATCTATAAATAGAGGGAGGGAAGGGCGGAGGAGGGGAGCAAGCTAAGTGACCACTCCTGCTCTCGTCGGAGGCTAGTACCTGAGGAGGGTCGATCCGGCAGTGGTTTCTGACTTCTCTCTGCCTCCTCTGCGGGCTCGTGTCCTGCGCGCGGCAATGGGGGTGATCCCCTGCAGCGCCATCGCCTCCTCTGGCTGTGGCCGTGGGCGTTTCTCGCCGGGTGTGCTCATGTTCTTGGTGTTGTTTTGGGCGGCGGTGTCTTCCGTTCCTCTCTTCGGTGAGGCCGCGAACGTCACCTACGACCACAGGGCTGTGGTCATCAATGGCCAGCGGCGGGTGCTCGTCTCCGGTTCCATCCACTACCCTCGCAGCACCCCTGAGGTGATGTCCTCGACCCCGTTGTTGTTGTTGTTGCTGCTGCTGCTGCTGCTCTGTGTGTGTGTGTGTGTGTGCGTGCGTGCGTGTTCCCGTCTCTTCGCAGCAGCGCAGCAGTGCCAGAATCCTCCTCTTCCCTCCCCCTCTACTGCATTGTTCCAGAAGATAGATTCTTCACCCGTGGATGTGTACCTAACTAATAAGTCCTCGCGTCCACGCAGATGTGGCCCGATCTAATTCAAAAGTCCAAGGACGGCGGCCTGGACGTGATCGAGACGTACGTCTTCTGGAACCTGCACGAGCCCGTCCAGAACCAGGTGGGTGACGCCGCCGACGCGGCTTCTGCTGGTGGAGCTGCGGCTTTGCGCCCACCTCCACCAGATCAGTTTTTGCCAATTTAAAGTTTCGTCTTATTTTGATTGATGTTTGAATTTCGTCCAACGATGCCTTATCTATGCATCAGTATAATTTCGAGGGAAGGGGCGATCTGGTGAAGTTCGTGAAGACAGTTGCAGCGGCTGGGCTTCTTGTACATCTCCGAATTGGACCCTATGTTTGTGCCGAATGGAACTATGGGTAGGTAGGGTGGGCGGGTTCAACACCTCCCATCCGTGATCGTTTTCCCACCATCCTCTGTTTCCTCTGTTCCTTAACTTGCGTACGGATGACATAACCTCGACACTTTTGCATCTCAATTCGGTTTTTGGCGGTTGCAGAGGCTTCCCTCTCTGGTTACATTTCATTCCTGGAATCAAGTTTCGCACAGACAATGAGCCCTTTAAGGTATGTGCGCGTCCTCTTGTACTTTGGTGTCGTTCCCAAATCCCAATCACGGAGTGCACTTTTGCGCACACACGCGTACATGCAAACAAGGGTGTCACTGTTACTTAATTGTCTCTGTTTTGCCATTTTGATGCCCCGTCGCCAGAGGGAGATGCAGCGTTTCACGACCAAAATTGTCGATACGATGAAGCAAGAGATGCTTTTCGCGTCTCAAGGGGGACCCATCATCTTAGCACAGGTTAGCTTCCAGTCGAAAGCATCCATCAGCTTTTACGCAAGGGGCTTGCGTTCTTTGTTTGATGCGTCTAGGCTGATGAGCTTACTCAAACACGTGAAGTCTCTTCATCCAAGCCCCCACTGTTGTGCTTCATAAAGCTGATGATTCTGTTTTATGCAGATAGAAAATGAGTATGGAAATATTGAGTCGTCATATGGTTCAGCAGGGAAACAGTATGTCAGTTGGTCTGCGTCAATGGCTCTCTCTCTAAACACAGGCGTCCCATGGGTTATGTGTAATCAGGCGGATGCCCCTGATCCCATCGTGAGTTGAAAATGTTCATATCAACTGCTTACAGATACCTGGAAGATGACTCTGTACCATTCCTCATTAGTGTATATACAAGCTGAAGAAACCGGTGGTGTTTGTGCAGATTAATACGTGTAATGGATTCTATTGCGATCAGTTCAGTCCAAACTCTGCCAACAAACCAAAGATATGGACAGAGAACTGGAGTGGGTGGTAAAGTTTCTTTCTTCTATCCATTGTCCAGGGTCTCGAGATCGTGAAACATAGCATTTTATATGTGCATTGCTTCTTCTAGGGTGTATTTTCTTATGCAGTGTAGCTATGCTTGTTCTTAGGTTTCAAGCCTATGGTGGTTCAGCACCACATAGACCAGCTGAGGACTTGGCATTCGCTGTTGCACGATTTTACCAAAGAGGGGGTACTTTCCAGAATTATTATATGGTAATCCATCTATTTTGAAGCATGTTATCTTAGATCATTAATCTTTCTATTCTTACATGCACAAAAATTGAAAATTCAAGGTAATTATGTGCTCCATCTTTTCTCCTAGTATCATGGCGGAACCAACTTTGGTCACACAACAGGAGGGCCCTTTATTACCACAAGTTACGACTATGATGCCCCTATTGATGAATATGGTAAGCCTGTGATCCATTAAGCCTTGGATTTTGGCATTTTTCTTCCTCATTTTCTGGGATTAGTTGTAATTATTTTTACATCAGAAGGTTCCTCTTGATATTCTATCAGGCAAACCTATATGTAAAACATATTAATTAGACAGTTTTCTACTTGGAGGGTCTTATATTTGGTTGTCAGTTCAAGTTAGCTATTGAGTAATGATTGAGCAGTTAATCTTTCTAGCCTTAGGAAAGTCTGCTGCTAAGCCCAACGCTGCGCCTTATATGCCTTGTATCTTTAGTTCAACATAAGCTATAAACTTTTTCTATTATGATGATCCATTTTCTGTCCCCTTTTTCATTATTTTCATTCGTCAATACTTGATTTCAGTTACTCATCTTTATTGCACCATAAATGCAATTCATATGATTTTAATTGACTGTTAACACATTGCTCAAGAATATATCATGTAAGAAAGGAGTTTGTATGGAAACGTCCTATGAGGCAGCAGACATGTGCCCTTTATTCAGGCATGTAGGTCAAGCGAAATGGCTCATCTTTCAATGTTTGTCAGCATGGATTCTTTCATATTGGTAGTTGCTTTCTCTTACCATTGAAAGTGTCTTAAACCAAGGTACAAGTCTTCTGGACAAGTCCTAATGATGCTTAAATCATATACACGTACTAATGCAACACTGGACACATGAGTTAATATCAGACTGTGCATAAATATTGGTAAATGTTAGATATTCTTGATAGCGATCCAGTACCTGTACATGACTATTTGAGGGGAGATGGTAGATCCCAAGGCTCCCCCATGTGAGTGATGGCAGCGTCACCAGTACTGACTTTTGAGTCACTGTTTTGGCTTTGGTCGTGCACCCTCAAGGAGCATACCAACTCATAGAGGTATTGACCCACAGGATGGCTGGACATATTGTAATCCTTCAAAGAGATTCCAGAGCTAACGTATGTACTTACAGGCTTACAGCAATATGTCAAACAGTTAAAAACTCTTCTTTATATGTCATAATTACTGTGCTCGTCATTCATAATGTGTTTTATTGGATATTATTCGTGTGATGCTTTAATAAACGATTGTGACTTACATATTTTTTTTGTTCAATGTTAACTAGCTGTTAACAACATAAAATTGGACAACCAGAGTGGGGCATGTGAGAGGTCTATATAACACTTTTGTCCTTTGATCTATAACATCACTTTTTCTTTCCAATAACTTCATATGCTATCTCCATATTATGATGCTTAAACAGAAAGTTGCTACTTATATATGATTTACTATCACACTGCAGGCATTATTAGACAACCAAAGTGGGGCCACTTGAGAGATCTACATAAAGCGATAAAGCTTTGTGAGGGAGCACTAATTGCTACTGATCCAACATATAGTTCTCTCGGCACAAATTTAGAGGTACATTCACTTTACGAAGTATCTAATTCTGGTGATGGTGTGGCCTTATGTATCTTTTGAAGTTTATGGTGATATCTTTGTGTAAAGTGAATGCTAGAATTTTAAACAATATGCATATTCAAGATGTGTACACTGGAAATTTCTAATGTGTGCCTTTTGTATGCTGACAGCAATAACAAGTACATATGATTTTTCTTTGGGTTAACACAATATAAATAGTAGCATTTTGACATAGAATATCTCTAGTATCAACCTTTTGTCCTATTGAGGCTCAGTCCCGTATTGGATATCCATGGGTGCCTTCCCTCTTTATATGTGGAGGATTCCCTCAGTCCAACACCTAGGTTTTGGGTTATGGTTTGGGCCTTTAACATGATGTTGAAACTTGAAACTAGTTCTACCCATTGGATTCTTCATGCGGACATAATCCGCCATGCCTATTCACTTGCGTTTCCATGTTATAACCATTCAGATAGCTCTAAAGAGGGTGTTGACTTTTAGTCTCTTATAGTATATCCATGGATGGCTTTCCTCTCTATTTGAGGAGGATTCCTCAGTCCAACACCTAGGTTTTGGGTTGGAGTCCAGACCTTTAATGTGTCCCATAATGGTTGTTTGAAATGGTAGCCTTTATCTTGGGGTTACAATATTTGCCTAGGAGACATAGATTGTGTTCAATTTGACCCAAGATTGATATAAAAAACATAAGGGCAAGGGGTGTGGTGTGGATGCCTGTCTCCCTGAGATTTCTGGTTCCAGGGCTTTATCCAAGAGAAAATGATTCCTTGAAGACATGCATCTTGACATCGAAGTTTTCTATCTCAATAAATGTATTTTTGCCTATATACAACTTATGCGAATAAATGACATCAGTGTTCCATTTTGGTGATGACATGGGGATCTGGGTTAGGGAACTGATGATACATAACAGATCATGTGATGTCATACGAAGAAGAGAGAGGGAAAACAAGAGTTTGGAGAGAAATAGGAGTAGAGGATAAAAAGGGAGAATGGATAGAGGCATCCACATCTAATGATCTAAACCTATTGCTTCACTCGATTGTTCTCTCTGTGCTCTTATTTTCTTGTCTGCTAATTATTCCACTGTACCATCAAAAGTATTAATCGTGTATCTCATTAGAACTTTGTACAGATTATAGTTTAAATGCTCATGCGATATTCAAGCTTCCTATATTGGGAATGAATTGCTTGTGATTTATATGGATAGATAAGTTTCATGCCTCCATTTTGGTGATGAGTTGAGGAAGGTGAAGGTGACAACAACTATATTTTCAACGAGGAAGCCTGGCCTACTGCTAAAGCCCCTGGTACTCGATGACTGCCTAGACACCCTCCGCTCTCACTAGCACCTTGTTTACCTAAGGTGAAGCCTTGGGCCAACACCTATGAGGTTGTTGAGGGTGGCAGCACACATGGATTTAGTGAAACAATTACTTGATCAGCTGCAGATGTCAAAATGCAATATATATATATATATATTATATATATATATATTAAAAGCAGTTGTGAGGCATAGGGTGCAACATCTCCAAGAATGCTGAGTAATCCTCAGAAAGATATTCCCACATCAATAGTGTTTGAATATCAGGTGTCCATTTGGAGTTAAGACACCTGCATATCCTTGTTCAAATTTGTTATGGTTTAGTCTCATATTGGAAATCCCTGAGTTTCACCTCTATTTATGTAGAGGATTCCCTTAACTCAATGCCTAGGTCTTGGGTTAGACTTTGGGCCTTTAACACGATATCAGAGCAGGTTTATGTGGACACTTGGTTCGGCGCGAGGGGGGTGTTGTGGTTTAGTCCCATATTGGAAATCCCTGGGAGTTTCACCTCTATATATGTAGCCCTCAACCCAATGCCTAGGTTTTGGGTTAGAGTTAGGGCCTTTAACAAAATTCACGAAGGAACTAGCATGTGAGGATACAACAAACTGGGTTGAAAGGACTATGAGAGATAGGATATGGATTGTTCAGTTGGATTCACACCATGCTAAGATGCAAAGCAAGAAAAATGGTGGAAGACCCTTTATTTGTCATCAGGAAAAGTCTCAGAGTACCAAAACTTTCATAATATGAAATTATGAATAAGGATTGGACATCCCGCAATACTAATGTAACTAGGAGACATGAATACGAGACATCCCTAAACCAAGTAAAATTGTAAATAGTAATCCAAGTAGAACTAGGTCATAATAATCTTCATTTTGCTATGACGATATTCATATTTGGCTTTGGCCGTATCTTATCTGGCTATAATGGATCCATATTTATGAGCATGGTTTTGTCATCTTCAATATGCTGAAATTATCTTGAAGTTCCATTTATTGCTCAGGTTTATGATCATCATTAATTTTATTTTGTGAGGACCTAAAGGCATTAATTCATGCCCCAGGACAAACATAGCTGAAGGCTACATTTTGTCAAAATATTTCCTCACACTAGATCTTATTTCTCTAGGTGTAAAGATGAGGAAAGATTGTCCTTTTAGAAAATCATGTTTCCTAGGATTTAGATGTTTATTTATTTATTTAAGCTTGCATTGAACGGTTCTTCTGTGTTGGTACACTGAACATCATCTTCCTCAGGTGATTAATGTGGCATTTATAATATAGTTGATATGGTACTTTGTTGCTGAAGTTGTTTATTTTGAACATAACATGATTTCTCTTCTGTTAGGCCCATGTATATAGAACAGAGACAGGTGCATGTGCTGCTTTTCTTGCCAATATTGATTCACAGTCCGATGCGGTTGTTACTTTCAATGGAAATTCTTATCATTTACCTGCCTGGTCTGTGAGCATTTTACCTGACTGCAAAACTGTGGTTTTCAATACAGCTCAGGTTCTCTCTTTTTAACTTGCAATTTGCTTATTTTTGTTCTCCCTTTTTTGGCTTTAAACAGTATCACCTTTCATATAGTATGGATTGATTATTTCACAGGATACTTCCTTTCCATGATATTATATTTATCCTGCATCATGCAAGTGTACGTGTATTTTTGCTTTGGTTATGTTTAATGACAAAAAGAAGTGCATGGTTAAGAAATGTGTCTTCTGATGTGAGGATGGTAGGAAATGTGGGTTTGTATTCACTATATGCAAGGCCAAGTGTTTGTAGCACATTAGGTATAAACACAACTTTAAAGGGTATCTTCGAAAATTGCTTTGGAAATGAACTTACTACTTGCAATCTGTATACGAAGCAGAATGAGAAGTAAAGTTGGGAAATTATAACGACTAGACTACCATAATCTTAACTACAATGGGAAACCAACTGATATCACATCTATCAAATGCATTGAAAAAAAAGCATAAATTCATTAAGGGCAATGCATTAGTATAACTACAAATGCTTTTTTCCCTCCTTTTGGATTGATAGCTGTGAAAACCTTATATCCAGTTAGTTTTTGGATTCCCCTAGTAAGCATTTTCCATAATCATCTTTCCAGGGTTATGCATTTTATTTTTTCAAGAAACTTCATAACAGTTGAATAGTTGTTGCAGGATATATTTATTTTCTGGGTAATGAACTTGGATCAGGTTTAATCTGTTCATTTGAACGTCTCTTACCTATAAATAATGGCCATTTTCACAGGTCAACTCCCAGGTGACAAATATGGAGACGAGATATATGAAATCCCAACTTGAGGCGTCAAGGGTCATTGACTCGTCCAACATACTTCAGTCTGATTGGAGCTGGATTGGTGAACCTGTGGGCATCTCAAAAAGTAGTGCATTCACCAAAAAAGGATTATTGGAGCAAATAAGCACAACTGCTGATTCGAGTGACTACTTGTGGTATTCAATTAGGTACACAGGACATATTTTCTTTTCGATTTCAAATTTCTGCCTATTAGTTGTCACTTGTCAATTTGTCATGATTTTCATTTCTTTGATGAGAACTATTTTCCTTGATGTTCTTGCAGCTTGACAATCAATGGGGATGAGCCATTTCTTATGAATAACACCCAGACTGTCTTACATGTAGAATCAATGCGTCATATTCTCTATGTTTACGTCAACAGGCAACTTGCAGGTGATGCAAATAAAAATATTAAGACTCGTGCCTCATACAATTCAAATGTTAGAAAGGAAGCCCTTTTAGCACTTATCTTGGTTCCTGTTACTACTTTGTTGTGCATTGTACTTCAAATATTTTAGCTTCTTAAAAGTAAATTTTTTACTGAAGATCTGATGTAATTGGACTTAGTATGTTTACAAACATTTCTGCTTTCACAGGCAGTGAATCAGGGTCTGGTAAGGTTACTCTTGAAAAGACAATAACACTTACTCCAGGGATCAATAGGATTGATCTTCTAAGTGCAACTGTTGGCCTTCAGGTACACTCTCCTCTTCCTCTCTGATGTTTAAGTTGTGACAAGACAAGTAGATCAATATGATAATTAATAGCTCATACCCCATTGACCATATGTTTTTGGATGGAAGTCATTTGCATAGACACGGCATCATGATATATTCTTTGTGAACATCCTAGTTCCGTTCAGTTATTTCTTCTATTGCCCTTGAATTTAATCTTTGGTAGATTTTTGTGTGAGTATTGCAACAACAAAAATATGTTCAGAATTCATGCAGTCTTTGATGGGAAACAAAGAGCTGCAAAGTCAAAGCCCGGAGCCTAATTTATGTTTTATTTGGCCCATTAAAGATCCAATTGATGTAATTTGATTGTCTTTTAAGTTAGAAGTCTAAGTTTTCGTTAGTGGGTCTTTATTTAGCATGTTAAGGCCCAATTAGAGTCTTTTATATTTTCTGTGATTTTTAGTACGAATTTTGTACTATTTTCTAGGTCCAAGGGTATTTTAGTCCCTATGAGGTCAAAGGTCATTAGGGTTTTGTCTCTTTAAATAGCATTGTAATCCTCTTGATGAGACAGTTGATGATGAATTAAGAAAAGCTTTGCAGCTGCCATTCTCTCCCTCCTCCTTCTGGCACGATTCCCAAGGCAAAAGTTTTCTCTCCTCCCCATTCTGTGCCGCATCAGTCTTAGAAGAGAGTGCTTTTAGAGTTTTTTGTGGTAGTGATTACCTGATATGACAACTTCAGGTTTTCTTGAGAATGATTGTCTATCAAATCTGGATAATAGATAATTAACCTCATGACATTTCTTGCATGGAGTAATTTGATCTGAAGATTAGATAGTTAAAGTCTATATTACCATTCTTCACTTCTGTCTGCTTACTTCATTTTCTTCTCCTCCTAGAATTATGGTGCATTCTTTGATGAATGGAGTGCTGGCATCACTGGTCCTGTCAAGCTGAAGGGCAACAGTGGGACAATAGATTTATCGTCAAATATGTGGACTTACCAGGTCCTTGTCCCTGTCCCTGTCTCTTTATTTTGTGTGCACTTGTTATATTTTACACAGAAAAAGATGGGGTACAACTGTGCAACTTGGACTCCATGTATTCTATCTAGTTCTTCTTTATTTGGATGCAATCAGCTTTACGTTTACCTGCCTTTTACGTGCTTGCAACATCAGCCTGAAAAACAGTGAAAATTCCCTATTCTGGCTTCTTGTTACATTAAGAAAAGGATACATAGTGGTTGTCATCTTTATATTATGCGACTATAACTAATTGCATGCCAAACACCTAGGGACATTAGATTTGCAGTGATCATGATGCTTCACCTCTAAGGTGTTTTACATGGAAACTTTTCTATTTCTAGCTTCTAATTGTAAGGAGATTTTATGACTTCTTCAAAAGTTTTTCCAAAACAATGGGAAGCTTCCTTTGCAATCCCCTTCCTCTCCCTTTTTTTCCTCATATTGATTTTGTGAACTGCAGGTGGGACTGAAAGGTGAAGATTTAGGTCTCTATAAGAACTCTGACGTGTGGTCTCCATCCTCTACTTTGCCAACAAATATGCCATTTGTATGGTACAAGGTAATTATAGATAAGTTTAAATTTCCCATTTTCCCATGGGACTTGATTAATCTCCGGTGAGAAATGAAGATAATAACATGCACTTCTTGTCTATACTTGAATTCCTGATATTATGTGAAAAATATTTAGAGTTGCTTCTACTATAATTTTATTGCATAGCAAGTTACATTCATGGATATCAGAACACAACTGGAAAAATATGCACCTGACTGATATTGAATGCATTGATCTAATCAGTGATATTTTTATTCTATGATTCTCCTTATATAAAAAATGAAAAAATAAAGGTTTACTTTATCATAGAAACTTGTGATACATTATGAAGTGACTGACTATAGGCTAAGATGAATATTTTTTCCATGAGTAAGCTTCAGTCAAAGACATGCTTAAGATACCATTTTCCCCAACAAAGCTTTTATGCAATACCTAAGGTCAAACTTGTGGGCTCTATCTCAAGAATAAGGGCTCAGTGGGAGAAGTGACTGCATTACAAAACGACATAGTTATCAGTGAATTGGACATCACCTTTTAGAAAAATATTATGATTTGCATTCCTCTCAAAGCTGCTCCCTGACAAGTGAAACTGGAAGCAGCTTATCCGCTCTTGTGACTTTTCAATGTGATTGAAGGACAGCCATTGAATTACCTTATTGTCTGCAATTAAACTGTAGTACCGTGCAGAGGAATGGGAAGTGGTTACAGAAGGATGATGTCCTTTTAAAATTTTAGTATGCTCTTGTAATGCAAAACGTTTATACTAGATTTATGCAAACTATGTTAGGTCTTTCAAGTGTGAAGTTTACAAATAACAAACTTATTTAAGCCAAACTGACTGCAGATAAGGATAGGAAAAGTCAATCTGATTGTGTTTTTCAAGCAATGCTTCTTGAATTGTTCATTTCGCAAGGGACAAAGCACATACTTGGAACTCCCTTTGAATTTGATGTTATATCCATTTTACTAAAACACTCAACATTTGTCCTGGAAGTTTTAGATTATGTATAAACATCTAAATGTCAAATTGATGGTCCATCAGAACACTGACCATTGGGTGCAGCCTTAAATTCGCACAATTCCATCTGAATATGCGAGATTCTGAACCTAAATTTTTTCCCTTGAAATGGAAGGTGAACATCTTTGCGTCTAACATCTTTATACCTCCCACAATATGACAGGGGTATGATTTCATGAGGTCCTCAGAACAGTAGGACCTTATATGTACATGTGTTTCTGTTTTTTGGCACTGTCTAGATAGATGGTAGTGGTACCTTCTTTCTTATACGATTTTGCATATTTGCCTTGGTTTTTTCCTGAGAAAAACTGAAGGCCGATTTACCATTTCCACTGTAGACGACGTTCAACGCACCTGACGGGAATGATCCAGTTGCATTAGACTTCACTGGAATGGGGAAGGGTGAGGCATGGGTCAACGGACAGAGTATAGGAAGATACTGGCCTAGTTACGTGGCCGGACCGAATGGTTGCACTAGTTCGTGCGATTACCGTGGACCCTATGGGGCAGGCAAGTGCAGGCAGAACTGTGGAAAGCCATCCCAGCAGCTGTAAGAGCTCGACGCTTTTGCCTTGAAAACAACCCCGTTTGCCCCTCTGTTATGGTGGGAAATTTGATCTTCTAAATCGGCTTCCAACAGGTACCATGTTCCACGCTCGTTCCTTCGCCCGAGCGGTAACACCCTGGTGCTCTTTGAGGAGATGGGTGGCGATCCGAGACAGACATCGTTTGCTACGCGGCAGCTGGGAAGCTTGTGTTCTCATGTGTCAGAGCTGCACCCGTCCCCTGTGAGTATGTTGAGTACAGAGGCAAGCGCAGGGAGGAGATCAGGGGCAGTGCTTCAGTTGCAGTGTCCCCGTCCAGACCAAGTCATATCGTCTATCAAATTTGCAAGTTATGGCACTCCCCAGGGCACCTGCGGAGCTTTCAACCACGGTGCATGCAGCAGCCAAAATGCTCTTGCCGTTGTGAAGGAGGTATACAGTGCAGCGCAGCGTTCTTTTTCCTTCTTTAAACATCCTCAATCACATTTGGGTTCTTCAAGTTTGTTCTTGTCGAGGCTTAGGTGGCGTTTAGTAACACCTGAAATTTTATTTCTCATCTATTATCTAAATCTAAAATTTAAAAAAATATTTAATATATATAAGACATTCATGATGAATTATTTGATAATCAACTTTAATAACATTTGAATTAATATTTAATTGGCAAAAATATTATATTTATTTATTTTTTGAACATCTTAATATATGAAAAGTCAGTCGATGATCTGAATCTGATTGTCGAATGTCAAAATTTAGTGATCTCAGAATTCACAGCTCCAATCATTAGGTAAAATCATTGGATTCTGACATCTGATAGGTGAAATTTGATGACTGACTTGTTCTCGGAATTTGACGACTCACCTATTTTTGGCTGTTGGAATCTAGATGATGCCGACCGAATTGAACTGAAGAGATAATAACATAATTAGTTGTGTATTCTTTCACAACAGTATTTGTAGCATAGTTGGTTAGTATGTCACATTTTTATTGATAGGTTTTGGATTCAAAATTTAATCTCATTTTAAAAATAAGTTTTTTTTACCAAGTCGCAGACTTTCAGCGATGACCGCTGACTGTCGGTGACAGATTGCTGGATTTCGGTCGGTTGTTGACTGTTATCGTTGGATTTTGACGACAATCATTAGATTTTGTGATTGGTCACAGGTGGAGTCGTCAATAGCTGACTGTGGGTTGAGAAAGTTGATAGTCTGGAGAAAATAAAAGTGATTTCTTGCAGCTTAAAAATTAAGTGATTTTTTTTTCAGAATTAAGTGAGTAAATTAGATATTTTATCAAATAATTTGAAATTTTAAACATTAATCACTTCAAATATCAGATGCCTATTAAGTGTTATCAAATAAGCCCTATCTACCTTCCCTTTTTATCTAAGAAATATATCCTACGCCTAAGTTTTATATCATTACTACAAAATTATGGTTTTATGTTAAGAGTCTGGGCCTGACATGTTTTATTTTATGAAAGATTCCTCAAGCTTGAAGAGCTAGTGATATCTAAATTTTTATCTAGAGTTTCTATCTATTCTACAAAGTGTTATCTCAACACAACGCCTATATCTTTCTCGGTCTAAATTTCGAACCTTTTACTTACTGTTTTTGTGGACTAACCACTGCTCCTTCGCTGGTAAACACAGGCTTGCATCGGCGTGAGGAGCTGCTCGATCCAAGTCTCACCTCAAGCGTTGGGTGAACCGTGCAAAGGGGTCGCCAAGAGCCTTGCGGTTGAAGCTGCATGCAACTAGTTACAACCAAGAACAACATTAATATTTCGTTATTATGATAGCAAGATGGGCGAAAAGGCAATTAGTTAGTCGGATATATCAAAAAGTCCATGGGTGAAGCCATAAGTGGAGCAAAGGTCCGCTCCTTAAAGTGTTCTACCAATCGGATACGAGTGTGCCTACTTTGTATAGCGGCCTGGCGGTGTATGCAAAAAAATCGCCACCACAGGCTTGTGCACAATAAGATCCAAAATAGATATTTTAAGTGTGTAGCAACTAGCAACCTAATGGTAATATAGTTAAATGTTGGCCTAAGATGTTTCCAACTTTCTCGTGCGATCTGTGGTTCTCTTTGGTAATAATGGACTGTGTAAAACGAGCTTTAGTTACAACTTGCGGTCAATTTGCGGTCTATATATATATACTTTTTGAAAATTTACGATCTTTAGTTACAACTTGCGGTCAATTTGCGGTCTATATATATATACTTTTTGAAAATTTACGATCTTTAGTTACAACTTGCGGTCAATTTGCGGTCTATATATATATACTTTTTGAAAATTACGATCTTTAGTTACAACTTGCGGTCAATTTGCGGTCTATATATATATACTTTTTGAAAATTTACGATCTTTAGTTACAACTATCACCGATGATATGAAAATGTTGCTCTATCGACATTCTTCTTCTGTAGATTTAGATAGAAAGCCTGCTCACGTGCAGCAAATTTGTGCATCGATCTTTTATCTACGAACTATCAACATTTTATATGTTCGAGCGTCAAACACCGAATCCTTAGTGTTAGGGTTGTACCGAGCGTGGTTTAATTTAATTTTTAGATAAATTGAGTCGAATTGAATCCCCTCTCAACTCAAATCAAATTAAACGAAAATTATTGATTTCTGCTCAGTTTTAAATTTTTAAATCAAAATCTTCGATTAATTTAAATGTATATTATTTTATTAATATTTATGTATTTAAAATGATAATTTTTTTATAAATATACATATATTTGTAATTAATTTTATGTATATAATTATTTTAATATTTATAATATATATTATATAAAAAAACAGAGAAAACAAAGTGGCGCTCAAAAACCCTCGGAAGGTGAGAGGGAGAGAAAAGTGGGAGACCCTCCTTTTGTTCTCTTCTTCCTTTCTGTTTTCGAGATGGACATGGCGGAACCGCAGGTCGCTGAGGACGGCGAGTCGGCGGTGGCGACTTCCACCGCGGTAGCAGTTCCGCTAGGCTATGGAACCGAAGGGGAGGCGGCCGCTGCGTCGCCGGCCCTTCCCTCGGATGCTCAGAAATCCGTTGGCGGGGATCTGCCACAGGTGAAGCGGAAGAGAGCAGACGAGGAAGCGCAAGAAGGCGCTCCTCCCGTTGTCCCTCCCGGAGACGAAGCGGAAGAATCGAAGACATCTGTGCAGGCGGTGGAGTATGGGGCGCCCGCGGAGGACGCCCCGAGGCACCCGCTGTGGAAGACGAGCCTCTGCTCCTATTTCAGACGGCAGAACGCGACCTGCAGCCACGGCGATTCCTGCCGGTATGCTCATAGCGAAGAAGAGCTCCGCCCCAGGCCTGACAACACATGGGACCCGAACTCGCAGAGGGCAAAGAGGCTGAAGAATGATCACAAGGAAAATGCTACTGCCGGCCGCGGTGGAATGCCAGTCAACGGAACGGAGGACGCCGTCGGGTGCTCAGAAGGAGGCGAAGATACAACGCTCGACAAGTGTCTCATTGGACTTCCCATGAAGTGGACCAGTGACAACTTGAAGAACTTCCTCGGAACCCAGGCAAGCCTTGAACTTGGTGAATGGAAGACAAAGGGGAAAAGAGCTAGGAGCATTGCTAGCTGTTCATTTCCATTGCTTTTTTTTGTGGATTTTCCGCCTCATTTGACTCTGACGAATTTTGCATTTCTTAGTGGAAATTTTAGATCCGTCTGTTATCGATTTCTCTGTTGGCGTGCTTGCTTAGGCTATACGAGACGTGCTGAGCACTTCATGTTTATTCGTTCATTCACATAACTATGCAAAATTTCTACCTGAATGGGACTACGTTTTGAAACTCATGAGACATCAACCTAGTCGGCAGTTGCTAAAGTGGAAAAAAAAATCCTTGCACATGGTGCCAAACGGGCATCTATCTGCAAAATAGCTTGGGCAGAGCACCTGGCTATTCCCGACAACTTATCCGAATAATTCCACGTCCTTGTAGTGATTTTTCCACCTTGTTGCCTTGATTCACAGTAACGCAGCCTACATTAAGAAGTAAACACAACCTCAGGGCATGAGGAAATGTGCTCTAAGCAGTATGCGATGTTTGATTATTTATGAACATTCTGAATCATTATCCAACTCGAAGCCTGGAAATACATAGAGAAAACAGTGACTGTTGAGATGCCTGGTTATGTACTAGCATTATGAACCTTTTTTTTTTTTGGTGGGGTTTTGCAAGAATATTGAATGGCGGATCACTGAACATATTCATGAAAACATGAAATGACATGTTGCTGTCTGTCCGAGGAAAGCTAAGAAGAGCAGTAGAATTCCTTGGAACCACCCGTGTTTCAGGAGACTCAAGGACTGGATGGAAGATGGAGCCTTAGCTGCTGATGTGGGGAATCTGCCCATCCTGAAGACCCTCTTACTATTGTAAAGCTAGGAAGATAGAAGGATTTACATCTTGACTAGATATTATTCTTTTCTCTGCACCCGCTTCACAAACAAATTCCACAGATATTATCCTTTTCTCTGCACCCGCTTCACAAATAAATTCCACAGATATTATCCTTTTTTCTGCACCCACTTCACACATAAGTTCTACACTGGAAGTTGGAACATGATCAGAACAAAATAAAAAAATAAAAAAAATAAAAAGGCTGCTTTGCATATGTTGGTGGGTGGATGGGCAGACAGTGCCTTGTCAAATTGCTTAGTTGCACAATCAGATGGGTATCATTGGGCCGAGCACACTTGTGTCGTTGTGATGCTGTCAGCACTGACGAGATGAGATTGGATGATGGTATTTGCTGTCCAACCTGTGATACTTTCTTCTGCATATTCCTTCTTTCTGACACTTTTTTTTTAGTTTCAGCCAGCCAGTACTATGCAGCAGGCATGCGCAAAAGCACCTTGTATTATCTTGACTGTAGGTTAAATCATGTCTATTGTTGGTGGATTCATAAATTTGTTTTCACTGGCAGGGGATTGCATATAAAACAGCAAAGAAGAAGAAAGGAATGGCTGTAGGTTTTGTAGGCTTTTCAGATCTAGACCAGGTCAAAACTGCAACTCAGGTACAGCGTGTTCTAGTCCTTAAGTCTTGTTTTCTCTTGTTCCTTTTCTGAAAGTTTGCCACATAATGGATGTTACACTGTTCTTCTTTGATTGGTAGGAATTGAATGGGAAGTCGATCAGTGGAAAGAATATAAAGGTTTCTGAAGTCAATCACAGATTTAGTGAGAAAAAAATCTTATCTACATCCTCCAATGATCAAAGAGATTTGCTCTCTGCTGAAAACCAATCTAACAAAGATCTTTCTGTCCCCACAAAGTCACTTGATAACGGTGCTGCTGAGGAAGACAATTGTTTAACAGAATGTCCTATGACAAAAGCAAGAACTGCTCGTGACGTAGCCACTCCACTTGCTAACATGCCATACAGTGAACAACTAGAGCACAAGAAGAACTCACTGCTACAGACTCTTAAAAGACTTGTAAGGGATAAATTTATTCTTCGTATTAAATGTTGTAAATGAAAACATAATCAAGCAGCTCAGATATCTATAATATGTTACTTTGATGATGACTTCCTTCTAAATTTTTATTTTACAGTTTCTTTTTTTAACGAATTTGATGTTCTCTTTTGTAGACTCGTAATGCACGCAAGGCCTGCCCCGATGGTATTCCTCTTCCGGACTGGGTTTTTAATGCAAGAGAGATAGGCATGTGCTTTTTCTCTTTCATTGTTTAGATTGTCGAAGAATCATTCTGTTCAATAGTTATCTTGTCTACAGTTATAAGTCATGTTGAGATGGTTGAAAACTTAGGGGCCTTCTCCCCCATGTCTTGTTTAGCTCAGTAAGAGAAAAGTGAGAGAAAGGCATAATATTTAAGAATAAAGTTGACCTGTGGATTTATGGAGAGACTATGTCTCTACTTTTTGTTACTTTGAACAGTGTCCTGGGAAGTCATAGTTGGGCATTGCACCTAAGCTTAGTTACTACATTGAAAGATTGATGCTATTGGGACTGGTATAATAGAAGTGACACAACGGTTGGCATCATTGCTATCTGAGTCAACACAATTATCAAGGTGCTAAAGGCATCATTCGGGTGCCCTACCAGCTAAGCACAAAAGTGACGCCTTGGTGGCATGCTCATAAAAATCATGAACGTAATTGCATTAGCATAAAAACCAATAGGAAATATCTGTCAACTGACTAACTAGAGATTTTGCCAGTCTTTAAACAGTAGAAAACAGTCCTAAAGTTAAAAGGATTTAACATTACGAAATTGAATATGCAAGATAAAATACAAAATGGTAATCAGAATGTCCGTGTGTGTAGGGAGGGAGGGAGGTTCTGGGGCTTGGTGTTGGCGATGAGGAGAAGGAAATGAGAGCAAGGTGGAGAGAACTAATCAATAAAGGAGGAAATTGAGGGGAAGAGAGTGATACAGGGAGAAAAAGGCAAGAGCTATATCTGGTAATGAGAAAGACAGAGAGAGAGATTGGGAAAGACTAGAGGGTTGGGATGAGAGATAATGAAGAAAAAGGGTTATGGGTAGGAGAGAGAGGGCGGTATGGGGTGCTGTCGTAGACAGATCGCGGGTGGAGGGGGCAATTGAGGAATAGACAAGAGTGGGCGCGAGACATAGATGGAAGAGGGGGGATGTAACACCCCATATAAGAATATGTTAAATGGACTAAATCAGTAGACTACCAAAAACTCGGACTAGTCATTTTCAGAACTCGAGCAGGAAAAGAACTCCGAAGTTAAGTGTGCTCAATTGGGAGTAGTCTTAGGATGTGTGACTTTCTTGAGAAGTCTACAAATTAGTATGATTGTTGGGCCAGTTTGCTGGTTGGGTCGTCACAAATGGTATTAGAGCCTTGCCCAGTCGGAAGTGCAAGAACTAAGTGTCACATAGGGCAAAATGCTACACTATGGGAGTCACCTCTTGAGGCCATAATGGCGCAAAGTGCTACATAATGGGAGCCATCTCTTAAGCCTGTGGGGGCCACATCTAGAATCCTGTCTGTTTGGGGTTTGATTGTGTGCTATATGTGAGCAGCGACGAGGACGTCGCTTATATAAGAGGGGTAGATTGTAACACCTTATATAAGAATATGTTAAATGGACTAAATCAGTAGACTACCAAAAACTCGGACTAGTCATTTTCAGAGCTCGAGTAGGAAAAGAACTTTGAAGTTAAGCGTGCTCAGTTGGGGGTAGTCACAGGATGAGTGACCTTCCTGAAAATCTATCAACTAACACGGTTGTTGGGCTAGTTTGCTGGTTGGGTCGTCACAAGGGAGATCCTGGTTGTGCAATAGGGAGGCAGAGACTAGAGAGTAGGGCTAAGTGGAGTCTGAGAAGGAGGGGAACTGCTCCCTGTGGTCCAGTCAATGGTGCAATCATCTTCACATCATGTACTGAACAGTAATGTTAATCTTTGTGGTCATTTTTTTTGTCTAAAATTGTCTAAATGCCTTCATTTTACCTAGGGCGTGAGTGGGTTGGACATGGAACCAGAAATGGCTCCTTAGAATTATTGAAAACAGAAACGGCCATGGAAATAAGTGGTTCCTTTCTTGCATCCATTTCCGCTTTCAAATTGGAAATGTAAATAGAAATTGAAGTGTCCGCTTTGTTTTTGTGAGAAAAGGAAAATATATCAATCGCATGGATTCTCTTATGATTTTGGTTTTCTTTATTTATAATTTTCATATTTTTTGGACCAGGCCTATTGACATAACCTCGTGTCCTTTGCCTCTCCCCATCAACTTATGTTGACGTTAATTACATTGGTTGCATAATCGATTACCCCTGATTAACCACCAAATGATGCCCATCCGGCTAATTAGAAAAGGAATCTTGCAAAAGGCCATGTTTGATTGTATATAGTTGCTTCTCTCGGCTAACTTGTTTGTTTGTTTATTCATTGTTCGCATATATAATTGCTTTTATCATCCAGATGCTTGCGTAATATGCTGCGCTTACTTGACCTTTATCATATTGTTTCTTATTATTATTATTATTATTTATTCACATATCCCATTCAAATATGTAGCAACCTCATGGGAATAATTCGTGTAAGGCATACTCAACAAGGGTTAAATGAATAATTATCCAGAAATTAAAGCATAATTGTGATTAACTGAAAGATTAGGGTGCTATAGCAATTATCCTTAAAATTTGGGTATAATTGCAATTACCCTTATAATTAGTGTGCTACTATGATTACAGGTTCACGCGGTTAAAATTCCCCCTTTTAAGTTTAACATGTCACATGGACAAAACAAATCAAATCATGAAAGATCAGGGTATTATTGCAATTATCCTGAAAATTAAGGTATAATTGAAATTACCCTAAAAATAGGGTATTACTGTGATTACAGGTTTGCAGGATTAAAATTCCCCTTATGGACATGTTCATGGTAAGCAATCTCGCGAGATTCTCGCGAGATCTCGAGAGAATATCGGTCTCGGCCCCTTCCCGAGAAACGAGAAGGCCGAGAGAGTCAGTAGGGTTGTCAGGATCCTTTATTTACTTGAATATCATTTAAGTAAATGTAGTATTTATAGTTTCATTTACTTAAGATATTACATATAAATAAGAAAGTACCCCCCATTTGAATCCAATAAAAATATCAAAAAAATTATATCTCTTACCAATAAAAAGTCAACTCTCCCATCGAAGAAGAAAATCGTGATTTTGATGATTTTAGCGAATGCTAACTTTCTAATCTCTCATAATTAGTCTATTAAAAATTTGATAATTCAAATAAACCACATGGAACACTAAAATCTAAAGTCCGGTAAAAAAGTCAAACATACATGTGACTTCTCCAAGGGAGCCACTCTCCTACTGACAACACTTAGTTGCTTGAAACCTCTCAAGATTTGGTCAAACTTAAAACTAATCATCACCTAAACTCACGAGAATTCCACTTTTAGTTTCTTTAGTTTATTACCATCTGTGTATATATTAAATATATACAATAATCCTATGCGAATCGGACCGATTCCATACGAATTGATCGAATCAAGGCGAACCCGTTCGGTCTGAATGCCGCTCCAGCAAACCATGATGTGAACCTATGTCATCCATAGTTGAAACTTGAGAATGTATGCAATTATCTATGTTCCTTAAGGAATTATCTATGTGAACCTATGTGATCCACCATTTATGTTATCCTGATCTCCTGAGATCCTTACCGAGATCTCTCCGAGATCTCTTCTCTTTGCATCCCGAGACGAAGCCGAGATCCGATATAGCAAACCTTGGACATGTTACATACACAAGGCAAGTCAATCAAGACTTAAAATTTTACAACTTGAGAGAGTCTTGATCAAATATTTATCTACAGGGGTACAATCCCCCTATCTTCTTGCGCAGGTTGAGACTTCAGGGGTTTTTTCCCACTTGAATTCATCCATTTGTGCTTAAAATATCTTTCTTTTTTGTCTTTCTTTTCCTCTTCCAAGTGCTAACTTGAATGGTCACTTTTCTTTCTTTTTCTTCTTTTTTTCTTCTTCTCTTTGCGCAATGAGCACCTTATAGCCTAAGGTGTTTTCCTCATCCTTCTTTGCTCCCGATTCCTTTTTTCTCCTTTGGATGCAGGAGCGCAGCCCTCTTTATATGGAGGGAGAGGGGGTAGCATGGAGGGGGGGGCCTCCTTGCCACATTTTGAACTTGGTGAGATGCACTGATGGGTTTCTTTCCCCTTTTTGTTCTTCCTTGCTGAGCTATTTATTGCCTTTTTTGAAATCTCACCGGTTGCAAACATCAGTGAGAAGTTTCCTTCTGTTGTCCAGAGCATAGGCCGCTCCTCCTTTCCTTCTTTTGAATACCATTGGTTGCATGCACCTGTGGGAATTGAAATGAGCAAGCAATGAGGGGGGAGGGCCCCCCTGCTCTTTCCTTATTTTTGAACCCCACTGGTGTCATGCACCGGTGGAGATTTAAAATAAGCAAATAGTGAGGGGCAACCATAAGTTTCCTTATTTTGAATCCCACTAGTGGGAATTTGCAATAGGCAAGAGTGTGGGGGTCCATGAATTTCCTTATTTTGAGTTGTTCTGGATTAGAAATAGGCAAGTAGTGAGGGGTGCCCATGAGTTTTTTTAATTTGAATCCCACCGGTGTTATGCACCGGTGGGGCTTTAAAATAGGCAAGCAGTGAGGAGTGTCCATGAGTCTCCTTATTTTGAAATCCACCAGTCATGCATCGATGGGGCTTTGAAATAGGCAAGCAATGAGGGGCACCCATGAGTTTTCTTATTTTGAATCTCATAGGTGTCGTGCGCTTGGGGATTTGAAATAGGCAAGCAGTAAGGGGCGCCAATGAATCTCTTTATTTTGAATCCCACTGGTGTCATGCATCAGTGAGGAATTCCTATTTCGCATAGGAGATGGAAAGTAGCTAGGCTTGCCTTTTCTAAAGTCCCACCGGTGCCATGCCTAATTTGAAGAGGAGAAGGAGGGCGGCTAGGCTTGCTTTCTTTTGAATATCACTGGTGTCATACACAGGTGATGATAGAAAATATTTTTAAGATGGCAAGAGTGGGAGAGAGTTTGACTTGGATTAGGAATGAGATTTTATTCATTTGAAATTTTGAATCCCACTGGTGGGCGACACGGTGAGGATTCCTTTTAGGAGAAGAAATTAAAAGGGTGAGAGGGGTGTTCCTAATAGCTATAGGACTGGGAAATGGGAGCAGGAAGTAGGGGGAAAGGGGCGACCCTTCCCCCTCGGATCCTCACCAGGTCCAAGGCCTGCTGCACTTCCCTTCCTCTCTCTTCTCTTCTCCTCTTGCCTTCCTCTATAAATAGGGGGTTGCCCCCTTTTCCTCATCTTTTGGCCCAGTAACCGGTGCCGGTGGGAAAGAGAGGCTTTTTCGGTGCGCACACCCTCCCCCCCCCCCCGAAAAAAAAAGGCGGCCAGCTGAAGGGTGTTCCTTGAACTGGCTTTGGTAGAGGCACAAGTTGTCTAAGGTGGTTTTCTTTTAAATTTCTTTTACACACTTTGGCATATATGATTGTGTAATCCCATGGGGGAAACCCCATAGCCTTTAAAGAATCCCAGTTGGATCGGCCAGAACATGGAAGGCAGAATAGGCCGGATCGGATCGGAATCGGCCGATTCTGTATCGGATCGGCCATGGCCGATCCAGGTCGATTCCTCCGATTATGGCCGATTCTGCTTGGGAATCGGCCGGATCGGGCCTGGGCGATCCCGATCCGATTTCTATCCTGTCTTCCATGGGCCAGAATCGGCTGATTCTGGCAAACGAAATTAAAATTTAAATGGATCAGGCCCAAATCGGTCGGATCATGTTGGTATCGGACAGGATTGGCTGGTTGAGTCTGATTCAGAACCGATTAATGCCGAATTGGGCCGGATCTTGGGTTTTAATAGCCAATCCCCAGGGGATGGCCATTTCACATTTGTCAGCACCCCCCCCCCCCCTTCATCCCGCAACCCCATCAGCCCCCCTCCTGTATGGGGGCTTTAGAGTTTGGAGAAAGAGATGCTATTAAGATTTGTGAAAATAAGACAAAATCCCCAATTTGTGTCCTATTTAGGGTTTAAAAATTAGGACTTTTGTCTAATTAGTTCAATCAATTAAGGTCAATTGAGTGTGTTAATTACTCAGTTGACCCAATTGTGACATGATCTACAAACTAGGGTTTTAATTTCGAGAAATTAAGTGAAACTCTCAATTTTTACCGTATTTGGGGTTTAAAAATTGGGACTTTTGTCTAATTAGTTTAGTTGAAGGTCCACTCAATTAACCCAATTGTGACATGATCTACAAGCTAGGGTATTTAATTTCATAAAATTAGGTGAAACCCTCAATTGTTGCCCTATTTAGGGTTTAAAAATTGGGTCTTTTGTTTAATTAGTTTAATTTAATCACTCAATTGACCCAATTATGGGATGAGCTAAAAATTAAGATGTTTAATTTTGGGAATTTAGGTAAACCCCCCATGTTTGCCCTATTTAGGGCTTAAAAATTTGAGCTTTTGTCTAATTAGTTTAATTTAAAGTCAATTGAGTGTGTTAATCATAGAGTTTGTGTTTGCATTGTAACAGGGTTATGGCTGACTAGGATGGAGACTCACCTCCACTTCTAGAGAGATAGACATTGGATGGCGTCATGGGCATATGGTTGACTGGTCCAATGTCTTTATTGCAATAAACAGATGAATGGAGGCGTTTATCGCCTTAAGCAACATATTGTAGGTACATGAGGAAATGTACAGAAGTGTAATGCGTGCCCCAAGGAGATTGTAAAGGAGATGAGAGCATATATGCTGGGGAGAAAAGAACAGAAAAATTTCCGCAGTCAGCATCAATAGGAGTTGCATGAGGAGATATCTGGAAGATATAGAAGGAGGGACAAAGGCCCAATGAGGAATCGGCCAATTTTCGATAATGATTATGAAAGTTCTGATGAAGGAAATCTACCACAGGTGGAAAGAGATTTCCGAGAAGCATGTCGTCAGAGTCGGCGCATGACTAGAGAGACTTTAGGTTCTTCAAGAGGAAGAGGTGGTAGAAGTGCATCTTTAGGAATAGGAGGAGGAGGTTCTGGAGCTTATGAGAGTTCACAGATTCCTATGGATATATTTCTGTATAGAAAGCAAACTATAACATAGCCAACAATCAAGCAAGCTATGAAAGGAGTGAAAGCTACAGCTAAAGTAGCAAAAGGTGCAGTCAAGAATATTGGGAAATGGTTTTTGCATGTTAGAGTCCCAACACATACAACATCCAACCCTTACTTCCAAATTATGCTGGATTTAATGGGAGAGGCTGCGTCAGGATTGAAATCACCAACCCCTAAAGATATTATGGAAAATATTTGGGGAAAGAAATTGAAGAGCTGAAAGAATATGTTGCCTCTTTTAAAGCAGTATGGATGACAAGAGGTTGTAGTATAATGTGTGATGGATGGACAGGGACTATAAGGAAGTCCATGATAAATTCCTTATATATTGCAGTGAGGGGATAATGTTCATAAAGTCTGTTGATGCAAGTGGGCACATTAAAAATGCAGACTGTATTTTCAAACTTATGGATGAAGTAGTTGATGAGATTGGGGAAGAAACTGTGGTTCAAGTTGTGACAAACAATGAAGCTATCTGTAACTGTAAGGCAGCATGTAAGAAATTGATGGAGAAAAGAAGACATCTTTATTGGGTATCTTGTGCTGCGCATTCCTTAGATTTGATGTTGGAAGAGATTGGAAAAGACAAGTATGTTGCTGAATTGGTGTCCAAGGCCCAAAAGATCACATCCTTCATTTATGGGCATAACAGAATCTTACATATGATGAGAGCATGCGCTGATGGACATGACATCCTTCGTCCTGGCCCAACAAGATTTGCCTCCAACTTTGTTACATTGGCGAGTTTATACAAGTATAGGTATGAGTTGGGCACCCTCATTTATAGCACCGATTATTTGGCACATGTTAACACATTAAGAGAAGAATCTAAGGTGGTTGCCTATGACATAGCTAGATTCATTGGAGACCACCATTTCTGAGAGAGGATCTCTTATTATTTGAAATTGGTTGAGCCTTTAGTAAAGGTACTCAGGATGGTGGATGGAGAGGACAAGAAAAAAAATGAGATTGGATACTTGTACGAGGCAATGGATAAAGCTAAGGAATAGTTGAAAGAAAAGCATCCCAAGGCATTCCAGAAATGGTAGCGTATTATTGGCAGGAGATGAGAGTCCACCCCACCCTTCACTATGATTGCCATGCTGCGGGTAAATGCATTACCTTTTATTTTTATTCAACAAATTTTAGTATTATGAATTATCATCTTATGTGTATAGATTGATGCAGGGTATTTTTTTTTAATCTCAAATATCAATTTAGTAATTCCATGCAAAATGATGGTGAAGTGCTGTAAGGAACATAAATGTTATCAGTAGTTTATGTAGGAGCATTGACAAGCGCCTTGATACTATGATGGAGGTACACGTCTTATAAGTAATTTTTAAAATTTGGTCATTTCTAGAATAATAATATATAATAATGTTAATTATTTGCTTTGTTAAATGGATAGATTTAAAATGAAGCTAGACATCTACAGGGATTATGACCTGCAACAAGTAGTGGAGAGAACAAATCCTTGTTAGTATCTGAATTGGCGGTATGAGATTAATAGGATTCTGTTAGATTAGACCAACTAAAAATAGTTTCTTGTTTGTGCAGTTGAATGGTGGGTTATGTTGAATTACAAGATTGGACAAATAAATCCCCTCGCTAGGATTGCAATTAGAGTATTGAGTCAGACAACTACTTTTATCTAGTGTGAGAGGAATTAGAACACTTTCACTGATCCATACAAAAGTGAGAAACAGACTAACTGCCACGAGGTTGGAGAAGTTGGTCTACTGTCATTATAATATGAGACTAAAGATCAAGTGTATCAAGGAGAGACAAAAACGACAAGAGCAAAGATTGACGAGCTTGCGTGACAGGCTATGACCATCAGATACAGTAGAGGGTGCAAACATCGCTGGAATCATTGATGTTGTTGAATTGTTGGCTGAGGAACACTCTTTGAATGCATAGGTGGAAACAAGAGTAGTGCGGGATGTCTCAGAATTTAACCCTCAAGATCATGGACAGAAGGAGAGTTAGATGGAGTGGAGGCTCGAGATCCAGAGCTTAGAGTTAGGGAGGATCCACCTGCTAGAGAGAGACAAGGGCAATCTGCTTCATAGCCAGAGACATAAATTGTGTACAAGTTAGTCTCAATTGAGAAGAGTAGTCACACAAAAAGTGGGAAGAGAAACCAATAAGCAAAAATAAAATCCTACATATATGAGGCAGAAGAAGAGGAGGGTTTCGACTCAGCCAACTGATGATGATGATGATGAGAGACTTCCACCTGAGTCGACCTACACGAGTAACACGACAACCTGTTTGTAGTGATGATTCGACACAAGCCACTAATGGTGATTATGATGATGGGGTTGCTATTGGAGCCACAGGGGCAGGAGCTAGTCATAGAGACACATGATATACCGCGCCAGGATTTTTGTTGGGTATAGGGTTTACTACAAACTATGTGTCAGAAACAGAACATTAAGGAGGTAGAGGAGGACAAGAGGGATATAAAGGTTAACAACGTCAGGCAACTTATGGTTGGCCACCTTGGGAGCCACATTATGAATTTGGATCTTCATATGCTCCTCAATTTCAGTTTTAGCCTCTCACTTTACTATACTCAGATATTAGCAGTTCCCCTCTTGGACCTCAAGGAGTATGGGCACCATGGCCTGATATAGATAGAAGTGAAGTAACAAGTTCATATAAAGCTGCAGGGATATGGTGCAAAGTTTCTTCACAATCTGGGGAAAGTTCTAGCCAAGCATATACATCAAGAGGGATTCAAAAAGGAATGCATGAGTTAGCAAATTCATTTTTTGGTTATGGCTTTAAAGCTTGCAGACTGATGAAGCATATGGACAATCAAATGATGATGGGTCATTACGGTCTGGATGGCAATTTTTTATTGTTCTTTTTATAATTCAAGTTTCCATAATCTAAATAAAAAACAAGACTTCTGCATTTCATGTAAGGCATTTCAACTTTCATGTTTATCATATTTGTATTGTACATGTGAATACTTGTATGTGATTTTTTACAAAATATGATGTTCTTGAATTTACTGATTTTTCTGTTTTTTTTTTCTTCTGATTTTTGTTTCTTCTGATTTTCCTGATTTTTCTAATGTTTTGTTTAAAAAATAATTTTTTAAATCTGGATTGGCCGATCCGCTGATCTGATCCCGATCCAAATCGAGATCGGTCTGGACTGATTCGGGGGTTCGATCCGATCCTGCCTTCTATGTATGTGTGCCCCCCTCGTCACTGAAATGTGTGTTATGAAGAAGAAATGCTTTTTAAGGGGTTCAAGAAGCTTCCATCATCCCTACTTAGTTATCATCAAGTAATTCTGAATCACAATTTTCATCCACTTTCAAATTTTCATTAATATTATTTAGAAAAACTTTAAATTATAATTCTTCACAATCACAAACTATACAAATTGTTAAGATCTAAAATCCCTTAATTTACCCATCTTCATAACTATTGGATGTGAGATAAAGTGCATCCAATCATCTAAAAATTATCCATTCCATATTGTATATGTAACTTGCATGTATACATATTCATATTACTTATTGGAAACAAAAATGGACAATGATATGTGGAAATACCTACTTCTGTTTCTGACTCCTTTGAACTATCATAGATCCATCTCTGCTTCGTATAAGCTACCGGATGTCCCTTATTGGAGTTTGTATCCATTCTCTAAATTAGAGATGTCAGAAAATCATAACCCAGATATCAAGTTACAGCCCTAATGCTACCTCTTACCTTTCAAGGAAGTGTAAACTGTAAACATCCTACTTTGTATTAATTTCAGATTTATCAATGCTAATGCTGTAAACACATTGCCAATCTTAAGGCAAGGGAAAATTGACAGTTTCTTCTTTTATTTTTCTTTTTTTTGAATTGTGATAAATATGTCTCTTATAATACATCGATGTGTTGGAATCACAGTTCTAGTTCTATACTTACTCAACTTTCCTCCCCACATCAAAGAAAAATGTTAACCATCAAAAAATTGTCATTTACAAAAAGGGTGGTTTCTCCTAATGTATGCTTCGAACTCTAATTTTCCTTCTTTTATTTTAGGTGGTCTTCCTTGCAAATTGGAAGGTATACTAGAATCACCGATGACAAGTGGGTATCGTAACAAGTGTGAGTTCTCTGTAGGCTATTCACTTGAGGGCAAAAAGACAGTGGGGTTTATGCTTGGAAATTTCAGGTCAGTCACGTGTGCATGTTTCTCATTAATCATTTCTAGTATATGCATTAATAATCTCTTGTGGTATTTCAGGGAAGGCATGACAGCTGTTATGGAGCCTATTGACTGTCCTAATGTTTCTGATATTTCCTGCAAATATGCCTTGATCTTTCAAGAGTTTTTGCAGTCATCAGATTTACCTGTGTGGAACAGAGTTGATAATGTTGGATTCTGGCGTCAGTTCACAGTATGCTTGCTTGCTCATGAGCATTTGCTTCCTTCTGTAACTCTTTTGCATCCACGTTCCAAAAATTATAAATCTCTTTCTGACACCTCACTTTTTACCCCTCTTCAACATCTTGAATATTTTCTTGGATTTGTTATATAATCTCTCCCATTTCTTTGTTGTGATCATGATGTAATTTCTACTTTGAGAAAACACCACGAATTCTGTACACTTTCCAAAATTTTGGTTAGTCCTCAGTTCTTTTATTAGCATTGATAATTCTTTATTCTAGGTTCGAGAAGGCAGGAAACCATATCAGGGTGTTGTGGTTGAAAATGTGAAGGCTGATATCGCAGAGGTCATGCTCATTGTACAGGTTGGTCATGATATAAAATATTCATTGTTTGGCAGTTCATTTGTTTTATGGTACATAGCATGGTTTGCTGGTGCGCCGATTCGGGGCGAATCGGATTCGCCCTGATGCGATCCGATTCGCTCTGAATCGTGGCGAATCGGGTCGATTCGCCTGGAACCTGCTAGGCAGTGTTGGTTCTTCCCCAGTTTGGCCAGATTCGCATGGTTTTGATGTTTCTTTGACGGATTCTATGTTTACACTCTTGTGAAGAACATCATGTATAACTGATGATATTTATGCCATGTAATACTACACCAACATCCATTTTCATTCAATTGTATTGGAAATTGAGTACAAACTTCAAAGTATAAAATGAAACGTGAAACATGAAACTCAATTCAATTGAAAAATACAATGAGACTCATATTAACTAAAAAGTACAAACCTGAAATCAAATCCAAATACAAAGTACAATGAGTCTAGTATCCCCATATCCTGCTGATATGGATCATATGTACCCCACTGGGGCTGGATAGACTCATCCGACTCTGAGAGCAGCTCCCCAATAAGATGATAACTTTGGTTCGAAAACAAATGAACAGAACTCATCCAAGTCATCATGGTGTTGTATCTTCTCTGAAACTCTCTCACAAAGTGGTCCTACACCTCGCATCCAGGACGGACTATCCTAAAACTCGTCATTTGCACATCCTCTGCAGAAGAAGCAACATCTACTGAACAGGAACAGGAACAGGAACATGAAAAACAGAGGTGATCAAAATATGGTTGCAAGGTAGCCTGTGCTGGCGTAGCTACTATAGCCACTGGAGTAGCCTGTGTCGACTCTGGCTGATAACTATGTCCCCATAGCCATAGGATCCCACAGACTCATGTGTGCTCATTCTCTCAAAATCAGATATCATAGTGTTCTAGAACTCCACTATCCACTGCTGAACCTTTGCACGACCACCTTCTCTAAACTCTACCTTCTATTGTACTGCACTGGCCGCCATGATCGGTATACTTGGGTTGCAATGGCCGTCATCACGTAAGAACCCAATGTCAACTGGATCATACTCCACCTCCCCCCTCTTTGGATCATCTGTTAAATGCTTCACCCTCAACCTCATATTGTAATGCACATACACCAAATTGTCCAACCGCCTATGTGACAACCTGTTCTGGACTTTGGTGTGTATCAATGCAAAGGTGCTCCAGTTTCTCTCACACCCACTGGAGGAGGAGGTCTGCGACAGGATCTTCACTGCAATTTTCCTTAATATGGGTGTCGAGTGCCCAAAGTTGAACCACCAATAGCTGTAAAAAAATTAGTTTACCTCGATTAGTCAATGGTTGAGTTTACTAATATCTAATTATGTAGGGGAAAACACATTACCGCCATCAATGCGGTCCCGACCAGCAACAGCGGATGGCTCCGCAAAAACCCAACCCTTCTCGAAAGCTCTTCATCTGCCGCAATGAAGCCCTTAGATAAAACTTTTGTGAAAATTGACATAAACATAATGTAGGCAGATTAATGCTCGCCTGATCAATAGCATCTGCTGCATCCAATGGGCTCCTTGACAGTCTTCAACAACCCGAGTAAAGGCGGCAATCAAGGATCTCATACGAGCTCGAACACATAATGGTACGCAGGATGGAGATAGTAAGCTGCAATGAGGGTATAAAATGATTAGTTTGATTGTACTAAAAATGAAAGTTATAAACCAAGTTGAAGTAAAATTTTCTCACCCGCCATATATAGATCCCGACTCATTGTCGGTCCCAACGATCCCAACAACGTCTAAGACCAAGTGTGCATAACGAGGGGACACCGTCGTGGATCTTTTTCTTTGCAGCTTCAATTTTTGCATAGACCAACCCTATGCTTGGTCTCCTATCCCCATCAAACCACTTCAAAACCTCATAAAGAGGTTCAATGATTTGCACCAGCTTGAATACTCGGTCCCAGAAATTAGCGTTGCAGACTATCCCTTCAACATCTTTACCATCAGTAGTCCCTGCGAAAGTGCTCTGCATCCATTTGTCTGTCCTAAACATGCGTTTTAGACCATCTTTGTGCTTTAGGAGATTTTGGAAGGCAATGAAATTAGTTGCAAAACGGGTGATAGCCGGCCTCAACAACTCTCCACCTGTGGACCCCTCTCTCATCCACGCCAACACAACAGATGATTATAAATGTACCTTGTGATTTTCTGCCCAGCCTCCACCACCGTCCTGACAGGTCGCAATGCGCCAATCTCTTTCAACATCAAATCTACATAGTGTGCTGCACAAGGAGTCCAGTAAAGATGAGGATAAAGAAGCATCAACTCCTCACCTGTCTTCTTGCATGCAGAGCCATTGTCGGTCACCACTTGCACAATATATTGCTCTCCTATCTCATCCACAACCTCCCGCATCAAACTTAGAATATATCAGAATGTGCACTCTATCGGATGCATCAATAGATTTGTGGTAGAACACCTGTCTATCACAATACACAAGGAAGTTGATAAGACTACTCTTGGTCGTACCTGACCAACCATCACACATCAATGGTAGCCATATTTCTCCCATTTTTTTGAAGCCTGGATATATGACTTTATCTCTGCACTCTTCATCTAGTATCTCCTTGCCAAGTCTCTTGATGATGGTGGTTGCACATGAAGCCATGTCGTTGTACCTCTGGATCATAGTTTTGTAATACGGGCTGTTAGCTGCATTGAATGAAATGCCCGAATGATGCCACCATTTTTGCCACTGCACGGCCCAGTTTAATCTAGGCCCTGCTGGTTGTATGCATCTCAATTCTAGTTTGTTTTCCATGCTCCGAGAATATAAATGCGGATCCACTCTTCTAAGGTTAACCTGTGGATCTCTTCCTTTGCCCTTGGTGTTGGTCTGAGTTTGTCCGTCGGTTGGAATATAAGTGAAGTAATCACCCACATTGGAGTACCGACGGGACTGCGTCTCACCCCCACTCTACTACCACTGCCACCAATACCACTCCAACTCAAAGCTCCCTATCTGCTCAGGACATCAGGAACATCAGATTCTCATGTCATCTTCATCTCGTTGTCTTCCCGAGATGATCCTCTCTGCATCTCCTGTCTTCTTCTTCTTTGCGATCGGCAACGAACACTTCAAGTGTCAATCATGAGCCGCTTCACTTCAGTAGTGAACCGATTTACAACCTTGAACATCATGGTACCTGCAGCCGCCCATCTGCAAGGTGCTTCTTGAGGCGGGAGACGCCCTCCTTGCCCCGTCTGGCCGCAAGTAGTTGCACTTGTAATTGTGCCTGTTGCCCATTCAGTCCCGGCTGCCACCCATGTCTACTAGCAGCTTTCTTCGGTGCATCTACATAAAAATCATGGTTTGGCGTGCCGGATCGGACGGACCGATTCGGGCGAATAGGTGCGGATCAGGGGAAGTCCGATTGCGATTCGGGCGATCGCATGGTTCTGTTCAGGCAGGGTTCTTTGGACTAGGATCCTCTTCGGGCAGGGGTTCAGGATCTATATTACCTGAATATCATTTAGTAAATGTTGTAATGTTGTTTCATACTTAAGATATTACATGTAAAATAGGAAGTACCCCCCATTGAATCTAATAAAAATATCAACAAAAATCATATCTCGTACCAATAAAAAGTCAACTCTCCATCGAGAACAAAATCGCGATTTTGGTGATTTTAGCGAAATGCTACTTTTTAATCTTCATAATTTGGTCTATCTAAAAATTATGCAAAATAAACCATATGGAACACTAAAAATTAAAGTCGGTTAAAAAAGTCAAACGTGTATGTGACTCCAAGGGAGCCGCTTCTACTGACAGCACTAGTCTGCGGAGGCATCTCAAGATTTGGTCAAACTTAAGTTATCATCATAACTCATAAGAATGTCACTTTCTAGTTTCTTCAATTAGAAAGTGAAACTTCTCATGAGTTTAGGTGATGATACTAAGTTGACCAAATCCTGAGATGCATCGAGCAGACTAGTGCTGTCAGTAGGAGAGCGGCTCCCTTGGAGAAGTCACATGCACATTTGACTTTTTTACCGACTTTAGATTTTTAGTGTTCCATATGGTTTATTTGAATTATCAAATTTTTAGATAGACCAAATTATGAGAGATTAAAAAGTTAGCATTTCGCTAAATCACCAAAATCGCGATTTTGTTCTTCGATGGAGAGTTGACTTTTTATTGGTAAGAGATATGATTTTTTTGATATTTTTATTGGATTCAAATGGGGGTACTTCCTTATTTACATGTAATATCTTAAGTAAATGAAACAAAATTATAACATTACTTAAATGATATTCAGGTAAATAAGCAGATCCTGACAACCCTCCTGAACAAGATCATGAATCCAGTGAACCCTGCCTGAACAGGACCAAGTTCTGGCCGAATCCAAGCGGATCGAACCGAATCGGTCGATCCGCCCGAAAGGATCGGATCAGGATATCCCGATCCGGTCCGAATCGGCGATGCGCCAAACCTTGCATAAATAATTAATCATTAATTTATCTAAAAAAATATTTTCTGTTTTTTATAAATAATTTCAGAAAATTACACATAGATGAACATGGCCAAATCTATGTGTAAGAAATATAGATTCAAAGGAGAAATGGTGGAAAGTAAACATTAAACACTTGCAACATCATGTTTGAATATTTCTGATTTTTTTTAAAAAATTTCAGAAATTCAAAATTAAAGAAATGGGCAAATTATGTGGAAAAATTGAAGATTCAAGGGAGAAATGGTTGCAAGTGAACACTAAACACTTGCAACATCATGGTTCTAAATTTTGATTTTTTTAAAAAATAATATCGTTGTAATTTCTGTTTTTTAAAAATCAGAAAATAAAAAAATGGAAGAACATGGCCAAATCTATGTGTAAGAAATGTAGATTCAAAGGAGAAATGGTGGAAAGTGAACATTAAACACTTGCAATATCATGTTTGAATTATTTTGATTTTTTAAAAATTCGAAATTAGAAGAAAATGGGCAAATCTATGTGAAAAAATGGAAGATTCAAGGGAGAAATGGTTGCAAGTGAACACTAATCACTTGCAACATCATCTCTCAAGAGTATACTTCCCATCCATCAACATAAAACAGAAAAAAATTGAAGATACATGGAGGGTTACCTTCAAAACAGTCAAAAGGATGAAGAGAGGGATGAGAGAAGCCCAAGAACACCTCTAAGCACCTTCCAATCCACGTAGGAAGCCTCCTTGGGTCTCCTAGAGTGTAGATGTGGGGTTTCCTTGAGGGAGAAGGGGGAAAAATGGGGGAGAAAGGGGCTGGCGGCGAGACTCCTGCGAATCGGGATTACACAGTCCCGATTCACAGGGCATCGGCGTATCTAAAGGGGGCGGAGCATGGCGGATCCGCGTATTGGGGCGCATCCTTCCGATACGCGGCCGGCCGGCGGATCCTTGCGGATCACGCATCGAGTAGCCCATGATCCGCTCCGATACAGGCGGATCGGGCCGATGCGCTCCGCCATGACAAACCATGGTACATAGTACAAAATTACACCAACCAACACTATTATTCATTATTTAAATTATTACAATTCTAAAATATTTTTATAGGTGCATTTTTTATTGTTCATTATCAAGCATTTCTTTGGTTGACTAATTAAGTAAGAAGAAAATTGGAAAAGTTATAGGGTGTTTGGGAGCTTTTTTCTCTTTGAAACTATTTTTGTCAGAATTTATTATTTCTTTCTTTAAGTCAAATTTTAGAGACCATGTAACAATTGTTGATCTCTTTGGCAAAAGTGGCACAAGTTTTAAATATTATATAGACTTGTTTGTTTTCTTTTCTCAATAGAATGGGGATGTTGGCTTCATGTGCCCATTGGTGGGGGCCATGGTGGGTGGAGCCCACCATGTTATGACTTCATCACCAGCACCATCTATAGAGGTCGGAAAATAGTCGACGTGCTTCCACCATCCTATCCCCACGAGCTCTTAAATTTGTTTAATGAGGGAAACGTTGATAGGAAAGATGGTCAGGGCCCCCTCAGAGCAGTCTCGGGGGAAAACCCTTTGACGCTCAAGTTAGAGAATTAGCCAAAAAATGGGGAAGCCCAGGAGGGGGAAGAGAGGAAAGAGTAAGAACTGAGGGTTCTAACTTGTGGGTGTGCGCAGGAGCCTCTCCCCCCTCCCGTTTTTTAGTGTGTCCCTTTTAAGCGTATGTCAGGGGTTCTTCGAGTGCGTAGGTCTTTTCCCGGCCATGTAGATGGACCATAGGAAACGACAGAGCCTGTGCCACACGGGAGTGACTGCTTAAGTGGGTTGTTGGATGCGGAAATTTTCTTTGGGGAAAATATGGATTTTGGCCGTGGAGGTGTTTTTATATGTGCGAGTGCGTGCCAATCTGTTATACAGACAAAAGATTTGAAATCTGCTTGATGCGGGGAATTCACATATCTATTTATTAGACGATTGGCCAATATTTGGGATATTTCTTCCGCGCTTTTATTTGATCAGGCGATCAGGGTTTCGTGTGCTGGACCTTTTCCCCATCGGATTGAATCCGAACACCTTTGATAATAATGTCGAGATTCATCTTTTTGGTACAAAGTCCAAAAGAGATTTGAAAATATGTAATTTGGATGGCTATTTGGTCTTTCAAGACCCTTACAATTGGTTCCGATTATATAATCGGGTCTTCAAGATTATATTCCATTGCAATTGGATTCTTTGAATTTGCTTGCGTCTGCATTTAATTTGCTTCATGGTCAAGATCACTATTTTGCTTGTGATTAGACTTTTGGAGTTGACTTGATGTTCGTAAAGGACATTTCCACACAAGGGGGGGTATTTGTATATCTTTTAACCCTTTCTAGGTTTTACTGTAACTTTTACCCTTTTTAGGTATTTCTGCAGTCTTCCCTTGATGGGTATTCATTTAATTTGGCCTCATTTCTGGGCATCCTCGCCATTTCTTGGCATCCCAATATTTCCATCATTCTTGACTTTTCGAGTGTTTCAGCCATTTCTTGACTTTCTCAGGCTTCTCTGCCATTTCATAATCTTCCTGGTTTTTCTGTCATTCCTGGGCTTTCAGGAGTTTCTGTCATTTCTTGACAATCCCAAGACTTGAAGTGGCCAGCCATAGGTCGTGCTCAGGAGAGTGCACATTGCTTCATAGAAAGACATGGGTCCCGCTCCAGTGAGCTACGCAAATACCATGTGTCGGACTTCTCAGTCTTTTCTTTGACTTTGCCAGATACTTCTGCCATTTCTTGGCTTGTTTGGACTTCTCTACCATTTGTAGGCATTTCTGGGCTTCTCTGCCATTTCTTGGCATTTTATGACTTTTCTGCTTCTTCTTGATGATCTTGGGCTTTACTGTCATTCTTCGACTTTCAGTCATAAGTTGAACTCAGGAGAGCGCACGCTACTTCAGGGAAGTAACATGAGTCTCGCTCCACCGAGTCATACAAATGACATAAAATTGAGTGGCATACCAGGGCTAGAGATATGGCAACCGGAGACTAGACCAATATTGTCTTTTGAAGAAGATTCAGACAACATTGTATTTACGTCTGTTCCAAGACTTCTTCATAATTTCTATCCTTTGGAGGACTTTTCTATACTTTCTGTCCTTTTGGAGGATGTTCTGTAACATATATCAGACGAAGAGCCCTTGCAACCCTTTGAAGGGCCTTCAGCTTTTCTGGAGCTCTCTAAGAGCCCACTAGCATCTTTTTCTTCTTGTTCACTATTTGAAGAGATCTTTGGCCGATGGAGAACTTGTAGTACTTGATAAATAAGGGTTTTCATTTAATACCCCTCATAATTGCTTGATGATACAAGAGGGATTTCCATAAACACGTGGTAAAGTCCACATGATTTTCACATGGAGAGATATACACATGAACGTGGCTCAGGCAGAGTCTCTGCTTGGAGATACTCCCATCATTTCTTCCCCATGGAGTCCAGCTCAACATGGTGGTTTGCACACGAGCATTGACATTTTTATCTTCATGGAGTCTAGCTCGATATGTAGATTTTATAAACATTTATATTTCATCCCCCATGGAGTCCAGCTCGACATGGGAGGGGATATACACAAGAGTTTCATAGTCGGAGACGACCCTGACTTGTCGTGCAAGAGCATTTTATGCTGAGCACGAACACTTCACGCCTTTGAGGGTCCCCCCTCGGCCGACTGGGTAGTAGGGGGACGAATCCCTCTTCAAAGCTCCGACCCCTTCTCCGTTGCTCGGAGGGGGTATTTATAGGGGTTTTGCTCGGAGAGGGCATAGAGAGAGAGAAAAGAGAGATCTACCCGGAGGGAGGGTCCCTCCGGGTAGGGAACTCCCTGCCGGAGGGAGGGTTCCTTCGGGTAGGGGGAACCCCCCTACCACCTCCCTCCGGGTAGGTGGAACACCCCTACCCGGGTTCCTCTGGGTATGACTTCCCTACCTGGAGGGGTTTTTCCCCTCCTCCTTTCTTTTCGTATATATATATATATATATATATATATAATGGCCCCAATGGCCATTTTGGTGTCCAACATGGGCCAATGAGGGGAATTGCCTTAGCAGCATGGGCCAGAGTTGGAGGTCACCGTTGGCTACCCTAAGATGAAGAGGGGCGTATGGAGAAGGGAATCTCCTCCTTCCGGCTGCGGAGAGGGGCGCTATGTGCCTGTTGGGCCATGCCTTGGCGTGGCAAGGATAGGCTGGGCGGCAGGAGTGGGGTGCCCTGCGCCCTGGAGTGGGATGCTATATCATGACCTGGTAGGGATGAGGACTTGACGCTAGTGGATATTCGCCTGTCTGGGGATGGTGGGCCCAGGGGCTGAGTCAGGGTCCTGATGGGCTGAGCCAACACCCATCTTCTCCTTGCATGGGCCATTGCTAGAGAGTCGGGTCAGGAGAGGACAGGCCCCGTTCTCTTGTGCTGGTGGGCTGGTCATACGGGCCTTAATGGGCTGGTCAGGATGAGCTGAGTGAAGGTTAGAAGAGGGAGGTCAGGACGAGCTGAGAGGAGCAGTCTGGTGGTGGATATGTGGCAGGCTGCACATTGTTCGAGAAGGATGCAGGGTTGCACTAACCAATGCTGGAGGGGGTGGCAATGCCAGCTGGAGATTAATGTGAAGATATGTTACAGGAGAGGAGTCACCGTGATCACATGGAGAGGAAGAGGGATTGATCTTTCTCTCTCTTGGGGAAAAGTGGTTTTTGGGTTATTCTTATTTTTAGAAAAGGTAGCCACAGTACGATGGCTTCCTAGAAAACAGAAGCAATCTTACCCAATGCTGCGGAAATTCTGTTCTTATTTTTTTATTTGAGATAATAAGGAATGAAAGTGCGACCAAAACACCCTATTAACTCATTAATTATTAGTTTCTGGAAATATTTGATGATATGTCCTTGTCTGTCTTCCTAAATGTTCAGTCATTCCTAAAATTAGAAATGATTTAAGTGACAAGACTGGCTAATTTGACAAAGATGGCATGCTACTGTTCTAATACTTTTATGGTCATTTGGCTAGTATATCAGTATCAGTACTTCTTCATCCAAACTTATCCACACAAAGGAGCAAATATTCTCAGAGCCAAATGAAATGCAGAGAGCATTTACCTCAAGTTGCGAATATTTGAATATTGCCAAGAAGGCTCAATGTTGATTGGATTTTTTGACATGGCAAAATAATATATTGACAGCCCTAAATATTCCTTATCGTTTTAACATCTTGTTTATAAATTTGCAGGTCTGCACTCTAGGTATTGATAACAATGTAACAAATAGTGAATTCCAGAAGATGAGTGAGGCTCTTGCACGAGGAGCGTCAGACTGTTCACCTCCATTGCCTCTGACATCATTAGTTGTTCAGGTGGAACCTTTTGTCTTATCTACCCAACATGTTGGTATTGCTTTTCTCTTCATTGCTTTATCTCCTGATCTGCAATGCCCGTTTTTTCTGTACATACTGCAAAATAGGAATTTAGTTTTTTTTATAGGTAGTTATTTGCATAAATACTTGAGTTGTATTGATTTCCCTCTATTTCTTGAATGTTACATTAGAAGAACATGGACGAAAGTGAAAGTAAAATATACCTGACAACCTCATGCCAGTGATTTCTCCACAGGATCACACAGGGATATCTAATGCTGCACCCGCTGACTGTCCACTGCTTCCTCTACCAATACCAGAAGTGGGAAAGAGTTTGGACTCAGAAAACCAAGAAGTTCCTGAAGCGAGAATTCATGATTACATAAACCATCTTCGCTTTAGCATATCACCAACAGCATTTTTCCAAGTTGGTTCTGAGTGTCTTTTACTGTTGGAAATTTGGTATCATTTTATGTAAAACTTTTGTTCCATCTGATACTAATAAACTTGCAGGTTAACACACTGGCTGCAGAGAAGCTCTACTCTCTTGCTGGGGACTGGGCAAACCTGGGTTCAGATACACTGCTTTTTGATGTATGTTGCGGGACAGGAACTATTGGGCTAACCTTAGCGCATCGTGTTGGTATGGTAATATTCAACAATCTTATTTGCTATTCTAATTTCCTTTGAGGCTATTTTACATTTTCTTGTTGACTGAATATCTTGGGGGATTCATCCTTGTATCTGTAGTTTCTTGTGCGACCTTTTTTTGGGGATTTTTTGACATTATTATCACCATCATTGTAGACTTATCCTACTTAATTGAGGTCAGCTACATCCTACATGAATCCTATCCTATCACTTCAATCTGCCACTGCCATGTTTGTAGTTAAAGCCAGTAAATGAAGGCTTTAGACATTCATCAGATGAAGAAGAGAGTATGTCTTGAGTCTTGACTAAAGCATAATATCTGAGATTTATTATGTCTTTTGAAATGTATCAGTTCCTCTTAGTAGAGTTGTGTTAATGCCATTGAACTTAGCTAAACCACTGTCAGTACCTCTGTATGATGCTTGTCAGTGCAGAGAGAGACATATGAATAGAAATTCTTATGAACAATCATTTTTAGTCCTCACTAGAAAGATCTAGTCACAGATTTCTGTATAGATTCAAACACAGACCTATGTTCCATCTTTGACAGCTTGGTGTACTCCTAATTAAACAACTTTTGTGCTGTCTCAAGCAATGAACTCTAATGCATGCTATATCTTTTGCATATTGGATGTCAGTTATTCAAATAATTTCTCATCCAATTTTCTCATGTCTGCTAGGTGGTTGGCATTGAAATGAACGATTCAGCGGTTTCAGATGCCCAAAGAAATGCGGAAATTAATGGCATAAAGAACTGCAGATTTGTCTGTGGGAAGGTAAAGACTTTTCCATTGGTTGACATGCAATCAATAATTATCAACTGTGATTACTTGTAGATGGGAGTGATTTTTCTTTTTTCTATTACATGTGATGCTAATGGCTCAAATTGCATGCCCTGCAGAAAACTTTAGGCACAATGAGAGCATCTATATGCTGTGTTTCATTTGGTGACATTAGGCATCTCTCGTGACTACCCTACTTTGACAGCCTAAAATAGTCAGGGTGAAATTTCTGTTTTGCAACCAAGAATCGCCATGCCATTAACAAGCCTCATCTCTTGCATCTTTTAGGTGTTGGCCAAAGCTTAATCTCAACATGAAAAGTTCCCTTATTGACACTACCACATTTTGGTGTGTGATTTGCTGAACCTGTGATATTCTGTAATGGTTTTCATGCAGCAGAATTAGCTGAATAGATATTTGCCCAAAATGCTTCATTCTAAACCAGTTCTTCATTATTCCTTATCTCCCAGAGATGTTAATAGAACACTGTTCTTCATTAGTTTCTTTTTCCATGAGTGCTAGGGGGTGCTGTTATAATCTATACATCTGCGTCCTACCATCAACTTCTTTCATCTCCTTCTGTTGATGCACGTAAGTAACATGCCATCCGCATGATTTTCCCGCCTATGCATGTTACTCAGACGATCTCAAATTTCATAGACCTGCTCTTTTATCCAAATAAGAATGGCAGTGTGATGTAACTATCAAGGACTTCAGAAGTAACTTCTCAAGGATAACTGACATTCATATTGAGAAGTATTCACCTTGGTGCTATTCATCTGGTCATTTTCACAGTTCATTTCCTATTTATTTCATGGACTAGGATGAATTTCCATCTGAACATGATATCCTCAAGCTCACCATAATTTTGCTCAAGAACATACTGCTAATGTAGCACAACACTGACCTGTGTGAGACTTTGTGATTGAAGTTGAACTTGTGGAGGAGTCTCCGTCCTGGTTGGTGGGTGTGTCTACACTTTGTTTATAAAATTATCGCATCTGCTTCAAAGAATCTGTGTAAGACTTTGTGATTGAACTTCTGGAGGAGGCTCTGTCCTGGTTGGTGGGTGTGTCTACACTTTGTTTATAAAATTATCATATCTGCTTGAAAGCATAAAGAATATCCTTTTCTACTATGCCTAATGATAAATTGGTTATCTCAAAGAGATTACAGTTAGCTTCTTTACAACTTGAGTCAGTACGTATCCCATGAAGGATTGGATATGAGAAGAATAAGATGAAGGAAAGCAAGAGGGTAAATACATATGGGTTTTCGAAGTACCTAAACACATTCTCCACTGCCTATTTCCATCAAATCTTCTTGCTATTTTGTTGGCCTGAGCCATTTAGTCCGCATCAGATCATTGTTTTTAAGGCATTGCCAAGGTGACAAGGCGCTGGGCAACCGCCAAGGTGAATGGTCGCCTAGGCGAGCAGCCTGTAAGAGTAAACAGCTGCATAATTCTTGAACTGCAGCAGCCCCTGCTGTTTTTTAATTTCTGGATGCCTTAACTATACATAGTTTAGTCATTTTTTTATATATCTCTCTCTCAATTTATTATTTGCCTAGCAGTATTTCAGGTTAAATAAAACTTTTAGACTTGTTGACACTTGATAGGTATATGCTCAGATTCTGATTAATTGCATTATTATTATTATTAATTTTGTTAACATTTGTTATTTCTACTATTATATGACCTTCACACATGCTAAGTATTTGTGGGGAGCACTTTTGTATTAATAAATAGAGAATATACATGGTAACATATAGAGTTCTGGGTACTTTGTTACCTAAACTAGGCTTCGCCTAGGTGCCTTGTTGACAGCCCAATTTTGTTGGGCTTTACCACGGTGGGCTGGCCCATTAAATGCCCCAAGGCATCCACTGCTTAGAAGGGCCTTTGGCCATCCAAGAAAAAGGGGGTGAGCTTAAGAGGCTTATCACCACCACACCTCCCCCCTTTAAAAAGGTTGCTTGCGGCAGAAGAAAGGGAGGGGGGGGGGAAGAAAAGAAAAAAGGTCTTCTTGGGAAGCAAGGCACCCTTCCTTCCATCTGCTGCATTCCACTGAGGAGGAGAGCAAGGTTTGGCGCATCCCCAATTCGGACCGGATAGGGTTTTTCCTAATCGGTTCGATCCGCTTGCATTCGGCCAGAACTCTTATTGAAGGGATCCGGGCGCATCGGAGCGAGCGGCGCATCGGATCCTCCCTGATCCGATGCGATTCGGGGGGATCGGCCCGGCTCGATCCGGCGCGCCAAACCATGGAGGAGAGGCCGCCATCTCCTTCTTCCATTGTTGTTGTGCATTCTGCTTGGAGAGAAAGTGTGCAGAAGAGAAAGGAGGGTGAGGTGAGAGAAATTGAGGAGATCGAGAAGAGAGAGAGAGAGAGCTCCCCCTTTTGTCCTCTTCCCCATTCCTCCTCTACTGGATTCAAGTTTTTCATGTTTTTTTTATGTGTTATTTCCCCTCTTTGATGTACGATGGTCATTAATGGTCTCTTTTGGAAAGGAATGTCATGAGAGTTTTATATTTGTATGAGAACACCCTTCCTCGGTTTTGATGAGATTTATTGCTTGGAAGAGGTCATGATGATTTTTGTACCCATGTGCAAGCACTCCCACGTTGCTGTGGTTTTATGTATGTAGTTAAATTCCTTTTTTTATTTGTACTTGGGTTTGTGTATGCTTCTCTTCCCAGTGAGTGGAACTGTGAGAACTTGTTCCTTTTTTTTATATGGTGATCAGACATCGGATTTCCCCAAACCATGAACTGGGTTTTCTAATACCCAACTTCACTTGTAAGGGGATCTCAAACATGAGTTGATGGCGGTTTCCCCTGGATTAATTTGAACGTTTGCTTGCATATGACTATTATTTATGCCCAATTTATTGTGGGAAACATTACCTGTGCATTCATTTCTCTAACGTAGGGGTGATGAGCATTCCCCTTCCCTTTTAAACCATGTGTTCTGTATTTCTTGGAATGCTTGCCAGTTACTCATTACAATTGAAGCTCCAAACAATAAAAGGTTAGATAACATGATATCTATGCCTTGTTTTTGGGTCTTAAACATGACACAATCGCCCCCCCTGCTGGTTGCATATGACACTGTTTCTTTTGACAGTGGGTATTTCCCTCAGTTATGGTTTATCATGTTTGAATGATTGCTGCCGATTCGCATGTACTGAGTCACGTTTGTCACTGTTTAAGGAAAAAAAATAACGATAAATGAATAAAAAATCCATTGAACTTTGGGTTAGATTATATGATATCTATGCTCGGATACATGGACTCGAATATTATTCGGTCGCCGTCCCAGGTTCAACTGTGGTCTCGGTAACAACCGGTCCCCTCGTAGGCATGCCTCGGGGATCGGCACCGTGTGCCATCAGGGTGATGTTGTTTTTCGACATACACCTTATCTTTTGGTGTCGTCTCCATCGCGGTGGATGTGTATCGTGCTTTTCCCTCCATCATCAAAAATAAGGGGAGATGTCGTCGAATTTTTCCCATGCATTTTAAGTCGGCAAGAGACTTTAAAACCCTCATTGGTTGAGTGATTCTGCAGTGTCTTAGCAGGGTGCCGATTCGGTCATGCATTGTCGATTCAGCCTGGTTTGTCGATTTGGTCGTGTGTTGCCGATTCAACTTGGTCCGCCGATTCGTTCGTGTCTTACCTATTCAGTCCTGATTGCCGATTCGGTCATGTCTTACCAATTCAGTTTTGTCTTGCCGATTCACTGTCTATCTTGTTGCATGTGCATGTCTTGCCGAATGGATTGTGCTTATGATGCCGACTAAACATACAATGATCAAACAATGCCGACTCCCAAGCAGAACTATGACTATCATGTTTCAAATGGAATAAAAAGAACACATTAGAACTACTCTATAACTAAGAAAAAGAATAAATAAACAAATGAATAAAGAGATCCAATAATGATAGATAAGATGATAATGATCACAATACATGCTGTTAAATAGACATTTTTCTTATTGCCACTTTGGCTTAATTTCAAGATGCATTTTTATGCATTTATCGGATGTCTCCCTTTCAGGCCATAAGGTTTTCTACTTTGGCAATTAATCAAGGGTTTTTTTTTCTTAGAGAGATGTAATTAACGCCGTTGCGCTTAGGCAACGGCGAGATATTGGTCTCGATCTAATATTCACTTTCGTTTGACGGAGTCAAACGGCGCGCAAAGAGACCTAAAGTCCTTCAACTCTCGGAGGCAGAACACTTTGTCATTCCCGTGACTGTGTTGACTGCGTTCTGCAATTGTAGGTTCTTCTTCCGTCTCCATGGCTTGCTTAGCATTCGGCGGGACTTGAATTTGCAATATGCAGCTATACACACATGAGAACATAATAAACTTAATAAATGATAATTTGATGGATTATCCACAAATCCATTTCCACATGCCTTGTCTTGGTGCCTTAGCAGTAAGGTGGTGGGCCACCGCCTAAGTCACCTTGGTTGCCTTAACAACCATGCATCAGATATTCGTCAGCAACTTTGTGCCCACTGCCCATATCAGTTTTGGGCTTATTCACCAAACAACTTGAGTTTTGGGTTGGCAGATCAGTTCAATAACATGGTATCAGAACCAACTTTGATCTTTGGGTTCCCCCATTCTATTTGGCATTGCGGTTTCATACAATGTCATCCCATTTATTGTATGACTTCACACGAGTTCGTCATAATAGGGTGTAAACTGTTTAGTCCCACATTGGGTATTCATGAGCAACTTTGTGCCTTTTTCAGTTCCGGGACTTTTCCCCAACAACTCAAGTTTTAGGTTGGTAAATTAGTTCAATAACAATTTTGTGGATGTGAACTTTGGGAATAATATCCAGAAGAAAGTTGAATACTCATATTTGACTTGAAAACTTGAGGTAACTTTGGTTGTTGAACATTAGCTATAAAATTAATGGATACATCATATACATAGATAGTTTAGATGCATAGATAAATAGTAGCCCTGTTATTTGTCTGGGACATCTGATTTCATTCTTCATGTCTCTGTGTTTCTGAAAGTGCCTAGAACGAAGAGTGTATAAGCATTATTTTAATAAGAAACCATGTAGCATTCACTTGTCTTGTTACCTGTGAAGGATAAATGATTGAAGGCCTCTTCCATCTTTAAAATGCTATGCTAAGGAATACTGAGGACATGAGGTTCCATTTCTATTTAATAAGATTTGCTTACAACTATGTGTGTGATATCTATGCTAAATAAGATTTCAGGTCTGAACATAATGAATTTAGAACAGTGAGAGGGGTGCATTGCCTAACATCTGGTCAATGATGTTGAAAGTAGGAGCATGGTTCTCTTGTTATTCAATGTAAAAATTTTGTATGTTTATTTGAATTGTTTTTCATGTGCTATTTCATAACTGGAGAACTTACAGTCATATCCTGTCTCATTCTTTCACTTGGATCCTGCTTCTAGGTATAGGCCTCGGTAATTATTCATCCTTTTGTCTATTTACACATGGATAACATTTCTACGACTGTCTTTGAAAGACAAATGGTCTGTTTTTTCCTGGAATATTTCTTTTATGCTTTATTGATCCATTCTTCAACTTTGTTGGCAACAGGCAGAAGATGTGATGGGAGCTGTCTTAAAAGAGTACCTAGACATGCCGCCATTAGAAGAACACAGTGAACTTGACATTAGTGAAGGCATGGTGCCAATACATTTTTTTATTCTTTGTGTCAATGATGTCTCTAATAGAGAAAATCTTCTTTTTTGTTCCCCAGAAGTTAAGAGTGGCACTGAAGATATGCAGGTTACTGGTGCTATGGTCCTGCACTTGGATGAATGTTCCAACCATGGAGGAAAATCTTTGAACCAAAATCAGCACAATAATGACACTGCTTCAATTTCTAGTGAAATCTTAGACAAACCATCAGATGATCCCAATCAGCTTAGATGTACTGCTGAGGGTAAGAAAGAGGCCAATGCTATGCCTGCATGGAAGTTTAGAAATGTTGTTGCTATTGTTGATCCTCCTCGTGGTGGACTTCATCCTAATGTGGGTAACCTCTCCCTGTTCTCGTGATTGCTTGTAGTCGTCCTTGTATATCTATCATGGAAAGCCTTGCTTGTGGTTGATCTAGAAGTTGTTCTCCCCTCTTTTTAGACCTGATTGTTTTGAAGATCTTTTGTTTGGACAAGTGTCCTTGTTTAGAATTTTTGATACCATTCTATGGCTTCAGTTCTTTTCTTTTTTGGGTGCTCCTTGCCATCACTATTAGTATCGGAAGTGGGCTGCTGTAGATGCTGTAGCAAGTCTGCCTTTCCGTCAAGTTGTTTACATCTCTTATGCTGTCGTGACTCATTATATTTTGTGTTCTAAGTAAGCATAAGATCAGCATATTGATTGTTTGATTGTAACACATTGTGATTTTCAGGTGATTAAAACTATAAGGACTCATCCTCGTTTACGGCATCTTGTGTAAGTTCTCTCACCAGCCTTTAATGCTTATTTGTTTTTCTTGCTATCTTAATGGGTTTATGGATGTATTTCAATCCTTACTGTCCATGTGTTTATATTTGTCTGGCTTTACATACTATTTTATTGTTGTTTGTTGCACATGCAAATCAGCTATATTTCCTGCAATCCCGAAAGCCTGGTAGCAAACGCCATTGAGCTCTGCACTCCCACGTCTGACAAGCCACAAAAAGGGAAGGCCAATAGAGTGTGGAGGAATGCGACCAGTGCAAGTTTGGCTAGGCACAGGACGAAGTCTATGCCCAATTCAGAACCTTTCCGACCGTAAAAGCGATGGCTGTAGATCTTTTTCCACATACTCCTCACTGTGAAATGGTGATGCTTCTAGAAAGATAGGTCTTTCCCCCTCCGTTTAATGTTCTTCATTTCTAATTATTATGTTATCATAATCCAAGGCAAAAAGAATTTCTATTGAAATTTTCAACCTTTGCCCAAAATTTTGTTAGTCCTCCTCTAATGCTTATAGCAGACTCAGGTGTCAAAGAACCTGCATATCTGTGTATGCGTCACGCACATGTGTGCATGCGGTCATGCATGCTTACTGTGTCCACTTTTAAAACAAGTTTATGTACCTGTGTGCGTGCATTTTTTCACTTTTTGTTAATTGTAGTTTGACCTCCTTTTTGGGCAAGATGGCAATGCTGCTTCAGATAATGATGGGAAGAAAGGTACAAGCATAGTCTGGGGGATTAAGATTTCATCCAGAAACTGGAACACTATCCCAGCACTGCATTGCTTTTGCCTCGATGTTCTGACTTCAACAGATGCTCTTGGTTATGTATTGGTGGCTTATCTTGGACACTATGGCAAAGGATCCTGTTTGGGAAAGCCTTGCTCTTCTGCTTGGTGGACCCTTCGTTCTTGTATATATAACTAGCAATGTTGTTAGTGACCTTTCTTTATAGGAAAATGATTAATACCCGGGCGACCGGGTAAAAAACTTGTCTAGCCTGTGGCGTGCGGGGCCTGCCCCCAGGGCCCGCCACTGCCACACCTGCTTGGTGGGTGCGGACCCGTGCGAGCAGCTAATCCCGGCGCAGCTGGGTGAGTTTTTTACCTGGCCGACTGGGTAGGAAGTGAACTCTTCTTTATAACGCTTGTGATTGACGGAAGTGAACGGGAAGCCCATGACTCAAACCTAAGGTGCAGATTTATGTTTCTAAAAGGCAGCGGTATTCCTGTTGTCTTCCGGGGCATGTTCCACTAGCCTCAGTGGGTAGGAGGAAGTGTAGGTTGCATTAATGAAATCCCACTGTGGATGGGATCTCTTGCCATTAAAGTGTTTCGGATTCCTCTCAAAATCATCTTTAGTGGTGGTGTCTTCCATTATCTTTGCTTCCATCATGATTCTCGGCGTATTTGATGTTGGTGTTCATACTTTTATGGCCCCCAACAAGCATCAGGTTTCATGGAGGCAATGATAATATTGTAAATGGAAGGCCGGTAGGATAAGGTGTTGAAGGCGTAGCAAGTGGGGCTGAAGTCTTGTTGAACAAGGTTTTAACTTTAAATTCTTGAATATCTTCTGCCCAAAAGTCGGCACTTGGCTATGTTTTATAAACAGCATTATGTTGGATGTCCCCAAGTTCATCACTAGAATGTCCCACGGGAATTTCTTGGTAGCTCCATCGACATGGGATGGTGATGATGCATCAAGTTTCACTACCTAGATCATTTATGCCATATGTTTTTGTTTTTTTTTTGATAACGAGGAAATCCCGTCCCGTGTGATTTTGTGGGTTCAGGGATTGGTGTTCATGAACTCCAATGTCAGGATTTGGCAGTTCTCACTTTCCGTATACCCATATTGCTCTTATCTCACTTGATCGAAAAAATTCTGGATTTACACATATCGAGGATTACATGTAAATCAGGTAAGCACCCCCCCCCCCCCCAGGAATCGAACTCGAGACATCTTACTTTTAAGCAAGAGTTCTAACCGACCGACCCAACCGGAGTCCTCTCATTTATGCCATATGTCATTAATCTTTTTATCACCGAAGTTGACAAATATTTTTTAAATTGAAAATAGGGACTACATGAAGAAAGGGGGAGGAAAAAGTGATTAGATCGTGCGGGTCAATCCTGTCCAAGCCAGCTGCGATGGTAAATAAACATTTCTCGAGCTTGTGATCATCTTCTCCCCAGCTCTAGAGCCATCCACAGAATAATAATAATAGTTCCCGTGAGGATGGATGTATGGTGCTTGCAGATTCAGACATGAGCTCCTTACCGTGTAAATTTTTCTGTAAACAATTTTTGCAAAGCTTCTTTAGAAGCAACTCAGGGAACTAGAAGAAAGCCAACCTCTATCCCAGAGGGAAAGATAAATGGGCCACGTAGGTTTGTTTCCTGGGCCAGGTCCGGGCTAGAGACCTAGTTGCCAACTTTTACATGGCCCATGCCTGGCTTTTTTTGGGCCAATGCGAGGTAGGATAAGCGGTTTTGATTGCATAGCGAGTGTTACTCTCTTATGAATGATTGAGGGTGTGGGTCCGGAATAATTTAACAAAGATATCTCCGAGTTATGACTCGTTTTAAAATTTTAAAAATATGTTAAAGAATGCATTATTCAAAAGCTCCGTATGAGATACATATCGTCTAGATTGGATTTATAACAATAGATAATTTGTGATATTAATATAAACATATACGGTCTTAAAATTAAATGAACTTACCTAGCATTATCAATATCACATGATATGATAAGGTTAGAGTATGTAATGATACAAAAAAATTCGGCATCGTATCTTATTAAGAAAATATAAGGAGAATGGAAAATTGGGTTCTTAGAAATATAAAATAATACTTGATGCCTCCTCTGTTCTAGGCGGCTGGGGGTGTGGGGGAGAGGGAGAGATGGATTGATGAAGTTGACCTTATTGGCCGCGTCATGCCACACGAATACGATAGGGACACGGCAGATGAGCAACAATGTGGCAATCTTTGTCACATGTCTACATTGACACTATCCTTGTGGCATGATCTGAACAAATAAAAATTGAGGTTTACCACCTGGCTAGTCCTTATCCATCTGGAGAAATATTTTGTGCCCAACAGAAATACTGAGTCATAAATATTCGTATATATAGTGGGTGTAAATTTTATTGTCACGTTAACAATGAACCTCACTGGCTTGTGTTTGCGAATAGACGACCGTATAATTTTGGACATTTCTCATCCATCTAAGATGAGCATCATATATTACTCCAAAACTATTTGATAACAAAGCCTGTATAAGACTGCCATTTTATATGTGGACATACTATACTTGTTTAATTTTTGCCAATTGAATAGCAAACATAATTTTATACCCATATTATGTATTTATGAGTTATATTATGAAATTTTGGAAAAAGAATAATCAAGAAACATATTCGATGTATGACTATTGCATCATAAAAATTATAAAAACACTATTTTCTTATTATGACAGTTAATGAAGAAGCATAGAGAGATGGGAAGAGATTTATATATAATTTTTTTTTTCTTGAAAAGTGGATAGTAAAGGAAAAGGATCGATGTACATATATGTAGGGGGAGTGGGTAGCTCCCAAAACTCTCCCAAGATAAAAGATGGCGAGTCGAAGCCTACCATAGGATCAAAGAAAAGAAAAAACTATTACCCTCAACAAATCACACCCAATAGCGCCGAAGACAAAAACGACACCCAACAGACCCAAGACAAAAAAACACTCCTCTGTTGTGAAACCCGCCCACATCATACAACTTTCGATAAACCAAAAGTTGTACAAAGTAAAAGTCAAACAACCCTCCAAGATGCCTCATGGCTTCATGAATCACCTATGCTTCAATTCTTCGAAAGTTCTTTTTTTTTTGTAGAGAGACTTATATAGTGATTTAGAGCGAAGGTGTACGATTGAATATTGAGAGAATCGATTTGGTGGATATTAAGAAAAAAGAGTCTTTCGATGATATGTTGATTTGATTTAGATATGTACGAAGATGTTACTACTAGTGTGAAAATTATTGTTGAAGATACTTATAAATTTTCTGTTACTATAAGTTTGCATCGAGGTTTTGCACTAATTTTGTATTTTTTTACTCTAGTTATGGATGATGTAATAAAATAATTGTGTGGTGATATCCCTTGGTGCATGTTATTTATAGATGATATTGTCTCAATTAATAAGAGTTTGATGGTTTAAATGTTAAGTTAGAAAGTTGAAGACATGCTTTGGAGCCTAAAAGTTTAAAAATCAATAGGAGCAAGTCAGAATTTATGTATTGTATTTATAGTAATAAGATGGTATTCTAGAAAGATATGGTTTTAAATTGATGGACAAAAAATGCCTAAGAGTAGTAGCTTCGAGTATTTAAGGTCTATCACTCAAGAGAATGATGAGATTTATGACGATATTGCACATACGATTAAGGCAGACTGATTAAAAAAGGGAAGTGCATCAGAAGTCCTTTACAATCGTCGTATGCATGTGAAACTTAAAAGAAAATTTTATAGAACTATGAGATATGTTTTGTTATATGGTACTGAGTGTTGAACAATGTGAAAAGAACACATTAACAAAATATGTGCAGCAGAGACGATGATGTTGAGAGGGATATAGTAAGATTAAGAAAGATAAGATTAAGAATAATTGTTTCTAAGAATAGCTTCAATTGACAGTAAAATGAGATAGACTCAGATAATTTAGACACATATACTGGCACCCTAACTTGCATGTTGAACGTGGTGATTAAATCTTAGTGGATACTAATAAAAGAGTTTAGATAAGGTCTAAAATGAGATAACTTGATTTTATTAGAAAAAAAATATTAATATTTTTAATTTAAATATAAATATAATATTTAATAAAATCTTTGACAAAATAAGATTCATATAACTGACATAAAGCTCTGACGACAATGATGCTGTATGATACGGAGTTTAACAAACTAAAGTCAGACCCAAAAAAAAAAACTCAATTATTCGGCTAGAGGGGACCTTTCTATACATGGATCCTGCTGATTTTGTTAGAAGCTACTTTGCTTATAGTGGACGAATGGAAAATTTTTTGCGTCCGTAGTGGTCTTGTTTCCAAAGGAGGGTGTGTTGTAGTGGTTTTCCACGGGGCAACTAAGGTCCACTCTCTTTCACTTCACCTGCGAAAACAGAGTCCAAAAGGTTAATTACTTGGTCATTGCCTCACTCAACTATTTGAAACATGAGAAATATTTAGTCCAAGTCAAAGATATATACTAAATGTTGCGTATCTTAAAATTGTACCATATATGAAAGGAGATTTTTTAAGAACTCCCCTCACCACCACCACCACCCCTCTTTTTTTAAAGATCTATTTACATATGGCACAATTTTAGTAGAGATGTCACATTTAAAATACATCAAAATGTACACTAAATATTTCTCAACTTTGAACGTATAAATACACACACTTGGAACTTGTTTTGGCTGTTGGTTGAAGCCATTGACGGTATGAGGTGGATCCAAACTATCTTGTTTAATTTTCTCCTGATCACAAAAGCTACGAGTCTCAGAATTGTTTTTATAATAATATAAAAATGACAGATAAAGATATTTTTTTTAAACGCCAGAATTAACTACGATCTTGTAGCCTTTTTGGATATCTATTTCGAAGACCAAGAAAAACACTGTGACAGGAACACTACCATAAGTCAAATATTTTCAGGAGAACCATTATATATTGTAGGAACAAATTAAAAGGCACAGGTCTTTTCTGAAAACCATGAATTTCCCACTGGTGATCAGTGACCTTGCCACCACCTACCCGAGCCGATCGAGACCGCCAATAGCACACGCATGCATGATGCGTGCATGTGGGGAAGTGCGCAAGCGGACCATCGCCGCAGCATCAATCCTGGCCGGAGTAGTGCAGCAGCAAACTGGGAGCTTTCTCATTAGTTGAAACTAATAATAAGAGCGACCCCCACCCCACCCCACCACCACCAGCATATATATATGTATATGCGTATATGCGTCGGTTTCATGCCACACGCACACGCACCTAAGTTTTTCAGGTGTAGCCACACACACAGCGCAATAGTCTTGTTCCCCAAACTAACGGGTTCATGGCTGGCTGGCTCCCCCACCACGCCCACCATCTACTTCTGCAAGGATAGCTGAAACTATAGAAAGGCCGTGAGGGTTCTCACCGTCTATATATATTTGTTCGTGCATGCAGGAGACAAAACCCTTAAATTCGTAGAGTACTCCCGATCCGTTGTGAGTTATCTCTCAGTACTGATGGCGCTGCATGCTCCATGACGTCGGATATTCCTGTTTGGGGTACTTAGGAAGTTTTCCTGGGCACATATGGCTAAGCGGCCGGTCTGGTGTTTTCTCTTCTCTTCCCTTCTCCTCAGGGATATATTTTGCTGAGCTGGCTGCTGCTCTTTCTTGATTGTCGTCAACGTTGACACCTTGTGCTTCCCTGCGGCCGCCGATCGCGTCCAATATTCCGAAGTAATCCTTGGAAGCGCTTGAAAAAGGTTGGTCATTTCCTACCCGGCCGGATGAGCCATCGGGAGAATACTGTAAGTTCTGTGAAAGATGGTGCATGGGACGTTTCATTCTTTGAGTGTTGCATATCTAGTTTAACTCGTGTTCCTCTTTCTGTTTGTTTCTTCATGTGTACGTAGGCAGTACATTCGATACTTAGATTTGAAATAAAATTAAAAGAATATTCTTTAATTTTGTAGTAAATACACGCATATATATATATATATATATATGTGTGTGTGTGTGTGTAGAATACTAAATAATTAAAATACGAGTCTTATGTGAATTGGCTTATTTCAGCTTGCTCCAGGCCATAACAGAAGTCCGAATTTGGTAGTTTCACACATAAGTTGACGAATCTAATTATACACGAATTATGGGATGGGTATTACTAATGGTATTAGCCCGGCCACTTGCTACTTCATTACTGTCTTAAGAGTGTTCATTCCGGTTGATATATTCAATTGTTTATCAGGGTTCATTTGTCGCGGCTGTCTACACACCATCTTGCTCTAAACTGTAGGTTGAGCTAATGCCTACAGTCTTGTTCTTATTTTGTTTTGATTCTTTTGAAGATCCTCGCCATTGGCTTGATTCTGTTAGTGGCGATCTTCATATTACACGATTATTGTTCCACTAGTATATATCTATATATGCATGCGTGAAGGTCAACTAATTGAAGAGCGGACAATTGTCTGATGTGGATGCAGGTTTATATCCGGCCCATTTACTTGTTTTCTTCTCTGGGAGGTTAAATGTCTCAAATGGGACCAGAACAATCAATCTATGTGAAGCATGAAGTTGGTACAAGTTACATGTTGCATACACCTGAAAATCACAAGGTAATACTGTGTTATTCAGTCAAATTATCCTTTTTCCCGTCATTTATGTATTGCTTAATTTGTTCATCTACGTACCATATATATATATAGCAGCAATAGCGATGATGCTTCTGTTCTTCCTGTATAAATGTGTTGGGGATGTGTGGAGGCGAAAACCGGAAGGGGGGTATTAATGTAATTTCTCCTTTCTGCGTTGCCTTAGTCTCCATGTTTATAAGGCAACGCTTCTTGTAATCGTTGGTGCGTATCAAGGAAGAGAACTCAGTGCGGCCGTGGACGTAGGAAGGCAAATCGCCTCTCCGAACCACGTAAAATCTGTGTGTCCTTTTGTGTGTTGTTCTCTCTTTCTCCTCTTTCTCCGTCTGGATCTCTGTTGCAGGTACATCTTTCTCCTAACAAAATGGACATATGTGATTCTTCATTCTTTCCAAAAGACATCTGATTCGGTGACGGTCGTTTTTTGTTTCTAATCTAATTAAACATATCAGAACAAAACCTGCAGCAACTATTACTGATCATTACAGCCCAGATGCAATTGATTTCCGCAATTAATGAATAGCTTTGAGATCGAGATGCTACCTGCAGCTTTAACTGTACAAAGTTAACTTAGCAAAAGTAGTACTGCATGGTGTACAAGATTGGAGGTACGCCCTCAATTGTTTCATTCTTGTAGAACAAATACATGGCCACCTAAAGCAAGAAACCTTCTCCTACGTGTGGAGCTTCCGCATCTATACATATATCATGGATTGTCACTACTACACTTCCATGAAGGTTAATTCTGCAAAGCACTTGCTTAATGTTCGCGCGAGCATGAGATGGATGCCACTTGAGCTTCGTGCTTGTAGCATGGCTCATGTAGATCAAGGGGGACCTTTTCCCATCTACGTTTTTTGTTTCTGATTTGTGCTCACTCTTACGTATCTACCTAGATTTATGTCCGCATGCATTTTTTTTTAACTATCCTCTCTCTCTCTCTCCTCTCTCTCTCTCTCTCTCTATATATATATATATATATATTGAATTCCTTATAAACCTGATCTCAATAGATCTAGAATTCGAATATGAGACCTCACAATTCTTGTGTACATGGACGGTTAACTATTAGAGTTAACCCCTCCTTGAGTATTATACACATGAAACAGTATGGAAAACAACTCGAACAAGAAATATGGAAAACTAAATGAAGATAACTTTTATGGATTCCATGCAAACTTCCTTTGGTTCGAGAACATGGAAACGAACTATATCTATGCTTCAATTGAGTTATGCAAATGTTTCGAGACAGACTGAAGCATGGAATAAGCTACATCCATGCCTGAAGCTTGGACATATGGAAATCATCATCCTACGTACCTTCAGCTTGAAAAGTGCATTTCAGTTTTATTCACTTTGGGATTATCCTTTTAAGATCACTGTGATGTGATGGTTTTGCAGGCGGACACAAATCCATCCGAGATATATGAAGAAATTACAACCATGCACCATGGAAGATGGCCAGACCTTTCTTTTGAGATATCCTCAAAAGCATTAGAGGACTTATCTGTGAACTATGTAAGGTCAAATATGGCGCCAACTCCCATCCCCACTTCCAATATGTGCAGTAGGAATCCTAGATGCAGTCCACCTTCAAGAATGCCACTTAGTCCATCTCTGAAGGGTGGCCCATCCATAGAGCAACTTCTGCCAAGTTTTAGCTGCATGTTTGGAAACTCAGATTCAGAGATCATGAAGGATAGTTTTCTGGTTGAAGATGCTTCAACGTCCTCAATACAACATGAGAGTTCATCTGTCTTCGGATCATTATCCTTTGCAAAGCTCTTTGGGCCAACGGTGGGCGGAGCATCATCATTACCTGTTTCACCTGTTGCTCAGGTAAACAATAATTTCTATTGGGAAAACTACTCAAACCACCTCTCTCAATTGCGATAGTAAGCTTATCCCCTGTTAAAAGATTTAAGTATGTTGCATCCTCCTGTACTGCTGTTGATAAGCATGCATATGATTTAGAGCTAAAATATGGTCCATAGGCGCGCCTTGATTTAATTTCAACGAATTCTTAGCTTGTTATTGGCATGTATATAGTTTGCAAAAAGAGAAAAGATCTCTCTATATACATACACATACCCCTGTATATAGTTATATATTTGTACCCCTGACTTTTGCGAAATGTCAAATTATATCCCCGAAAAACCCAGATAATCAAACTTATGCACTTCGGCTTCTTTCCCTTGCTTTTTTCTTCTTTTTGATAAGAAAAAAAGTAGAGTTCGACTTAACACACACTTGATTTGCACCAAGTATTTCCCAAAAAAAAAAGTAACATGCGAGTCGTCGACTCTATTTTTTTGGGTTTCCAATACTTAATACAGAGTCTGACTTGTCGTGCCGTCAAGGCGCGAGTTTAGGACGCTTAGGATTGTAAACTTCAGATGGATCTGAGTTTGTTTTGAGGTTTTCAGGCGGGTCTAAAACCACCAAGCCAGCAAACGTGGCTACGAGTCTGTTAAAACCCAATTATTTTCTGAGTATATAACTTTTAATTCACACCATAGTTCTGCTTTGAACTACTGGAAGTAATTGATTAGTTTGAGTTTAAAATTCTCATATTGGCAGGAACTCAGACGATATTGCCGTTCACATTCAGCACCCTCGAATTGCAGGAACTCAAGCGACTCTCGTAGATTTCGTATGACTGATCCTCCAACGGGGCCAGGAGTACCGAGTCCCGCTGAAACCACATCAAACACTGTCCAAAGTGCAAGAAATGGTATACGTTCATGGCTTTTCGTTCCATTAATTTTAGGAGAGCATCTTACTGACTACTATTCCAGTGCAGAAGCTCAGCATATTTCACTCGGTTCATTTCGAAGGTTGCTATATATATATATATATATAGGATTTCTGCTTGGTGCATTAAGCTTTTGTATCTGTTGAACTTTGTTATTACCACAATTTTGATAGATAACCTATGGCCTTTCTAGCTCTCTGATTCAGGGATCAACAGTGATGTGCAAGATATTTGTGAGGGTCCAGATTGTCGAATCTGTCAACTTGAGCTGGGTGAAGGAGGAGAAACCTTGAAAATGGAATGTAGCTGCAAAGGGGCACTTGCTTGGACTCATAGAGACTGTGCAATAGAATGGTTTAGTCGGAAGGGTGACCGAAACTGTGAAATTTGCCATCAAGAAGTACAGAATCTCCCTGTCACGCTAATAAGATTACAAGAGTCTGCTGGTACAGAGTCTGGCAATAGACTGGTGACAGCTCTCAACGGTAACAGGCAAGTCACAAGGCAAAAGTAATTATTAAAGAGAAACCAGTTGCACCATGGTTCTGCTGCATTACTCCTTCTGAGAAGAATTCTTGTATCTGCAGTTTAGAGTTAATATTATTGCACTGTTTAGTTCCAATGTTTTAGTAGGTTTTGTCGAAAGTGGAGGTGATTAAAAAAAATGGGAACTGGCATGGATCTATATGTGCTTGTTCACATCGTTGCTGATCCTATGTTGTGCAATTCTGATCTTTTATTGGTTTACTGTTTTATCAGGAACTGGCATGATGTCCCAATTCTTATCATTATCAGCGTTTTAGCCTACTTTTGTTTCCTCGAACAGCTTCTGGTGAGGAGAAGATGAGCTACGCAGCTACTACATGTCTCAGTAGTTCTTTGAATCGATAGACATTATGTTCATACGTTTATTTGCTCTTGGCAGGTAGTTGACAATGGCTTTGCTGCAATTGGCGTGTCACTGCCGTTCTCTTGTCTCTTGGGTTTTCTTTCATCTTTGACATCAGCTACCATGGGTAATTAATTAGACCAAATTCGTTGTTTCTTTGTTTAAATGTTGCTCGCTTTAATATTCTTTCCCTCATCCTCAGTGATACAGCATTCTCTTAACGACGCTCTCTCTTATTTCAGTACGGGAGAGATATATTTTTGTCTATGCATCTGTTCAGTTTGTTCTCGTGGCGACGTTCGCTCATACGTTCCACTCATTGGTAAAACCATATCAGAACCACCTCAAATTAATCCTGTTTCACCCATTAATGCCTTGTGGGTACTTCATGATGGGTGTCAGTCGTTTACATGGTTGTGCAGCTCCGTATGCAAGCTATTGTGTCTGTGATGATCGCCACCTTTGCGGGTTTTGCTACCGCGATGAGTGCGAGCTCAGTTACTGTGGAGTACGTAAGATGGAGGCTGCGTTGTCGGCTGGAGGAGACATCGGCCGCAGGAGACCCATCTAGATTCCTCCAGAATGCTCCAGCTCCGGAAGCATTAGGCCAGATGAATCAATAGGGGAACCTCTCTGGATGGCCATCGCTTCTTGGTGCCCGTATATATGAGTAATGGCCTTTTGTTTTTCCTTCAGTTTTAATGCAATAAAATTGCTGTGGCTTTGGACAGGCAATGGTGGTCGTTGCTGTTGTCTGGATGGCATCAGGAACGCCACTGGAGCCTGCTGTGAAAGCCTGTCAGAAACATTGTAAACTAGGATGTTTTCCTTGTCTATAAGTTGCCTTGTAGGTAGGAGCTTCGTTCAGGTGCTGGAGGCAGATTGATGCTGTGTTTGATGTAAATGAGCTTGCGCACTTGCTTTTCTATCTGGTGAAAGCCGTTGTGGTCCGCTCTAGAAGCAGACAAAGATCTTGCTTTTTGGTCATTTTTTGTTTGTGAAACTTAGATTTGAGTAACTGCCTCGGAACATCATGGCATGGGACATTTGTAAAATCTTGAATCCACTAAGAATAAAAAAAAAACTAGCAGCACTTTATTACTTACGTTGGATGGAAACATGCATCCATTAAAACATCTAGCCAGTCCGCATAATGCCGTATCTAAACACAAGCACAGTCACCACGAAATGCAAAGCTCTTGAGTTGTGGGATTGTATGCAGACAATAAATCAATTGATGCTATACATTGGAACAGAGACATGGTTCAGCCATGAACCTGCTTTACAATGCAGCCGATGCCTGCACAGCCGGTTTAGAAGGGGCTTTGCTGTCCACATGGGATGACTTGTTAGCCGACCTCCATTTGTCATAGACTCCAAGATGTGCTTTCATAAATGTGTAGGGATTTTTGATATTTTTACATGTTCTTGGATAAATGACAGATGCAGGTTGGCTAACATGTCATCCTGCATGGACAGCAAATCTGCTACCAGTTGCTTCCACCATAAGCTCATCCCTGTTGACGGTGATCTCGCTGCAAACAAAGGTGTGGGAAAAAGAATACACGACATACAGCAGAGCCACGCTTCAGCAAAGCATCATCCATCTCTTGAAGCCCCACAATCAACAGCAAGAAATGTCATGCAAACATTATTATTCCACACGCACACGAGAAACAAAATGTTGAGTCAATCTTAATGTAGAAAAGGGGGGCGTATATATATGCACACAGCTCAAAACGAAGATCAATAGTGCTTCAATGCTCCAGTTACATCGCCAATCGGTTTAACAAGTCAGACATGACCGATCATAGCTGATGTAAAATTGAACCTGTGCTGCTTCCATGACGCTCACTAATAAAGATCCAGAAGCAGATACATGCACAAAGCAGATTGCTTATGCCACCTTAGGTCAAGTCATCCTCCGCATCTTCCTTTGCCTTCAGTTCATTTTTAGCTCTCAAGAGTAGTGTGGTCTTCCAAGCATCCTATCAGGCATAAATAAACAAACAAAAGTTCAAAAGATGCACTGGAAATACAAAAGAGTTCACGAAAGGCAGTCTCAAGCATCTTTAACCTTGCAAACAGTTTTCTCTTTCTTATTCATTCAGTGAACTAGATTCTGGATAGTATTAAAAAAAAAAAAGATGTAGCTGAATCGCCAGTAGGATATGATAATCTGAACATCTCATCTGCGTGCAGAACAGGGAGCATACAGGAAATTGAAATCAGGTTGAAGAAGTGTACCAGCCGTGTCATGCTGTCATATTCCTTAACAACATCAGTGAATTTGCCAACATCCTCCTCATCAACAGAAGCTGCTAAATCCTGCAACACATAAGAAGTTAGTTGTTGAACTTTGTGGACACTCAGATCCATTTACCCGTCAAGAATCATCACTGTATAAATTCTAATTCATCATGATAGGTTACTATGAAGCCCTACAAATACTTAACAATGAAACCTATTTAGAAACAAGGACGAATTAATGTGAACCAAATCCTAAGTTTGAATCATCACTTACAGATAAGAACTTGTATTCACGGGTGCCTGAAAAGGTTGGATCAAGCTCCTGCAAAAATGATTTTTGAATTGTTTAAGTTGCTAAAAAAGTAAATGAAAAATTAGAACAAAAAATGTCCATTAAATTTATGATCTTAGACCTGATATCGTTCTAGTGCATTAGATATCGCTACAACATCACCCCGACAGAGCTGACAAAGACCAGCATTGAGAAGATGCCCCTTAACACTATACTTCAAAAGGTTGCTGTTTAGCGACTGCCGAGCTATGGCTTCATATATCTCAATTGCCTTTGGGTATCTGCAGGAAAGCAATTACAATGTCAACATTTTTTATAGAGGTAAGCAATTTCAGTAATTCTTGTCAAATCTACTAATCTAAACTTCAATTCTTAGAGCGAGTAAGCAGATGATGCAACTACTGAGATTAGGAGATCCGACAGTAATCACAAGTACAGTTCATGAAGAAAGGGATGAAGTTTGGACTGGTGTTGCATTACAAAGTAAACAAAAACAAGCTGCCTTAGATCCTTTTTTAAACCCTTTAACCTGAGCTATATGTTTTGCTCCAAAACCATGTCATATGTAAATATGACTTTGCTATCTCAAACTTTTCTATCTTGGTTCACAAATGCCTCCAGATTTTTCAACGTCATCAACTGACCCACAGCCAGCTTGCATCAATTGGCTGTTCATGTATGCGTGAAAGCCATAATCTCAAGAGCTCTACAGTAAACTTCTTAATTGGCAAGGGATATTACATAATTAGAGGCCAAGCAATGCCCCTATCCCACTCATTTGGAGATGGCTGTGTGAATCTTGTCTTGCCACTTCATACCACATCAAGTGAAGCCGATAGCGAAAGGAGGAAGTCCCTTCGAGCGGAGTCTGATGAGACAGTAAACTTCTTAAGTGGAAAGGGATATTACATAATTAGAGGCCAAGCAATGCCCCTATCACATTCATTTGGAAATGGCTGTGTGAATCTTGTCTTGCCACATTATTCCACATCATGTGAACCCAATAGGGAAAGGAGGAAGTCCCTTCGTGCAGAGTCTTATGAGATCTTATTCAGGGAAGATATCTATTGCAAGCAGAGATCTAGGGAGAGATGGCTGAAGGAAGGAGCCAAGAACACAGAAATATTTCCACACGGTTGCCTCAGGTAGGAGGTCAAACCATATTGCTTATGTGCAGGTGGAGGGGCAGACAATTCAGAGGGAGGAAGAAATCCGGCAGCAAGCAGTTGTTTTCTACACCAGGCTTTTTACCGAGGAGCAGAGTAGGCCAAACTTCTCAGAGGATTTGTTTCCATCATTTGATGTCGGATGGGAGGGAGGCCTTGTCAGGCCCCTTCCTTGCAGAGGAGACCAAACACGCGGCCTTCTCTCTTGCAGGGGATAAGGTGCCCGGATGGTTTCCCCATGGCTTTCTTCAGCATTGCTGGGACATTATCAACCAGCATCTTGTGGAAGCAGTGCTAGAATTCCAAGAAGGCAGTGCGCATTTGAGGGGTATTAATAAGACCCTATTGGTGTTGATTCCCAAGAAGAGAGATGCAGATGCATTCACAGATTTGAGACCCATTAGCCTGTAGAACACCACCTATAAAATCATTTCTAAGCTGCTAGCAAGGAGACTTCAGGGGGTTATCGATGGATTGATTAGTGGGCATCAGGCGGCTTTCATTGGGGGAAGGTGGATTCAGGAAATTTTCCTTATGAATGCTTATATGGGATGAAGCAGCAAAATAATAGGGGTGTTGTCCTCAATCTGGACTTAAGAAGGCATATGACATGGAGAACTGGAATTGCCTTATCAAGGTATTGCAGAAGATGGGTTTCCATCACTTTTGGACCCGGTGGATTTGGTAGTGTTTCGTCAGCATCTTTTCCGGTGATCATCAATGGGCAGCCCTCAGCATATTTCTGCAGTCGGAGAGGGCTTCGACAGGGGGACACTTTGTCCCCACTTCTTTTTGTGTTGGTTGCCCACATATTGAGCCTTTCTGTGGTTGAGAGCCAAGGAGTTGGTGTGATCAAAGGCTTTCAGGCGGGTCAGTTGGTGTGGTCAAAGGCTTTCAGGCGGGTCATAATACTTTAGCATCTCCCACCTTCAGTATGCTAATGACACTATTATTTTCCTTACTAATAAGGTGCAACAGATGTATGACACCAAGCTGATGCTCCAGATGGTGCAGGATTTATCTTGTCTTAAGGTTAATTATTCCGAAAGCCAGGTCGTAGGCATCAATTTGGAGAACTATGCTGTTCGCCAGCTGCTGACATTTTTGGTTGCCAAATTGGGGAGTTTCCCTTCTCCTATTTGGGCCTCCTTTGTCCATAAGCCATTGCAAGGGTTGGTAGGTGATGGTACAGAGATGAGTCCAGGCTGGCAGGGTGAAAGGCTAGACTACTTTCTTATGGAGCGCGGTAGGTGTTGTGTAGCGCAGTGCTGGATAGTTAGCCTACTTCTTGTCAATCTTCAAGATCCCTAAGACAGTGGCGAAGAAACTAGAGTCCATCCAGGCCAGGTTCTTTTGGCATGGGAGTGGGAATACTCATAGGGGGTAGCATGATATTGCGTGGGGCAGAATATGCGAGAGTAAGGAAGCTGGCAGGCTGGGCATCAGGGATATTAGAGACTTCAATCTGGCACTACTTTGTAAGTGGCTATGGCGGCTGGGGACAAAAGAGGGATACCTTTGGACCCAGTTGATTAGAGAGAAATACTATTCTATATCCAGAGTGTGGGATCTGATTCCAACTAGAACTTACAATGTTTCACCAATTTGGAGGGGCATTAAGTGTGGACTTCACCAGGGCCAACATTGAGTCATTTTGGGCGATGGACAAACTTCTCTTTTTTGGTTGGCCAAGTGGTGCAGTGACCTTCCACTAGCAAACACCTTTACGTCTCTGTTCACTATCGTAGGAGGACCCTCTGCCACTGTGGTGCAGTCTAATACCCCCACTTTCAGGAGGAACCTTTATCCACAGGAGATGTCGCAGCTGGGACAACTGGTCTCTTTCCTTCTGAATTCTCTCCCACAATGGTTGGGGAAGATGCATGGCGGTGGAGATGGGAGAGGAGAGGTCGAATTTCAGTCAGGTCTGCATACGCTATTATCTCAGAGGAGGGTGTACATCACCGATGGGCTCCCCAGATTTGGGAACCCAAGAGTCCGCTGAAGGTGAAGTTGTTGGTTTGGAGGATTTCGCATGGACGACTTCTCACTCACGATAGGGTGGCTCTTTTCCCCCAGAATATTGTTACTTTTTGCTATATATGCGGAGAGGATGTGAAGGACATGAACCAGCTCTTTACAAGTTGCATGTTCGCGACAGAGGTTTGGGTGAAGATTGGTCAGAAACTCCAGCAGCCACTCAGCGGCTTTCAAGGGGTGAATCATCTTCTATCCAGTTGGTGTAGGAATTAGAGTCTGCCCGGGGAACCAGACCATTTGATGGCTTGTCCTCCACGCCACTCTTTGGGCAATATGGACCGCGTGGAGCAATGGAATTTTCAAGTTGGAAGCAAGGGCGGTCAATCAAATTGTATCTTTTGTTTGTGAGAGTGGTTTTTTGGCCTAAAGAGTCACGCGAGGTGGGGAATCACAGCCTCTCCTCTCTTTTTGTAATTGGGGGCTAGTGGGTAGTGGGTTCCCTTCTCTTCTCAAGGGGGTCATTTTGAATAGGGGTTTTTTGAGAGCCCATCACTTACATTTGTACATACCTTTTTCGTTTAATATATACTAGTGGTACTATCCACTTCTAAAACAAAAAGTCATGTTAGTATTTTTTTTTCCCCCATTTTGATAGGTGATGTGGGGTGGGATTTGAACCTAGACAACTAAGATGTAGGTGGAGGGCCTTAACCACTGAGCTACTCCTATGTACAGGTCATGTAAAGAGTTAAACTGAGAAGTAATATCTTTTCTTAGTATGTTGAACCATTTTGTTTGGTCCTTCCACCAACTCTCACGAGTTTGGTCTTGACTTCTAAAGAGCACCAGACATGGATGAGTTGCATAGCATATAATCTGACCAAGGTTTTAAATGTTAGTTTACAGAACCGGACAAGCCATGATGGTTTGACTTTGGGTTCAAAGGTCCGTTTTAGCCTATTTCCAGCAAGTCCAAGCCAGTTCTGCACAAATGATGTGCAGAAACAAATTTTTTCATGCAAATTTTTTTGTAAATTCATTCAACTAAAATAGGAACAGAACTACAGATTAAGTATTGCCAGATGATAGTAACATAGGTTCACAAGTTTCATTAGCAACTGCTCTCCCACTAATAGTTGCTACTCATAGCATGTCAAGGCCATGTCAATGAACTTCGGAAACTCTTTTCTTTTACAAGATCAACCAGATGATATCTCTTGGTATTTGATCAGCGCTTCTTCTAAATCAATCAAACTATGCAGGCCAATCCTCTCTAAACTTTTCTACAAAGGCCTACAGAAACATCTCCATTTTGTGGATACGAAAATGCAGAAAGTAGGATAACCAGAATTTCACAGTTTGCACTCTTTCTCATCATTACTTAAAAGATGGTGTTAACTGGATCATCCTTTGCCATTAATTACCAGACTACAGAGTTTTTGGAAAATAAATTGTAGTTTGCAGCACCAAATTTATTGACCGATAAATTGAGTAGTACAAACCAGAACTGAGAGGAAAGGTTCCGCACACTATCCCAAAGAAACGAAAATTAAGAATATATATTATCACATAGTATAATATTTTACTAGGCAACAGTAGTATTATCAAGTATCAAGTCAGGTACTTTGGAATTTGGTGTGCTTTATTTGTATTAATTCATACATGTTTGTTTTGATTTATTCATCTATGAGCTGGGCTGATTAAGTGTGCTGGGTTTGGATAGCACTCTCCATTGACAATACTGTTTTATTGGGTTCGAAAATTGGTTAATGAACTCACTCATCCGTGAGCTCAGCTTGATTGAATATGCCCTGTTTTATTTGTATTAATCCATATTCAAATTCACCTTTATCAGAGACAAAGCCTACATGTCTGTATTGATTTATTCATCCATGAGTTGGGTTTGAGTGCGCTGGGTTTGGAACAAGGATGGGAGTTTCGGTTTCGGTTTCTGGATCGCCCAGGCCCGAAACCGAAACGGTTTCGGTTTTGTTTCGGCCAGTTTCGGTCTAGTTTCAGACGGTTTTGGTCTGGTTTCGGCCTAAATTAATTAAAATGTTTTTTTTCAGTTTCGGAAATGCTACAGCACTTTCAGCTGGTTTTGTTTCGGTCACCGCTGAAACCGATACGTTTCGGCCGAAACCAACAACCATGGTTTGGATAGCACTCTCCATTGACGAGTCCTGTTTTATTAGATGGAAAATGAACTCACTCATCTATGAGCTTGGCTTGACTGCATCTTGATAACATTCTCCCATTAACAAGCTGTTCTGAGAAGATCTAAATTGATTCAAAGCTGTTCAGAATGAAACCAAGCAACTAGATAGAATTTTGACGTGGATTAAATCTGGCATGATCTGGATGTAAGTCTAAAAGATACAAGAGTCAGGATCATTAGGCATGAACAGTGAAAGATGAGATGTTAGAGAGTTGTTCCGAGTAACTATTTGGCTAAAACTATGAGATTACTATAGAGCTTAATCTCGATCAATCTGGCACAATTTAGGTCAAGATCACATGGGTGCCAATTTTGGCAGTCGATTGAATCTGGCATGGTTTAGATGTTGGTCTAAGACACAAATGAGTCAGAATCAAGAGATGGGCCTGAACAGTGAAAGATGAGAACTTGAAAGTTGATCCAAGTTTCTTCTTAACTCAGACTCTGAGATCGACACAGTGCTTGAGCTTAATCAATCTGGCACAATTTAGGACAAGATTACATGGGGAAAAAAACTAGCTAAAACTCCATATCCTTTTCCCTTTTATATACCATCAATAAACTTTGGAAGGATCTCAAGACAAAATCTCAATCATTTCCCTCCAAAAACTAACAAAGACAACCTCAATTATTTTCCCCAATGCCTTACACGCCTATGCCTTCCTCTACATTTCAAAATTATTCATGAAAACCTGCACGAAAGTACTGTAATCCCACAGCAAGACACTAATTACAACCATTAGCCTAGTTCTTGACTTTACCTCAACATCCACTAAGACCCTAAAACCATGTTCCCCACTTCAGATTATTATGACAGACAATAGCAGTTATGAATGTGCTATATTAACCAAAAGATTAATTTAGTCAAAATGCCTTACTGTTCAAGTTGAGCTGCAAGTTCAGCAACTTTCTGTTTGCACTGGTTCGCGCTAGTTGTAGATTCCTCACTTTGGTAAAGATCTGCAGCACGTTCATAGAAATCTATAGCCTTCTCAAAATTTTGTTCTGTCTCATGTATCTCGCCAAGTCCTAGAAAATGAAAAAGCACAATTCAATTTCACTTTCTCAATAAGGGAAAAATAGACACCTACCTAAGGAAATTTGCCAAAATAATGAGGTAATCGAGGATAATAAATGATACTGAAACTTTTGCAGGTATATGCCCAGAAACATTCATGTAAAATCAAGAAAAAGACCACGAGCACAAAAAGATTTTCATTGAAGAAACATCAGTAACCACCAGTCATCTTTTTTGCAATTTACCTTACAATGTTTTGCAGCCATGTTCAGCCGTCCAATCTCTAAGAGAAGTTCAACTGCCAGATTCAAGCACTGTGCAGCTTCTACAGAAAGTAGAATACAAATTGATCACTTATCTGAGAAGTTCATGCAGTAAAAACAGTATCATATGAATAACAAAGTTTAGCAACACAGCTAACCTCTACAACAAGAAGTTATATCATGAAAAGGAAAAGCAGCTTATATTGGAAAATGAAATCTAATTTGTGGGATACAATCACAGCCAAGGAACACATGTAAGCACTTACATGCATATGGGACATTTATGAGCTGCAACCACAAACATTTAACCTGCTGGCTTGGATGGTTTTGGAAAGCTGAAGTAATATCAGTTATCTTTCAAAATCTCATGAAGATTATACAATCAGCTGTCAACTGAACATCAAGTGTCTGTGAATGCATTCTAAATAGGATTCCTTATTATACGAACTTCAATTGGATATGGAACGCACAGGACCTCCGCCAGTTGTTTGGGAGGAAAGTTTTATTGCGTGTTTTAAAAGAATGTTGCACAAGGGCACTAGTTCTCCACATACACATCGGAGGAGCATCTCTGTAGATTATTTTCAACTCTAGCTCTTTATTTTATTACACTGTGTTAAAGGCCAGAACTCTAACCGAAAACCTTGGCATTGAGTTGAGAGTATCCTCTATATATGGAGAGGTGAAACTCCCACAGATTTCTGATATGGGACTAAACCACAATACCTCTCCTCACATCAAACCAACTGGTTTGGTAAGCAACATGGGTAGAGAAAAATGTCCACATATGGAGAGAGGATCCAATGGGTAAACCCGCTCTGATACCATGTTAAAGGCCCAAACTCTAACCCAAAACTTAGGCATTGAATTGAGGGAATCCTCTACATATATCAGTCTGGTTTTATGTCGAGCAGATCTACTATAGAAGCTATTTTCTTATTACGGCAATTAATGGACAAGGATAGAGAGATGAGAAAAGATTTATATATGATTTTTCATGATTTGGAGAAGGCATATGATCGAGTACCGAGAGAATTGACTTGATGGACATTAAGAAAGAATGGAGTCTCTCAAGGATATGTTGACTTGGTTCATGATATATATGAAGATGCTACTACGAGTGTGAGAACTATTGCTAGAGGGACTTGTGAATTTCTGGTCAATATAGGTTTGCATCAAAGTTCTGCACTAAATTTGTATCTCTTTGGGCTAGTTATGGATGAAGTAACAAAATATTTGCATGATGATATCCCTTGGTGTGTGTTATTTGCAGATGATATTGTCTTAATTGATGAAAGTATTGATGGTTTAAATGTTAAGTTAGAAGTTGGAGACATGCTTTGGAGTCTAAAAGTTTTAAAATTAGTAGGAGCAAGTCAGAGTTTATGCATTGTAATTATAGTAATGAGAGGGTGTTACAAGAAGATATGGTCCGAATTGATGGACAAAACATTCCTAAAAATAGTAGCTTTTGGTACTTAGAGTCTTTTATTCGAGAGAATAGAGAGATTTATGACGATATTGTACACAAGATTAAGGCAGGCTTGTTAAAATGGAAAACTGTATCAGAAGTCCTCTGTGATCATCATATACCCATGAAACTTAAAGGAAGTTTTATAGAACAACTATGAGGCCTGGTTCGCTATATGATACCAAGTGTTGGGAAGTACGAAAAGAACACATTAACAAAATGTGTGAAGTAGAGATGAAGATGCTAAGATAGATGTGTGGTAAAACTAAGAAAAAATAAGATTAGAAATGAGCACTTCCATGAGGACTTGGAGATAGCTCCAATTGATAGTAAAATGAAAGAAAATACACTCAGGTGGTTTGGACACGAGCATCATCGTCCTAACTCAGCATTGATTAAAAGATGCGACCAAATTTTAGTAGATGCTATTAAAAGAGGTGGGGATAGGCCTAAAATGAGATGGTGCTATGTTATTAAGAAAGACATTGACTTCTTGGATTTAAAGACGAATATAGCATTTGATAGGAATCCTTGGCAGAACAGGATTATGTAGCCGACTCCAAATAATGGGATAAGACTCTAATAATCATAATCATGTAGAGGTGAAACTCCCATGGATTTCTGACATGGGACTAAATCACAAAACATTCTACAAAAAGCTATCACAACAAAATCTGAAATGCAGGACTGTGGTTGAGAACAAACTACTTATGTGTGACCATAGCTGTCAAGGCGCCCAAAGCATTCTTGGGGTCCATAAGCACCTAAGCACTTAGGCACCAAGGTGGCATGCAAAACGGAATCGGATCTGCCCTAGAATCGGCCAAGGCCGATCCCAATCCAGATCGACCAGAATCAGCCGATCTGGGTCAGAAACGACCGGAATCGGCCGGATCGGCCATGGCCAATCTGATCCAAAATCGGCCGATCCCAATCTAGATCGACCGATTTCGCGAACCATGCAAGGTGGTGCCCAATGTGATCTCTCCCTCTTATGTGGAATTTAAATATCTAAAGGTATATAATGTATGAATAATCAAAATGCAATTATGCAATAAAAACATTAATATAACATGATTAAAATCAGAACAATCACTAAAAAAATATTAAAAGCATAATACAGTTAGATGGTTTTTTTAACATTTAATAGCTGTGACACAATTGTTATATTGTGAATAGTGTTGGAATATGGAGCTTGAGGCCCTATATTCTCCAATGCATAGATCCATACACATGCAGATCAACCTGCGCAGTCAAGTCGTATGGATCTGCACTGACCTCATAGGGTTTAGGCCGCCCCAAGGTGATGAGGCGGCAAAGATGCCTGCCTTGGCACCTTTTGTGGGTCCTCATATGACGAACCCTTGCATTTGGGTGCCTTCTCGCCTAGGCAGATGTCTTGACAACTATGAGCCACTTTGGTAGCCATTTTACCCTTGAGTATGTGGGGGTATGGGGGTGTAAATACATGGTTAAAAATACAACCAACTTTGGGGTGGTGGTATAGGTTAATCAACAGTATGGAAAATTACCAAGATGGGGTAACCAGACCTGTGCTACGCCGCTACCCTTGGGTAACAAGGGGTACTCTCTTTTTTGTTACAAAACAGTTTAGGCTAAAAAGTAGGTTAAGCTACACCTGGATATCTTAACCCAGGAGTACATAACCTGCTGCCAAAGTAGGCTAGCAACTCTAAATAATAACAAGAATGGATTTTTCATGAACCAAATTAACCAATTCAAAAAAGGACACGAGCTTTCTTATCACAAGTCATTATGTACGTATTGAGCCATAAACCACATGTAACAAGGTTGGATATTGACATCCCTTGTGATGGGAGAATTGAATATCTTAAGGTTGTAGTATGGACTCCCACTATGCACATACATGGAAGGTGGGTGCTAACTCAGGGCTATGAGGGTTTTGATCTCATGGACTTCACTAGGCCAAGGGGTGGCCCACATCTCGAGGGATGTTTAGCCTCCTGATGGCTTGGGTCACAAGTGATTCGGACTTGAACCTGTGTAGGGTGTGTTTACTCCTGGTCTTCCAGAAAAAGAGAAGGTTGAATATTGGTGAATCATCATGTAAGTTTGTCTACTTCATGGCTTCCTTCAACAGATATGTGTACTTATGTTTGTAGGAACATAGAAAAAGCAATAATGAAAATAGATGGTCCTAGAAACAAGTGAACCGCGCAGCTGCCTCATCATTTGGGCGTCAACCTAAGTGGTTCAGGTGTTCATTCCACCAAAGCCTTTTGAAAATGCTGCCCACTCCAATCCATGCTCAATGGGTTTGAATTTATATTGCATCACCAATAGAGCCATATTCTTCAAATAATTATCCAGGGGAGGGAAAATGAAAAATGGTCGTAGTATTAGGAATAAAAATAATCGAAATTGAACTACACCGTCTAATTAACAAGCTAGATGGCATCAGAGCATGCATAAGTATCTCTAGTATGCAAGTAAACAGGAAAAACCTTGTGAAGAGACTTTCTTATAGCAGTTTGCTGCATCCACATATGCGGAGGATGCTTCATGTTTACTGTCCAACTGTTTCAATACATCAAGAAGAGGATAGCATCAAAAATGAAAGTGGTTACAAAGCATATGCAGGCTGAAAAAATGAAGGAAAACCTTCAAATGAATGTTGGCGAGTTTGGTATAAACTGATCCGGCTTTATCCCCTGGAAAAGAAAGATTGTGTTGGCTAATAAGTATACATCACTTATTTCAGTTAGACAACTAGATGCTAGCTTCAGTATTTCATGCATGATCTGTTTTATGGCAAGAAAGAGAAATAAGATACATTATATCTATATGTCAGAAGATGTAGCAGGGAAATAATAAAAGCTTATCTTTTACAAGGCCAGTACTGACTGCACTGTGACACAGACATACTTGCACAAGATCATTCACGATACAAGTGGGAATAAAGATTCTTCCATGATACTAGTGAGAATCGGGGACTCAAACCTCACCCGGGCAAAACTCATAGTAAAACTTATTTGCAATACTAATTATTAACAAGAATAGGAAATATATAAACTAACTCAAGTAGATCAGTATGTAGGATCCTGATGTAATTTGTAAGTATGAATATGGTATCAATCGAAATAGTACTAAGAGGATCTATTGATCATAATCAGAGTAGGAATAGGAAACTATATGTATGATAAATAATCTATCCACACATATCTCAGTCTCTCTTGTTGTTTTAATTCATAGTATATAAATATATGGACAAGGTCAAAATGCAACAAGGCAAGCTGAAAACCAAACAGGATCCAACCTATTGGTTAGATTTTGTTGCAATATGATGCATATGTCAATGGTATTGTTCACGTGATGACTTATTGATTCAAATAATCCGCATTTTTGTTGTTTCCAAATGGCCAGTGCAAGAAATGTGTTCAAACCTTATATCAGCCACCAAATCAAGTTATGATTTCTTCCATGCAACCACCCTTTGGAATATTTCATTTAGACAAAAGAATGCATGTTACATTGCTGAAAAACATATCACTGAATTCCATCTCAGGCAAATGAAAGTAGAGATGATCTTAAGTGACTCAGATAGTCAAATCAATGGAACTTGCATTATTATCAATTTTGTAAAGGACTAGTGGGATATTGAGGATGGCTGAATATTATGTTCAACATGATACCTGCCATTAAAACCCACATGGTGCCCCAGCCTAGGTTGCATGTATATCCCAATTCCACTGACAATAAACACTGCATTGATGATGGGCATAGATATAATGAACCTCCCAAATGTGTTGCCTTTTCTATCCCTAACAAGTGATCCAACAGATACCATATATGAAGGATGATTGTAGAAAAGAGGTAGATTTGGTAACTGGAAAATATAATCAGTTATGTTAGCCAATATATGAAAGATATCTTTAGCAATACATGGTCATGTGTGTATATGGAGGATATCTGTGGCAGTATACACCCCAAATAATGGGATAAGGCTATGATGATGATGATGATGATCTGTGGCAGTATATGGTCAAATGTATGGAAGGTAAAACCGTCAAAGGGATAAGTAAATGGCAGAAAATGGTAATTATTCTAGCCAAATAGTTAATTTTCGATTTTACGCAGGAAGTTGACTGTTAAAAGAATCAAGTTTTGACAATAACTATGTACTATCAAATGATTTTTCCAATTTCCTCTTGTCCATCAAATCTTATAAATAATCAAATGATTTTTCCACTTTCCTTATATCTTATGAATAATGAATGCTCGTGTTATTTCCTTTTGTTTTATTCTTAAACATGCAGACAATTGAAACATGATGATGACAATAGTATACCACCAACTGTATTTCCCCTCCTCTTGTCAAGCTTTGGCCATAGCAGGACAGAATTCGATCCATAATTTTTCAGTAAAGATGTATATTGAGATATATATATATATATACATGAAAAAATATGCCAAAAATTGAGAGGAGTGTGGAGACAGACCAGTGCCTATTTATACACTCCCAGGCAAGGAAATTCAAACACTGAGATCATTATTTCTCTCTTTTTTCACTTGGAACCCACACAACTTGCTTTTCCAATTGAAGCCTCATCCTGGACAGACCATGTAAAAATCAGATCTACTGTCTCCCATACAGAAGTAGTATAGTAGAAGCATCCATAAGTACTTTCCTCCTCCTTCTTTGATGCTCCTATGGCTGCCCTTTGTATTGAATCCAAAACCTCAATGCATCCAAGGGAATTATGTCTTTAACTTGTCCCCGGCCCCACCCCACCCCCAACATTCGACTTGCTGAGAGATGTATCACGGAATCACATGGAATGACTATGTGAAAATTAATCGCCGAAGTGGAATAATTCTTGAATACAATCCCTTGGACACTAGCAAGAACCTCAGATATGATGCCTCCTCTTTTCCTCTATGATCTCCCAATCAAGGATGGCAATGTCGGTTTTGATTTTGGTTTCGGTTTCAGCTGGGGTTTTGGTTTCGGGCGTATCGGCTAGACTTGAACTCCCCTTAAGAGGGGAGTGTATCAGCTAGGGTGAAACCATATGTTTCGGCCGATACTGCCAACCATGCTCCCAATATTGGGTAAACCACTCTAGCGATGATCTTCTGTAACCTCCTAAGGTTTCAAAGCATCTTCCACTTATATATAAATGAAGGTTTAATCTCATCTTCACTTTTTATCTAAAAAGAACGAATTACTCTCTCCCTGGCTTCCCCCCAGAAAACCGGTGGATAGAGGCCACGTTCCTCCCTATTTTATCTAAAATGCGTCATCTGCACACTTCTATCTAAAGAGAAGATACATATGAATGCCCATTTCTCGCGTCCTAATGCAAAGGAGAACAAAAGATTCGAGCTGTTAATCTCCTCCTTTTCTTTGACTGTCTCACGACGATCGCCTACCGTGCGATTCGAGGATTCCAGGAAATACAGAAACGGGCGAGAAGAATCATCTCAAATGATATCCGCGACAATGGAACAAATAAAAAGTTAGACGGCGAAGGAAAGGGAGGCCTGCAATCCCAAATTTATCAAAAACGATGCCAGCATGCAACAAGAGAAAAACTCCGGGAGAACAGAAACTCCGTCACAGATCGGCCACATACATCGGAAAGTTATCAAAGCGGAAAAGGAAAAACCCCACGATCCACGTCGTGAAGCCGAACCATAAGTGACGAGACCAATCAGATCGAACAGCGGGTGCTCCCGGACAAGCATCAATGAAGACGAAATGGCAAATCGGGAGTCTTTGGTAGTTAGGAGGCATAGTGCCGATTTGATTGGACATCTAATGGACCGGTGTCACGGTTGTGACCAAATCGGGACTCGAAAAGATGGGGATGAGGAATGCGGGACGATCGCCGACGCCAAAGCGGATGGATCGCCTGCATGCGGTTGCCGAGGAAAAGGTGGGATCGAGGCACTCACAGGACTTAGCGAGCTTGTAGGAGTTGGCGGCCCGGTCGAGCAGCTCGGCGGCGTCCTCATACTTGGAGCCGAAGAATCCCCACCCGGCCAGCTTCTTCTCCGCCTTCCGCTCGAATTCCTCCCCCTTCGCCAGCTGATCCGCCATGTCTCTCTCGCTCTGCTCTCTCTCTCTCGCGTCTGCCGCCTACCCTTCTAAATACGCGCTATCTTGCAGTTGTTCTTCGGTTCCTTTTTGCTAGATGGAAGGGTGTTCGAAGGCGGCTCGGGGACCGGGGTGAGTTTCCAGAACAAGAGAAAACGGAACGAGCTGGGCTGGGCCGGTCGTGCGTGATCCACACGCAAAAACCGCTTTCTGTTCGGGCCCATTTGTTCTAAAATTATTTTAAAATAAGTTTCCGTCGTTGTAAAGGAAAAAAATGAGAGTGAAATAGAGAAATACCAAGGGAAAATACGATAGAAATTTACTGGAGAAAAATGTAGCCCACACTTTAAAACTATTTATTTTCTGATCTTTAATTACGAAAATAGGTTTTCTTGGAAAGTAATTGAGTCCAATCTAACTGCTAATCAATAGATGGGATAGCATCTCAAGTTGGAGGCCTCGGAGGAGGAAATTTTGTCACTTTTCTTGGAGAATTGGATAGATAATTCGATTCGATTTCTAGCTCAACCATCAGTGATTAATGTTCTAAGGATAGAGCTTATCGATATATATTAATGCAATGACACCAGCAGACATGAAACCCACCCCCATTAAGTCACATTGCTTAGAACAATATTATTACGTTACTACCCAGCATTTTGTGAGATAAACCTTTTCCTCCTAATCAGGATTCTAGATCTTCACAAAAAGATAGATTTCTAACAGGGGATTATATGGTCTAATAAATTATACCCTTTATTTTGTAAATTTGTCAAAAGTACTCTTAGCTGTTGCGGTGAAGCAAGGGGGGCGGCGCAGGTGAGGCTCCCCCGCGGCCCTTACTCCAGTGAGCAAGAGGATTCCATCATGTCCTCGGCCTTCTCAGCGTCATCTCTGGTCGCTATCGCCCCCGCGTTTCCTCGCGCCATTCCCTGTCGTCCTCCCCGCTCTGATATCTGCCACTTCTGCCTCATCGAGGGCTGCCTTGGCTGTGACTTCTTCGCCGCCAATGGCGCCTCCGCTGTTGCGACAGCCGAGACCACTGCCGCAGTTGGGAGGGGGGAGCCGTGGGAGGCAATCAGGAGGTAGCGGCGCGCAGGAGTCGAGTACTAGATTCCTGTGCGAGCACCGGCGGTGATGGCCGCAGGAAGGTGGGGCGCGAAGGAGCAAGATGTACAGGGGGTGAGGCAGAGGCCGTGGGGGAAGTGAGCGGCAGAGATACTAATAGTTGGTTATCATATTTAGACATATTCTTAAGTATATAAAGATGTTTATATGAAATAATATATTAATTTAGATATTATTAGTTAGTTATCAAACAACACTTAATAGAAGTCTAATATATTTTAAGTACTTATTAAATTATAATTTAGACAATAGATAGCAAATTAGATTTTAGACATTTTAGATAAGGTTATCAACGCTACCTTAGTGTCTCGTGACTTGAAATTATACCCATTAGATGTTGAAATCATAATTCCTCGTCAAGTTAGGGTTGAAAAGATACGATGAGATCGTATATTCTAGGTATACATTTGAATTTTAACATTTTCCACACCCAGAATTATGCAAATATCGTTTCTTAGACATATCAGGAATATTTTGATGATTAGTAAATATGAAGAGTATATTTGTAAATATGATAATTTAGAAGAATATACGAGTAAAAAAATCGTAATAACAAGGAAAAGAAAAGTACATTTCTGTGACAACTTGAACAATAAGTGGTGATCATTGTACTTAAGGAGTGGCCTAATAATAATCACTCGTATTTCCAAAGAGCAAAATAACTCAACATGTACTATTTTCGATAAATAATTTAGTTGACTAACTATACATATATATATATATATATTATTTCGGTGGAGACCTTTGATTAGGCTCCACTGTAATAAAACTGGGTCTTTAGATTTAAATCTAAGGTCTCGCCTCATCTGTGATATTCGCACGTCGTAGACGCGCGTGATAGGTGGGCTTTATTTTTTTCCTTTTTTGTCGAGTTGTTAAAGTGTGACGTGGGTCGCGCCGCTATATTATAGCATATATATATATATATATATATATATCGAACAGAAGAAATTTGAATATTGACGTTTGTAAGTCTCTTTTTCCTTTGAACTATTCAAAGTCCAAAAGTTCTGCTATAAACAAAAAAACAAAAAAAAACTTCTTCAATCAACATCTACCTTTCTCAGAGAAAATTTTGATCTCCTATGATTGACCGATCTAAAGGGCATGCGTATATAGAATATGAGTGATAAAGTCAGAAGGATCATTTCATTTTATCATATTTGACTCCCTCATCGGACGGTCCATCGATCTCCTCTAATCGAAGCAAAGAACTCATTAATCTTTATATCGTTTGCCCGTATCGAAGGAACCGTTGTTAACAGGTGAACTTAATTACAAAGAAAGAGGTTAGGAAAATAGAAGAATGCTCATTAATTTACACGAATTAGTTTACTATTTACACGAATTAGGTTATATCATCTTTTCTTAGAAGTACTATATATTTTATTTTCCACTTTTTATAAAATTAATGTTTAGTTTATAATTAGGTTCCTGAATATTTATGCGTGTTATATGCGGCCAAGAACTATGGCATTTTAACAGTGTCAAGCAATCAAGTGTTGATGTGTTAAAGTGTTTAGTGTTAGCATGTCCATATTAATTACGAGATGAATGAAGCAGCAAGATGAAGAGTTAACGGGCAGTTGCGGCAACGGGATTCTTGAAAAGGGCTTAATCATCAAGTGTGAGATTAAATAAGTTGACGCTTATTAGTATTATTATTTAAGATTGATCATATCGTGTGGATCGATCACACTCATTTTATATAACATGGTACGGTATAATTTTTACTATATATCGATTGATATAAAAAATGTCAAGTCGATTAATTAATTTTTATCTTTTCTTGAAGATTAAATAGGTTATAAATTTTACATATTATTCTGATAAAATTTAGTTAATTAATTTTTATTTTTTAAGATTAAATAAATTATAAAATATAGATGTTATCCTGATAGAAATAAATCAAGAAAAAGAGATGCTATAAATGAGGTATAAGAATTGAACCGAGTCTCTCAATTTTACGCTGACTCTAGTACCACTTTGATAGGTTCTCCATTATTAAAAAAATAAAAACTCCTCGCCATGTCAGGATTAGTATTGGGCTCAAGCTCAAATTTGGGCCCTTAGAATAGGTGACAGTTAGATCAAGAATTCTTCTTTTTTTTATGATTGATTATTACAATTTTTAGAATAATATTTACTGCACACTTGATGAGTAATCATTCTTTACAGACTATGTCAGTCAACGAGATTTAAGAGTAGAAAAAGAATGCATCAACATGGTCTAGTTAAAATACCAGAAATTTGAACACTACTCTGAAGCGAAAAACGTGTTGCACTTGTATTATATTTGTGAGAGAATTTTATTGGACAAGGACAGTATATATACCACCTTCATAGTATTAATAAAAATCTCTCGTAAATGTAATAAATATATAAGTAAATTAATTAAAAATTTCTGACTGTAATAAAATAGTCGTTACTGTAACATGGCTTATCTCTCTCTATCTCTCTTTTATTGTTGTGGATCGACTTGCACACAACTCGAACGAGAGCAAGAACACTTGACAACATTTTGAGTGTTGTCAGATATTTGAAACCTCAAAATCTCCCCCAACATGCTCCCAAATGTCATCTTAGTCAACTAGCATACGCTAAGGGTGAGAGGAGCCGTTTTTTACTTGGAAATAGAAAGATATAGTAATATGTAAAAATGGACGAATCATTTAACTAACTAATATGTGTAAATTGGATTGATTCTCCATTATCTTCACTGCCTCAATCACTTCCAACATATTTGACATCATAGAAATCGATCTTGATCTTATATTTTTATGATATAATATAAGAAATGGTTTAATAACATCATCTCAAATATTTAACACTCCTAGCGACACGCCACCTCACTCTCTTTGTACACAACAGCTGGTGCGGTGTAATTTGGAAGTGGTTTACATACAAAACCATTTTCTATGATGTACATAAACCTCAGCTCCAAACCTCTCTTTCCAAAATTTCAGCGCAGAACTTGTGAGGGCATGGAAGGCTTGGGATATAAGTAAGAACCTGGGTGTAATCTATAACGTCGCGTGTTTTTCGGATCCTCGTGGATCCTGTGTTTAGTGGTTGTGATGGCTATCATGAGGCCAATGTGGTTTGTGTGTGGTACGTGTGCGAGTTTCAAGGACTTATTGGGCCGATAGTCTGGGCCTGTAGCACCCTAGTATCCTCAGCCTATCATCGCGACAGGGAGGAGTGTCGCGTTCTGAACGCGACCGAGGTGACCGTCGCGTTCTGGTGGCCGCCTTGGGGCGTTGATCGTCTGCATGTGCGCCACGTGTAACGCGCAGAGCGACATGAAGGAAGGCGACGCCTAGGTCCGTCGCGATCAGGTCGCGACGATATGTCGCGTTCTCAACCGTTGGGTGTTTTTAAGAAACCCTAGCTGGACAGAATTGCAGTGAGTTCTGCTCGGCCAGGGGAAGGGAGCTGCGGAGATTTTTTTGCGGGAATCCGTGTTTTCGGCGTGCTCGTGCCGTGGGAAGCTCGCGTGGAGCGAGAGAAACACCGGGGGAGCGTTGTATCGCGTGTTCTTCGCGAGGTAGGGTGACTCCTCCCGTTTCCGGGGTGAAAATCGCGTGGAATACAGGGTTCGATCAGTTTAATGCTTTTTACACAATAGATATCATGCCGAGGAACCCATTAAAGCATGAAAAATACTAATTAAGGGTGTTTGCATGGTGTGGGTTGGTAATCCGTGGAGGGGATCCCGGATTAGGGTTTTCGTCTGCTAAGGCGACGGATCCCCCTGCCGCGATTAGGTGGCGACGTGCCGACCCGTCGCGTTAGGTTGTGAACGCGACTTGTTTGTATGTCACGTTATTTGTTGAAGGCGACCTATCGGGCTGTCGCTATCTGAAGGCGACGCAAGATCCTGTCGAGACTTCAGCCGAGAAGTCTATGCATGCATGGCTCATGCGATTGGTTTATCCGAATATCGTTATGTGACGTGTTTACCGATAACGAACGGTGCATTGGCACTTGTGGCACTCTGAGAGTGCATGGTTCTAGAGGCTAGCACTTCGGTTGTGTAGCTAGCTAGTTCTTTACGTAGTTGCGTGGTGTCACGCAAGCAGTGTTGTGGACAATTGTTACTTGAGGTTTACGTGACATTTCACGTGGTTTGTGTGTGACGTACACATCGTTCTGTGTGCGTAGCAAGTAGTACGACACCTACCGTGGTTACCTCTCTAGTTGGGTGCCCCAAGTTCTCTGTGAGCCAGGCTGTTAGCTCGGGGCTTTGTCCCGGTACTTGTGTTGTACCGTCGAGGTCTGTGTCGTCTGTCCTGGACACCCTCACTCCTTTGTTTGAGCTGTACGTCTGGCTGAGGGAAAGACGATAGTGGGACAATGACTCTTGTGTTTTGTTTTTAATCACTTGTAGCGCGCTCTTAGTTGGGGGTACGGACACCGGTTGTCGACACTGGTCCCCGACTAGTCCTTTTCCAGTGCCTCACTCTAGAGTGCTCCGGCCAGAGACCCTAGAGGTGCCAGGCATGGCCTGCGGTTGTGTGTCCGCAGGAGTGGTGTTTAGTTGGTCTCCATAGTTGTTTGACTTTTCCACATGGAGCGGCAGCTGGACCTTTCATCCGTGGCTGCGAGACTGAGAGGTAGACCTGTGTTAGTTTGTCCGAGTCATCACTGGTGTCGCGAACCAGTTCACGTGGCTCGTGTGTGACGGTCTCTACTATAGCTCGTACACATGTTTGGGTTTGCCGTTTATTTATTACAGTTGCTTTATGTAGTCAGCAAACGGTGAGTACATTTACAGCTTTAATATCCTGCTTAGTTGTTCTATAAATTACTAGCGTAGTTTACTACTTCTGTACCTGTGTTTTAGTTTGCTCGGTGTTGGGGGAGTTCCCTACTGAGCCAGTGACTAGAGAGGCTCACCCCTACCCCCCCCCCCCCACAGGTGAGGGCGAGGACGTTTCGTTATCGTCGTCCAGTTCGGAGCCGCGTCGTAGCGATGTTGGACTAGCACCTCCAACAGTGTAGTTTCTTTCTCAGTTGTACTAGTTTACCTCGGGGTATGCCCCAGGCTCCTGTACTTTCTTATACTTTTGTTGAAATTTGGCTATGTAAATCTTGTATATTATATATGAGTTGGTGAATCATATATGTGATCAGGTGTGTTCTTTGTGTTTTCACGGACATGTGTGATATCCCTTGCGAGGCTTCGGCTCGTTCGCGGGAGGCGGACTCAGATCAAGTTCGTTAGTGGTTTAACGGGCTTGAACGAGGCATTCCGTCACATTAACCCATGGTTGACACCCCTGGCTTCGTCATCTATGTCACGACTAGTCGACTTGTCGCTTCTAAAGGTGACGAGTAGATTTATCGCCTTCTAAAGACGATAAGTTTAGTGTCACATCCTCATTCTAATCACGTCGGCTATTTTGTCACATTCTGCTTTGTCGATGGCTAGTACGTCATGTGTCAGACTGTAGATGTGAGGAGGCGACACATCATGTGTCACGTTCTCTCGGGATTACTTGTGAAGTATCACGTGTCCTAACAGGTTGACGGTTTGTCAGGAGTCTTGTTAGATCTTTTAGGATCGCGATGTTGTGGCCATTGTGTTTTATTCTGAACGCAATGCACACGCTGTCGCATTCTGGGGTACGATCATTTTTAGTCGTCACTCGCATTTCCCTCTCCCTCTCCTCCCTTTTCCCCCCTTTCTTCCTCTCTGAGGCTTCCCTCCTTTCCCTCTCCATGGGAGAGGTTCTCCCTTGATTGAGGGTGGTGCTTGTGCTTGGCAGTCGTGGAGCATGCGTGGAGTGTGGAGGAGGTAGCCATGCTCACAAAAAGTCCCCAATGGGTTTAGCTCTTCGTTTTGAGGTAGGGATCTCCTTTCCTTTTTTTTGTTTAGAGTAGATGGGACTTGTGCCTACTATGTTTCTGAGCCAAGGTGGTTGTTTGTGTTATCTCCCCCTCCCTTGTGGTGTTTTATAACTGTGGGGTGGCTTGATCCCACAGTTTGGTTCCATTTCATTTTTTTTTAGAGTAGATGGGACTTGTCCCTACCAGGTTTCCAAGCCTAAGTGGTTGTTTGTGTTGTTTCGCCCTCCCCTTGTGGTGTTTTGTAACATGGGGAATTGTAGGGTGGCTTTATCCCATGGTTTTGTCTTCAGATTGGTATCACAAAAAGTTTGGCATCTTGATGCCAGCTGAGGGCGATGAACCCCTAGTAGCATTCTTGTCGAGACAGGTTGGCGGTGGCGTTTTCCCTACCCTCTTTGTTTCCCATCGTGGGTTTCGAGTGTGGACTCTAGGGCCGGTTCTATCTAGTGTTCAGCCTTCAGATGAGGAATGCGACAAGCTATGCGTCATGTTCATCATTTGAAGGCAACACTCCTATTGTCGCATTCTGGTTGCGAAGGGCTATACGTCGTGTTCTTCTTATGGAGGCAAAGCCCCTCTTGTCATGTCCTATTAGCGACGGGTCGATACGTCGCGTTCTGTTTGCCTTTGTAGTAGACACTTTCCTTTCGTTCTACTGAGTTTCTGACTGTGGTGCGTGTGCTTGTGTTGGCTAACATCCGTTCTGAGAGTTCCGAAAGGTGGACATGTACGTGCCTTGTACCTACTGGGCTTGTCGTGGTCTACAAACCAGTCGTGATGTGTACTTGTTGTATTGCTCGCCCCGTCTGTTCGTCTGGCACTCAGCACTTGAGGGTCTGTCCTAGTGTGCAGTGCACTTTTTGGATTGTTATTATTTTCTAGGACCACCGCCATCATGGGCTTGTTGGGGGTGGTCTTTGAGCCACTAGCGCATCCGTCGAGTGTGTCTCAAGGTGGAGGGGAAAACAGTGTTTGGACAGTGACATCGAGTTGTTTGCAGAGTTCTCTTAGTTGGTTCGGGTTCTGCGAAGTTTGGGGAGGCCGTGATGTAGTCCAACTAGTCTCATTCTCACTGCCTCACTTTCCGTTGGTTACAGAGCCATGTACAGATGTCAGGCGTGGGACTGCAGCTTGGCTAGGTTGTGGTTGTTGTTGTTGTGCTTGTGTTATGTCCACCTATCTCACTCTGAAGAGAGGGAGACAAGGACTGCGATCGAGCGGTAAGTCGCCAGCGGGAGCTTCTGACTGCCTGTGGCGGTAGCGTATTTACTGTTGTTGGGACGGTGTTTCCTTATAGTGTGCTTCCTGCATTGATTTGTTGCCCTAGCTTGCATGCCGGATGTAGCTGAGTTGTGCCTTGTTTTTAAGGGCGTCGTTAGTTTAGCACTTGGTCGTGGTGCCCTTTATTCCATGTGTCGTGCCTTGTTGGGCCTCTAGCTTCGTTGGAGTTTAGAGGGCTAGGGTGAGTGGGCTCCCATCTGTGGTGGTTGTGCCGAGGGATGGTGTGGAGCAGTTTATCCCTAATGGGCCCTTGTTTACGATGCTCACCGCCCTACTTCCTTCAAGTAGGGGCTGACTGTTGTAAAAGCTTGGTGCCAGACGATTGAGATGACAATTGTTGCACCGTATGTTGCCAATAGCGTGCGAGTGTGAGTGTGTGAGTTCTTGTGTTGGTGTGAGCTTAGAGTTGTGTTTTAAAAGTCCTCTAGGTATACCCTTTAAGATTGCACCTTTCTTTTTGTACATGTATTTTTATTTGGGACATGTTATACATATTTCCTTTGTTTAGTGTACTATGGGCGTATGATTTTGAGCCCATATATATGATGAATGGGATGGTGCCGTATCACTCTATTTGGCCAAGAGTAAGTTGAACGGCACCATCCATGTTAATGTCATATCACCCATGTTAACCAGGAGGCTAGGGAACGACAACAACACCATATATGACACATGTCGTATCACCTATATGTGTTGTATCACCTATGCTAGCCAAGAGAGAACGACAATGACACCATGTATGATCTATGTTGTATCAAATATGAGACCTATGTAACTTCAACAGCACCATATACATATGGTGCGATCATCACATGAGACCCATATGAGACCAAAAGAGAAACGGCAGCCCATATACCCTGTCGTTACCACATGAGACCTAAAAGAAATGGCAGCCCATGTACCTTGCCGTTATCACATGAGACCCAATAGAAACGGCGGCCCATATACCATGCCGTTATCACATGAGGTCCAAGAGAAATAGCAGCCCGTGTACCCTGCCATTATCACATGAGACCCAAGAGAAACAACAGCCCAATGAGATCGGTTGCCCAATTACCGTAGTATCAAATGAGACTCAAGAGAAATTTTAACGGCGGCCCAAGTACACTCAGTCTGCTTAAAGAAGATGGCCCCCTTTTCACATCCACTGCTATTTAAGAAGAAATCTCATCCCAAAGAAGGGTGGTGGAAAAAGGGGGTTGAAGCAAGCTTGTGGCGCAAGTTTTTCAAGGAGGTCTAGAGAGAGAGAGGTAAGGGAGCAAGAGTTTTCTTTCTTGTTTTCTGGTGTCTGGGAGAGGATGCGAAGGAAGGAGAGGGTGAGTGCAGTGATGAGAGCTTTGGTAGCAGAATCCATTTCCTCCATTGATGAGTTTTTTTTCCTTTTATTTTATGTTTGTTCCTGTTGCCTTCTATAGTACAAATGTCTTATTTTACTCATTAAGATGTGTGCCCTTGAGCATTTGTACTTGAATACATGAAGATGCTTGTTAATTAGTCTCTTCTGTGTTCCCTTTTGATCCTCCCCTCTTCTCGGTATGTATATGCTTTGTCATTTCTCATATCTCCTTGTGGTTCATGTCCCTGCACACTAGAAGAGCATTCATTGGGGTTTCTATATACCCTTTGGTGTCGTGAGTAGAAACCCTCTTCTCTCTTCCCCATTCTTCTTCTTTGTTGTTATGAGTTCACCTAAGTCTTCTCTTGCTCACTCTTTTTTTTTTTTCTTTTGAACTTTAGAACAGTGAAGGGATAACACGAGGTGACAATGCCTAGTGAGAGGCTTCCCACCTTTCCACTGGCACTACTAGAACCCCTCATAATAGCCCTCTTCTCTTTGCCTCGTTTATGTTTTCGAGTGATCTTCTGTTCAAGATATTTTATCTTGTGCTTTTGGAGTCCATCAACTCCTTCGTACGCAAATCTTAAGATTGATGCCAGATACCACCCTTTCACGGTGCGACGCACCCCAAAGTTGGTGTTGTCTCCATTGTCACTGGACAGTGAGCATGCCCCTCCTACATCCTTGTATAGAGGAGAGGTGCTGCCAAATTTTTGTTGAGAAGATAAGTCGGCACTGTGATGTGAATGTTTTGATTTGATCTGTTAGTGTAGTACCGTGCCGATTAAGAGGAGAACTTGAGTTAAGGGCAAGACCTTGTTAGTATCGATTCAGATAAGCCCATGAGTGATTGGCGAGTACCATGTCGTTTCAGGTGGTCATGTAGGTTAACGGTAGGGGTCTCGTACCCGTGCCGTTAGAGATGAACATGTAATTATGAGGGTTGATGGCAACCTCCGGTTTGGAACACCAATGTATTGACAAAAGAGAAATAATAATGATAATAAAAGGAATAAATAAATATCTCTTGTCCAAGTTGGTGCCATTTCCCACAGTTCCTTCATAATCAATCTAAGTTGTCAGGCTCCAAGACCCCTACTGATCCACCTTTTTTTTATAGCCATTTCAAGTGAATCAGTGATATCCCTCCTCGCCGACCCACTTCCCCATGGCCACTCAAGAGAAATCGGCACTCCTACACCCTTGCCGACCCTCTCCTTTACAGCACCAACCCCCGGTGCGGACTCATGTTCCGATCCCACCCAAAGGTGGATCAGCTCCAAGACCCCCCATCGATTCTCTTCTGAGCCCCGCCAATTGTTGAAGGGAAGAGAGTGGAGGAGAGCCAATCTATTGGTTGAAAGCCTCCAATCGATTCTCTCTGGGGCCTTTCAATTGCTGAAAAAGGGGAGGGAGGCCCAATCGATTGTCTCAAAGCTTTTTTTAGCCACCTTTAAGATGTCATCTGCAATCATTACCCATCTCACTCTCCCTGTCATCCCCACTAATTAGCAGGGGAATAAATCAAGGAGGCATGAACAACGAGTATGGTAATGTAAATTGCGCATACATTCGCAAATATCAGAGCAACTAATGAACAATAATTGCAATAAAACTCATCATTTTATTGATAATTCATCTAAACTATTACAACCACTACTTCAGAGCCAAAACATAGGGCTCAATGACTTTATTACATTTGGAAATGATAACTAAGCAACTAACTAAACTAACTCTAGGGTACTGGGAATAATCCATCGCTATGACTCCTAGACGCTCATCACTCCAGTCCATTCCCGTTGTTGTGTGTAAGGTCATCACTTGACTTACCTGAAAAAACACATAACAAATAACGAAGGGTGAGCGATAACGCTCAGTAGGACTTAATATCTCATGTAAATAGGCATGCTTTAAGTGATTAATATCTTGTAACGCAGGTTAACTAGAGAGAATGATCAAGTATAGTTTCAAGGAGTAATAGTACAAGATAACGAGAGATTGATGGCATACTATATCAAAAGAATGATAGCATGCGATAATATGTGAACGATAATACATTTTACAAGAGTATTGCAAAACTAGGTTGATAGAGAAATGACCATATAACGAGATAGCGTGAAATGAGATAATGTGTAAAGATATAACGTGTAAAGAGATAGCGTGTAACGAGATAACGTGTAACGAGATAACGTGTATGGTTGCACCACGGTGCACTAGACGAGTACGGCAATAGTCACTTTAGGACAGTAGCCGTTTAACGATAGTACAGTACGTCTGAACTCCTCAGACTAGTATTATAACAATTAGATGTCTAGCCAAATTAGTATAGTCAGAACCGGTGCAATGCAGAACACCGTCAATAGCCCCTGCAAGTATTTTCAGGTGGCTCTCTGCCCCCAGGACTAGATTGGAGGCCCTCGGACACTCTCCGTGCCCTGCACAGTAGGCATTCAAGTCAGTAGGGTCACCGGACCCATATTATGGTGCTAGACAATCATGTATAGTACAAGCAATAGGAGCCGCAACAGCTCAAGAGTCTCAAAAGTACTAGATGAATAGACGATTAGTAGTGAACGTGAATAGATGAGAGTACAAGGATAATAGATGATTTAGGGGTATAAATGTAAAATAACGTTAAACCACGATAGTAATAGTTGCATAACACCAGATCGTGTGTCGGCAATCTGGTAGAAGAAGTCACCACCGCCCACTAGCCGTGCTGTGTACACGAGCCAGGTGGTCCGGCGTGATCACAAGATAAGAGAGATCTTACTAAGGCCGTTTGGATCGTACTGATCCCTAAGAGTGTAACGGGATTTAAAGGGTACAACCAACTCATCGGCTAAGGACGTGCGCCAAATCCAAGAAGACTTACGGAGGCCTTGACAAGGAGTCTCTGGTCTAGTCGAGAGTATTCTCGATGGAGAGGTGGTCCAAGTCAAGATAAAGTGTGTAACGAAATGTTGTCCGTCTTGCCCCGAGTGCTCGAAGGCAGAGGGACGCGATAACGGTGTACAAATCACACAAATAAAACGAAGACATGTGTCATTTAAATAATAGAGAAATTAGGTAGTTAGTTTCACTTAATTACTAGATACATTATTGAGTAATTTACTAAGGTTTAATGGCAACATGTTGGTTAAGTGTGTGCAAGTGTATGAAATCAAAAGAGCATGATGGGTTGTGCACAAAGCCTTTAATTAATTAGATTCATGTAATTTATTGCACTTATTATTTATTCAGATCAAATTATGAATAGCAATGATTAATTAAGGCTAAATAATGGCTAATTAGTAAGTAGAGCAAGGGTATATAAGTAATTTTGGGTTCTGGCTGTTTTTCTGTTAACGTGACGGGGGTACCCGTCGCGACAAGGCGCTAGCCGCGACAAGCGAACCGGCCGGTCTGGCCAAGTTCAAGTGGATATCGCGGCGGCTTTGTCCGTCGCGTTCTCAACGTGACGTGACAGCGGGGCGCGACCCGGATGATATCGCAGCGGGTCGCGCCGTCGCGATATCAGAAGGGTCCGGCCCTTTCTTCTATTTTTCCAGGGCGGATCCTGTTTGATACAGGGTACTTGTAAATTCAATATAAAATTGCACGATGATCCAAAAATCACAAAATCAGTTTTAAATGATAATAGACACATAGATCTATCAACCTGTACAGTTAATTTGAAAATAGAGAAGGTTTCGGTATGCTTTGATGGGTGACATTTCTATAACCTAAACATGCGCATTTAAGGTTCAACGAATTAATTAACATAGATACATGCACTACAAGAAATGAAGGATATGTAGACGGCTGAAAGCCGTCTACGTAAGAACAAGAACCGTCTACAAAAAGTTTTATAGACGGCTATAAAGCCGTCTAGAGAGCCGTCAACGAAAATTCCGTCTACATACATACGTAGACGGTTTTATAAGCCGTCTACTAAGATCTATATGTAGACGATTCAGCCGTCTACGAAGATAGGTAGACGGCTACAATAAGCCGTCTACGATAGATATAGACGGCTACATAAGCCGTCTACGAATATAGGTAGACGGCTTCTTTACCGTCTACAAAAATTTAAGTAGACGGTTATTAAGCCGTCTATAAATGTTTATGTAACGGTTTCTAAGCCGTCTATAAATATGTATATCGACGATTTATAAGCCGTCTATATAACTTATGTAGACGTTTTTAAGCCGTCTACATAAACTTATGTAGACGGTTAATAAAACGTGTAAATAATGTTTTGTAGACGGCTGAAGCCGTCTACACATTTCAAATTTTTTTAATATTTAATTTATTTTTATTTTTTTTCCCTGTTAGTACAGAAATCAAAACATCATTACTACCATGCACACACAAATATTTAAAAACACATCATATACATACAATATTAATACCATACACACAAATTATCTAAACACATCATAAACATATTCAAAAGAAATACAATATCTCACCCACTATAATAATCTAATCATCATCATCATAATCATCAGCAGACTCGTCACTCTCCTCACACTCAAGCTCACGCCCAAGACGAGACGGCTGTGATGGCTGAGCAGTATATTGCTGCATGAAGGCTCGCATCTCTGACATCTGACTGCGCAAGTCCTGTAACTCCTGGCGATCCCTGCTCCTCTCTGCACACAAGTCCTGTAACTCCTGGCGATCCCTGCTCCTCTCTGCACACAGCTCCTCCATCTTTTTGTTTTGATCCTGCAACTGCTGCTGCAACTGCTGCACTTGAGTGTGGTAGCCGCCTGAGGAGCTCGATCCCTCTCCCCTCCCGTACCAAGTGCGGAGCGTCTCAGCCTTACCCGCACAACGAACACGTCCAGGCCTATCTCGTCCCATGACAGCTATGAAGGCATCCTCGGCTAGAACAGGAGCGGCATCATCACTCTGGAGGGAAGGAGTCGTCATCTGTGTCATCTTCTCCTACAATTAAAAATATATTTCATTAACAAAAATGAGAAATTATAAACTAATTTATTAAAAATAATTTATCTAAGACCGATACACTTACAAAACGATCCCTGCTTTCGTCATCAACCCACTGCTGGGTACCGTCAGGGAGGTCTTTACATCTCCCCATCTTAAAAACCTCTATGCGATCGGGCTCACGTTGGTGAGTCTTCACCTGTAAAAATTAATTGTATAATCATTAAGTACGAAAAAAAATCAATAGAGATTATTAAAATTACATTCAATAAAATAAAAACCTTACAAAATCATCTTTTAATTGATAAATACTGGTACCCCCGCCGATACGTCATATTTTGATGCGTACGATTCTGCTTGTTACGCTCGGCAATATCCTGTAAAGAAGAAGACAATTCATATATTTGAATATTTGATAAAATCTGAAATGAAAAATCATAAGTACATATGTAATTAAATCAAATATTTTACTTGCTCCTCCCTTGAATTCCATTTTTGACACATTGTCCGCCAATCAGATGGATCAACACCAGGTGGAACAGATGCAACAGCATCCTCAAAGGTCTTGCCTTATAATGCTACAAAATAACAATTACAAAGTTAACAAATATTCATTATCAAGATAAAAAACAAACAAATACTTTTTAAAAAAATACTTACTTTCGACTTCAACATCCCACGCCAGCCTTTGTGCATGGCTGTCATATGTTGTAACATTTCCTTATCCGTCTGAGGAGTCCGATCCCAAGAATACCACATCTAACATATATTACCAATCTAATTTAAATATCTCACAAATACACAATATTCACTTTAATATTAATCTATTTACCTCGAGATCTCGAAATATTCCATTCTTTGTCTCTTCAGGTAGTTTTGAAAAAAATTTCTGCCATAGTTTGCAATGCAGTCTGATGACAATGCCCATACGACTTATAAAATTTGTCCCTTGCTCGCCTACCCCGTATCCACCAATTACTCTCACATTCCATTTCTGTCCAGGCTCTAGCCTCCTCTCTGTGGCACCTCTAGAGGGACCCCGACGACCACTCCCTCGACCCCACGATGGTGTCTCTATGTAAAAACATATACATAAAGAAAATGATTAGATTTTATGAAACTAAAGTAAATATAAATTGTAATGCTACTGAATATAAAATATACCTGCTACAGAAGAAGATGCAGATGCAGCAGAAGACGCCCCTGAGTGATAGGAACTACGGCTTGAGAAGGATGACCTGCAACAGAGTCTTCAGGTGAATGAGTTGGCACGTCATCCACAGTCCGTGCTCTCCGAACACGAGATCCCCTGCGCGAACTCATATCTGAAAATATTGATATTGATAAGCAGCGTATATAATTTACAAAGAAAATTTGACGGCATCTCCCCTATATTAGGAGCATATCCACAATTGAACCTCCTGTGGAAAAAATTTTATTTGCAATATGAAGAATGAATAACATGAGGCATTAAGAACCAACTTTACAGGCAACAGGAAATGCAATTACCATGTCATTTTCCACAAGTCGCATTTAATATTAACATTAAAGAGTCACATTCTATAATAGAAAAACATAACATAATTACAACTCCACTTAAATCTCCATATATTCACCAACTCTCACATTAATTCCTTCAGTTACATCAACATCAAATATTTCTCCATTGATAGGAACATCAACCAAATTTTCTTGATAAGCTTCAACAATTTCATCCTCAGGCACTTCTTCCTGTTCTGCCATGTTATAATAGTCTCGGGGTTGTGCTCTTACAGGAATGATCCATCCTGTTCTTCTATTATCATCTACATAAAACACCTGCTCTACTTGTTGGGCAAGTGCAAATGACTCATTTGTCCCAATTTTTGATTGATGTTGAGACTGATATCCCATATTTGTCAACTTGGAATCCCTTGCCTTCATGATAAACATCCCACCAGTCACATTCAAACAATATAACACGTCTGTTATGGTCAAAACATATTTCCACAACATCCTTAAGATGTCCATAATAGCCATCACATTTATTATTAAGATCTGCAATCACAACAACACCACATAATTGAGTCTGCTTGTATAATCTGCAGTTCTTGTACGGAACCTAAATCCATTTGCAATATAGCCTGAATGTGAATAAGCAATTCTTGATGGTGTTTGTGACAAAATTTGGATATCTTGAGTGCATCGAGGATCATTTGCATCTTTTAATTCTTGGACATAACTTTGAAACCATTTTCTGAAATCTTTCTCGATTCCTGTACAAGTTTCTAGTCTTTGTTTATGCTCAGCCAAAAAAGGATCAATCTCCTCTATCTGTTTCAAAATATACGTATGTGCCAACTGCACTTCTTTCTCAGATAACACACGATTCTCAACTTTACCCTTCAAAACGCCCTGGGGGATTAAAGATTGACAAGAAATCATCATCGTCACTGCGACTAGGAGCGCCATCCCAATTTCTTTCTGTACGATTAAACTGAGTGACTATATTGGGCAAGTACATAGAACAGAACGAAATAGTCTCCTCAAGAAGATAGCCTCCACAATTGAACCTTCGGTCATGCTTTATTGCGCACATAATCTTTCAACTTCTTCAAGTATCGTTCTATAGGATACATCCACCGGTATTGAATAGACCAGCAATTCTAGCTTCATAAGCCAAATGTGATATCAAATGAATCATGATAGTGAAAAATGATGGCGGAAAAATTTGTTCTAACTTGCATAGAACATGAATCATGTAAGTATACATCAATGTCATTTCCGGGCTCTTTAGGACCAGGAATGAGTAAAGACATCATGGTATATGTTTGCTTCATACACATCCATGGCGGTAAGTTGTAGACAACTATCACCACAGGCCATGTACTATACTGCTACTCATGTTTGCAAATGGATTAAACCCATCACTTGCCAAACCGAGTCTGACATTGCGGGCTTCAACACAAAGTCTGGATAGACATTGTCAAAATGTGTCCATGCCTCAGAATCAGCAGGATGCCGCATCTCCCCATTTTCTTGCAACGTCCGACCATCCTTATGCCATGTCATCCACTTAGCTACCATAGAAGACATAAACATTCTTTGCAATCTGTCTTTCAGAGGAAAATAACGCAAGATTTTCTTAGGTACTCGCTTGCGTGTAGAAGAATCATTTGTAGGTGCGATTCTTTCTTTATACCTCGGTGTATGACATTGCGGACACTCATCTTTATGTTCATTCTCCTTCCAAAACAATACACAATCATTCTCACATGTATCTATCTTCACATGGCTTAATCCCAAATTTCTAACTGCCTTCTTAGCTTCATACCATGATTCAGGGACATAGGCTCCTTCTGGTAATATTTCACGCATAAGATCAAGGAACATGCCCATACAATTGCCTGTGACCTGATTCATTGTCTTAATGTGTAGCAGTTTTAAAAGAAATGTCAATCTACTCACTTTCTGGCAACCGGGATACAAAGGTGTTTCTGCATCATCTAATAGTTTATAAAATTCCTTCGCCTTTGCATTTGGTTCATCTTCATCACACTGAGCAGCCATATCAGCATCTTGCAGCTCATGTAACATCTGAATTGTATTATCAGCAGTCATCTGTTGTTCTTCCTCATAATCTCCTCTGAGGATATGTCACCAACGGGTTCCTCTCCATGACACACCCAATTTGTATAATGAAGCCATATCCCGTCACATATCAAATGAGTTTTCACTTCATACCGAGTGAACTTCAATCCATTACAACATTTTTTACATGGACATTGTATCAACTGTCCGTTATCTCCATGCCTGAAACTCCTCCTATCTTCATGAAAAGCAAAGTCCAATAGTTCTTCAACTCCTTTCTCATACCTAGGATCCAAACGATCCGTAACATTCATCCAACTCTTATCGACTCCAGCCATTTCAAAATAATCTAGAATTAAGAAGTAAAAAAAATATATCAGATATGAATCAAGTCACATCATATGTGTAAACTTATTTAAAACTATATGACATAATTATATATGAAGTATAATTTAGTAAAATTTCGGCAGCATCTACTCTATATTGGAAGAAAATCCACATTTTCACAAAAGTCTATATTCATACATTCCTGCAAAGAAAAGGGGTACCTACATGAAATCTTGCCCATCTATGGATATTTGATCATCTGATGTTCTTTATTATATGTGTTTTGAGATTATCCTAAAATTTCGACAGCATCTCCCCACACTTCTCCAATACCACCATTATTTACTAATTTTAACTATGCTCAAAAAATCACTTGCATAAAATACAAGTGATAAAAAGAGCATTAAAATTAGCAGGTATATTGGAGAAGAGCGAGAAGATGCTGCCGAAATTTTAAGATAATCTCAAAACACATATAATAAAGAACATCAGATGATCAAATATCCACAGACTGTCCAACTTGGACAATTCAAGACTATATGCTCGATATATGCCATTACTATCAAAAGACAGTAAAAACATATATCATAACAAAAGTCTTGAACGGCAAAAAAAAAAAAAGGTCCACTCATTCTTACATCCATATGTTTCATCCAATGCTTGCACCCTGCATTAAAATACATTCACACATCCTGCAAAAAAGATATTCAAGCATCCACACATAATAAAAAAGTTGAGCCACCACCCAGGCTCGCTGGATTAAATAAAGATGAGCCACCACCCAGGCTCGCTGGATCTTACCTGAACAAAGAGCCTCAAAAGATGAAGCAACTACCTCGATCTCCGCAGCTGTTCCAAACAAAACCTGTCGTCATATTTTACAAAAAAATATTTAATAAAATGTATAAGAGGACTTGCATATAATATATATGTATCATTAAATTTCCTAAAAGATGCAGATAATGGATCATGCTTTGCTCATTATATAATATATTAATGAATGTATTCCCCACTTAGATACTAAATCCTAGTATTAATGCCTAACAAGATAATTTATTTTTTTCACAGAAGCACCTGCACTGCTTTGCTCATTACAAATAAAAACAAGATATTAAAAGAGAGGACATTTCAAGATTATTCCAGATTCGAGCTCAAACATGAAGATAAGTCAAACTTACTTTAAGCCACTATCCTGATGCAAAACAATCCCCGTACCCCAATTTTAGGTGACAAATGAGGATAATTTAAATTGGTTTATCCTTACATCTTTGTGACATAACAAACGAAAAATAAAGGATAACTTGGAGTTCATTCTTATCTTTATACAAACCTGGACAGGTTTGAAATATTCTAATCATTCCTCTTTGGTACAGAAGCTCTAAAGTGATTCAATATCTTTGCCGTATATGTAAAGTAATCACATCAACTCTATAGAACCCATGTCATTTGATTCTGCTATGCTCCTCCCATAGTCTTGAAATTTAGGGTGGCTGATTAACCTTATCTCTTGAATGTGTAGCCACTGCTACTGTCGAGAAGTTAAGACATGAGTTGGGTTATTCAAAAGATTCTGTTTATATTTTTTTCTGGACTATTTTTTGTGGTGTTTATTTTTTTTCTCCTTGTGAATGGAAAACATATTTTTTTCTTCTTTGTCTAGTTGGTATACAATGAAAGAATTTATTTGTGACTTCCAAGTTCTAAATATTGCAAGCTGCTGAATTTTCATTGAGGAGGACAGTTATTGAAGTGAAAGACAGTGATATACTGATATCTACTAAGTGAACTCCTCAAAACTGATTTGGTCTTTGAATTCTAAAATCTAACTTGCTTTATTATCTGAAGTTTCAACATAATATATGGATTGTTGTCCTGTTGTGTTTAGGCTCGTGATTTACTCATTTCTAAGCCTCTACTTCTAATGATGGGAAATAAGAATGTTCAACTTCATACATAACTGTGGCTGCTGGACATGCACATGACACAGTTAAGGTTCTGATCTGTCCAAGCATAAGATGACGGGCACCTTGTACCTCCGTCTCACCCCCACCCTCCCCCTCCGGTTCCCTCCCCCCTCTGTCTCTCCTCCCTCCCTCTCTCTCTCGTGCATCCCTCCCCTCCGGTCACCCCCTCCCACTCCGATCGGTCCCTCCCCATCTGTCTCACCCCCACCCCCACCTCCTCCCCTATCTTATCCCCCACCCTCCCCCTCTGTCGTGAGGGTGATACAGCGCAACGGCGATGACGAGGGCGTTGCGTCGCGACGGCGAGGAGAAGGGCAGAGGCGTGGCGGCGAGCAGTGAAGGCGGTGCAGCACAGTGGCAATGGCGAGGCGTCCCCGGGCCCCCCTGCGCAGCGCCCGGCCCCCCCTGCGCCGCGCCCCCCGGCACCCCCACCCCGCCCCCCCCCCTCCTTCCCCTCGCCACCACTGCACCCCCCCCACCCGCCCCCCCCCCCCCCTCCCGGCCCCCTTGCGCCCCCCCCCCCCACCCGAAACCCCCGACCCCCGGGCGCCCCCACCCGCGCCCCCCTCCTCTCCTTCCCCTCGCCCCCCCGCACCCCGCCCTCCCCACCCATCCGCCCACCGCCGGTGCCCCCCACCCCACCCGAGCACCTGTGCGCCACCGCCGCCCCCCCCCCCACCCCCCCGGCCCCTTGCGACTCGGATCGAAAGAGGTAGAGAAAGATAGAGGGGGAGGACGAATACCCGGTACTGCGACGGCGACGGCGACGGCGGTGTCCGCGGCAGACGGCGGCGGCAACGTCTCCGGCGTGCTGGGCGAGGGCGACGTCTCCGGCGTCCTGGGCGAGGGCGGCGTCTCCAGCGGGGCGGGCCAAGGCGGAAGGGCGAGGGCGCGGGCAAGGCGAAATGGGGCGGGGGAAGGGGACGAGGGCAATTAAGTTAGAGGCGATACGTAGACGGCTACAAAAGCCGTTTACGTATAAAGGATACGTAGACGGCTTACAAGCCGTCTATATATGTATATAGACGGCTTTAAGAGAAGCCGTCTACGTATAAAATATACGTACACGGCTTTATTTAGCCGTCTATATATCCTTTTTATGTACACGGTTTTTGAAGCCGTCTATGTAAGGTATGTAGACGACTTAGTAAAGCCGTCTATATATCTCATATTCATAGACGGCTTTTATAGCCGTCTACAAATATTGTTTTTGTAGACGGCCGCGATTTTAGCCGTCTACATATCCTTCATTTCCTGTAGTGATGATGAAAAATTTCGAAACTAGGGGCGTTCGAAAGCTAACATGATGTAGTATTTATGTAATTTTCTCATGATATGAAGTCAAGTATACATGAGGTTTCACAAGCAATATGAAGGGTTGGGTGCATGAATCTAACAAAGATTCAAAGAATTAATTCTCCCTCATGGGGATCGAAATAGAGCGAAACTAGGGGCGTTTGAAAGCTAATATGATGTAGTATTAATGAGAATTTTCTCATGGCATGAGGACAAGTACATGCGGGGGTATAGAGAAAACATGAGAATTCAAGTTCATGATAACAGCAGGGTTCAAGCATTAATTCGCCCAAATGGATGAGCGAAATACAGCGAGACGAGAGGGCTTTTGAAGAGGTTCATGAAGTCTACTTAGGATAATTTTTACACGATTTAGATTGAGAGATTGTCTACCTTTCATGCGTTTAAGAAATCCTAGGGCTTGAAGACGAGGTAGAAGATGAAATCCTCTTACTCCAAGCTCCTTCCTTCTTGCTCCTCTCGTCTTCAACTCCTCTCTTCGTCCCCTAGAGCTTCAACAATGATCTATGGGGTGGTAGGGTCGAATTAGGGTGTGTATGGCTTGGTTTAAAAGTCCTACTTTATTAAAACTCATCTTTTCCTTCAAACTCTTAATTTTTCCTTATTTATCCCATTATTTCTTGCATTATGCCACCTAATAGGATAGATGAGAGGCTAATTTCGTGGGTAAAGGGTTAGGGTAGGTCAGGACTCTTGTAGAGATATTTATAAGCTAGTTTAGTCATTTATCTTACCTCTTTTTAATTTATTTAAATATTAACTCCGAATTTACACATTTTTCTCCTCCCTTCTAACATTTATCACTTAGTTGACTTGGGGAGAGATCTAATTTCGTGGCTAATATGTTAGGATGGGATGGGGACTCTTTTTAAGATAAGTAAGAGTTAAAATAGTCATTATCTTAACCCTTTTCTATTTATTACTATTTTTAGGTACGAATTTAGTCTAATTACTTCTCATCTCATGATGGGCTTTTCTCATTTGAGCCCAACAATTCATGTTAGGTCCATTAACCAAACCCATTACTAATTTAACTTAATGGGTTTTGATTTAGTTTCCAATTATTCACCATTTATCCTTAGTAAATCTATTTATCACTTATTCAAGTAATTTATTTTTTAATTTGATTAATATTATTCATGCCATATTTCTAACCTTCATCATTTGGGCTCTTACTTTGGCCCAATAACTCGTGTGAGCTTAATGTACAACCCATGTACTTACTTTACTTAATGGATTTTTATTATCCTTTTATTAGAGATTTAATTCATGGCCAAGATTGTTCGTTGGTCCATATATCCTAATGGGCTATCGACCCATATTATTTAAAGTCTATCCACATGTTTATTTTAATTTATAATCTACTTTGACTCATAAAATAATGGGTTCTCCGACTTATTCCTTAATTACGATAATAAGTCGCGTAAATTCTTAACTTAGTCTAAATGATTTTTCTATGTCCAAATTTCTTGGTAGGTCATTAGAGAATATTATTTAAAGTATACATTATTTTTACGGAATTTTATAGGGTTTTATACACATGCAATAATGATGCGTACTTTTAACTAATTGAATTTATTAATTAATAAAATTTTAATTTATTCATAATTTTTAATTAATAAATTTTCCGGAGTACTACACTCCTTTTGTTTATTGCTTTCCTCCTTCTCTCTCTTTTCATTTATGGAGCCTCTATCTATCCATTACCACTCTCTCTTAAACAAGAAATAACAAGCAATGCACCACCCCCCACTGATTTATCACCTCCACATTTCAATTCAAACATCCACCGAATTACCCCCTCCCTCCTCCCACTGTTCCATTTATTTTAAAACTCCTAGACAATAAGAAACGAAACAAAAAAAACAATGTTAATAAAACAACTAGATAACAAATAAATCATCAACCAAAAGAAAGGTGAATCAAACAATCTCAAGTAGACTAAATAAGTCAATTTAGATTAAATTCAAAAAGGGAAAAAATTGCAAATCAATAACAAAGAGACATGATAATTTTAAATCAATTCTAACAACTTCAAACAAATGCAACAAGTCAAAAAAAATGACTTCAAAGCAAATCTAAAATTTAAGATCAAATAAAACAACTTAAAAAAATCAAATCAAATAACTCCAGGTTAAATATTTTAACTTTGAACCAAGCTCAAATAAAATTCCAACTTCAATCTGCAAACTGAAGATGGAAAAAAACAAACTTAAATAAAAGAAAAGGGTCTTAAATCAAATAAAGTTTTGTGTCCGGGCAATCAAAATGAAATCAAAGGGATAAGTTAAGAAAATAACCCCAAAGCAAACCAAACATAACCAAAAAGGAAATTTTAAATTAAATCAGATCAAAATATTCCATATCAAACTCAAGTCCTTTCAAAATAATTCCGATAATGCTAAAGTGCATTAGGTTGCCTCTGGGTGACATAACCTGATTATCTCATGTTAGGTCTAATCAATCTTATATTCTTCTGCACTCCTTTTATCAGATGTTACTTTTTTAAGCTATAAAATTATTTTCTCTGGCGATTAATCAAGAATTTTATCTCTCAAAGAGATGTAATTAACATCGTTGTATTTAGACAACGACGGATCGTTGGTCCCGACCTAATATACATTTTCGTTTGACGAAGTCAAACGACACACAAAGAGCCCTAAAGCCCTCCGACTCTCAGAGACAGACCATATTGTCACTTACGTGATTGTCACGCCTGCGTTATTTGATTATCGATTTATCTTTTATCGCCATGACTTGATTAGCACTCGATGAAACTTGAATCTACAATATACATCTATATACACATGAGAAAATGATAAAATCCAAACAATAAGATAACCAGATGGATTATCACAAATTCATTTTCACATGTACTAAACTCTTGTTATAGTTATTTGAATTCATTACTTATCTTATTAGACTATTATTTCAACCCTTTTCGGGTCTTCAGATCCATGAGTGTCGGTCCAACGGTTTGGTTTGGTATTTGGAGGGCTTCTAGGTATCAAATTCTTGGGTAGTTACATATAAACACCTATATCTGTTGATGGCAAGTCGCTTTTATTATTTTGCATCCATGGTTAGTTTTTGGTACTATATTTTATTGTCAATATTTAAAATTTTAATTTATAATTTTATCTCATTAATATGCATGAAGAAAGCTAATAGCATGGATTGGACAAACAAACAACAGGAAAACACTACTGTAAAGTGAAACAATTAATCGTTGAGCTTTACAGTGGCTTACAATTCACCAAACAACCGGAGAAATATATATTCGCCCAATAAAAGATCGGAAATGCATTCAGAAATACAATAAATATTTTTTAAATCAAAATTCGTGAATTTGATTTCAACCCAAATTATTGTGTGTTCAATTCATGATGGACTTGGCATGAACAAGATGAATTTGGATCACACCCAATTTAAATTAAACAGATCACCAATTTAACCTCAACCCAGTGCAATGCAACTCCCCCAAACCAAAGCAGAGAACTAGCTAGCTAGATCATCTGCCTGTGCGTACCCGGAGTACTCTGCAGTCCTAGAGACCATCATCATCATATGTTATCTGCCGCCCCCGGAACAGATCATCTGCACTTAATTGGATGACTACAAGTCATTAACCTACATACATATACTGCTCCTCCTTGCAGATGCAACGCTATTGGATCTTGGGCTGGCATTACGTGGGCTGGATTGAACTCCACTGAAAGATGCTGTTTGCTGCGGCACGATCATAGAATACATAGAATAATAAAAAACACCAGGCGAAGGGAAGTGACTGAAAGCCACCTCCCTTTCTTTCGGTGCGGTGTGTGGCCCCCCGCTTGTCCCCCCGCCATCCACCCCACGCTCCGGACCAGGCAGCAGCAATTGTTTGTTGTCTTCGGTCTGGACGGATTCGGGCGCGGACTTGGCCGACGGATCACAGACATGACCCAGAGAGAGAGAGAGAGAGAGAGAGAGAGAGAGGGGGGGGGGAGACGTGTCAAATGCATGCTGCGGTCCTGCTTTGACCATTGATGAAACACACGCATATTCTTCATCATCTGCCTGCATGCCCCTCACACCCACCCCCACCTGCTACCGGATAAGTTCAAGAAAAAGAACAGATCAGAAAGGGATGGGGGGGGAAAGGAGGGAGAAGCCTGATCATATATGACGGGAAAAAGCAGACACACCAATACGCGTGCAATATGATGATCATCTGCTAGCCTCAGACATAGATAGAGAGAGAGAGAGAGAGTAAGTATGTGTGTGTGTTTGTCTGGCAAGTGGTAGTGATAACATTAATATCTCTTTTGGAACAGGTTTCGGGACGGCATCCTGATGTAATTAGCTATTATATAGATTTGGGCAAACGTTTGAATATTGAGGTTTTGATGTGTCGGATGGTTATGCATATATATGTGGCTAGGCACCACTTTTTGTTGGCTAAGGAAGACCGGCCGGTATACAAAGGCGTAACTAATATATATATATATAAGCAAAACACATGCACTTTGGGAGCATGACGCTGCGATGTCGTCATTTGCTAACTAATTAATGACCATGTCGACCTCTGGGAGAGCTGGTTAGTTGCGTCATAGGTTGTAATATGGCCCTGCACCCTCTCTCTCTCTATATATATATATATATCATTGTTTAATGATTAGACAAGTACACCCGGCCCAGTGTATTAATTGAATGTTTAGGGCATGGGTCTCCTAACTAGTAGCCGCATGCTTGCCACCTTACTTCTGCAATCGCCGGCCCCCAGCATTGTGAACTGCCTAATTACTGGTCATTGGCCAACTCTATCGATCATTATAAGATTCATGCCGAGGATGGAAAGAATTGTAGCCGCAGCGGAAATTGCATCTGGCAACTTTAATTTATAGATATGGACTTGGATAATGTGTATGATCAGTACATGGTTGGATGAAGAAATTGCACTGGAGGACACTGATCTACATTATCTAGCTTATTGTGGGCAAAGTGCATGCATGGATATACGCAAGTGGTACAGCGATCCACAGAAGGATGGCCTGACAAGAAAAACTGGATAAATTAAGACGGCCCGGTGGCTGCTTGATCGTGTCTTCTGAGTCATCTGATCCAGCTTCACAGCCACGACTCGTACGTCTCAGAATTTGGACGAGCCACAGCTACTTGTTATGGCCAAACATGTCTGAGCACGATGCAGCAGGTTTGCCCTGCGGTTCCGCATGATGTGCCACACATGGTAGCCACTGACACCGTCGGAGCTGCTCCATCGTGCCCATTAGTCTCTAGTCTGTGCAGGTTAATTACTTAGCCAGATATATATAAATATCGAACCTTTATTAGTCAGGTGGTGATGATAATAGCAGCGAAAGTGTGGCTGTTCTGTAAGAGCATTGTGGGTGCCTGGGTGGATATGATCATGGGCTTAAATTTCGCTAGCCTGTGGAATCTCTCTCTCTTTCCGACTGGAGCATATGGTATATATGATGATTAGATCACACTTGTGCCCGCAGTCGAGAACTTGAATGCGCCACTGGCTCTTCGTTCCCAATACAGGCCAACACATGAGCAGTATGTAAGACAAAGCAAAACCCATGGTGGGAGGAGAGCCGCCCTCGCGGAGAATCATAGCCTCTGCCCCCACTAATATTCTTTATGTCACCATGCGAGGGACAATACCAGGGCCAACATATCAAACGGCACCCTAGAGAGAAGGCCACACTTCAATTGCTCAGTGCTGTATAGATTCTTGGCTTAATTATCGCCATATTATTTCCCATTTCTGTTTCGGTAATACAAACGATCTTGTCCTGCAGCTTGATCGCTTACTCTGATGTTGCAGGATTACCTAGTTGGCATAGTCCGGGTGCTCGCATGCAGTACTATATATATATATATATACTGGTTTATACGTATTGTCTTTTCGTTGAGAAATTAAAGTGATGTTGGCATCTGCAGTGGCTTTGTACTGGCAGTTGAATGCATGTATCGTACGTCCTGTACATATGTTGTCATTGATGTGCTTGTAGTTTCTGTGCTTTTATCAAGTTTCTTTCATACTTCACATATACTGTCTGTGCGAGTGGCAGCTATGATTCTGCTACAACTACATAAATATATATACAGCATTAATGTATCCTTGTCCAAAAAAAAAATCCATAAATATATATGTATATATATAGTTATACGCGAGTACCGGATTCACTTTTTTCGCTGCCATCATATATATCATAGTGTTGCGTGTGTGGATGCTGCTTGGCTGCCGCTATTTAATTAATTCCTGATCTTAAATTCATAGCCAACTAATTAAACTATGTGTTCAATTAAGAGGACTTATCAAAAAGGGCCGCTCAGAGCTTCATCCGCACGCATTCGAAAAGGAGGGTTTGATCGTCGGGTTTGCCCTTGAAACGGGCCGGCCGGCCGGGAATCTTGGGGGCAACTGGATTAATTAATGTAATGTTTAACCATCATTATTAACTAATTAAAAGGAGTTGGAGACTCTCAGGTGCCGGGTACGGGGATTCCTGTGGTCTTCTGTCACCTTGAGATGTAGCATCTGGGAGTCGTTCTGTCTTGCATAGAAACCGCATGTGGAAGGTCTCATGATTAAATACTCTAAACAAATTTGGGACGTTACAAAAAGCCTCGATAACTTCGTTTGACCACCTCCCCCCCCCCTGAAAACAAGGAGGGGAAGAAAAAGAAGAGGAAAAGAGAGAGTGTATATACGTACGGTGTATATGCTTATTCTTAATTACGTACAAGGAGTACTTTGTGCTCTCTACTCATGTTCATCATAACCGGAGGAGGTCATACATGTAGTTTTCCCTTGTGAAGATATAAGAATTGGCAAACACCAAAAAGATTTATAGCAAACTGTACTTAAGGATATGCCTGTTACATATAGACTTGACACAACTCAAACAGACATGTACTAGTCTTGTGAAGATAGAAGAATTGGCTAACACCAAAAAAGATTTATAGCAACTGTTAAGGATATGCCGGTTACGTACATTTAGACTTGACACAACACAAATCTAACTCCCACCTCTCACCTTATGTGGCCCAGCTAAAACGATGGCCATCGGAATTACTTTGATACCCATTGGCTTATTCGCTGGATAGACATGGAGCGGACCCGGCGGGCCTAATCAAAAGAAAGGAGATTCTCTCGGAACTAGGTTGGAGGGAACCCGGTAAGTATTAATGGGATTTTTTGTTTTAAAAAAAAAAAGCCCCCTCTTGCCTCTAGGTGGTGGGGTGGGGGTTGAGTGTGAGAGGCTCTCTCCAGTGGCGGAGCCACCTTGGGGTCAGTCGGATCTTGTGACTCTACTGAATTGAAAAGTTTTCATTAGTGATGTAAAATTTCACCATTATTGACTCTACTGGATCAAGAAAATACGTCTAAAAATATATTCACTGAACGAAAATTCTAGATCCGCCACTGACTCTCTCACACTTGTCGGGTTCCCTCCAATTTAGTACTGAGAAGATCTACTCTCTAATCAAAACGTTGATGTTGATCAATATTGCACGTTTGTTCCTCTCTCTCTCTGCCTCTCCAATGCAGTAGAGCCTTCTTCTCTTTTATCATTGTATGTAAAACATGACACGGTGCCGAGGAATCACCGGAGGGACGTGGGGACATGGCAGGGGAAGAAGATGGATACTGGTGGTTGCACCTGCCAAAGTTGGTCGGAAAACGATGCACCCAAAGGAAACCGAGCTAATTGACGAGCACTGAGCGCTCTCTCACTGCCTTTGTCGGTCAGGGGGGACAGCCCCAGACCGCCATGCACGTTCCATGCGCTTTCCGTCCACACACATATATGAACATGGACACATATACATCCATAAAGGGGTTATATATCATAGTTAGCTAGGAATTATCAACTCCATCCGGCCATCGCATAGAAATCGTGGATGATGGCTGATAAGGGACCCGTTCGCCGGCCGTGAAGGGGCCTCCAAGATAGAAGGGCTGCAATCTGCATGCCCTCGAAAAAACAAACAGTAGTGGCGTCCCAATCGTCTGTCTCTCTTGCCGACACTTGTGGATGTAGACGTGGCGGTTAGGTCCAAACATTTGACCAGCCAGACCCTGTGCGCGTGACCAAGATGGCGTTCTCTCTCCTCCTCATGACCTCCTCCAAGGGCGCTAATTAGTCTGCAGGTAGAAACACGTTCGTACATCTGATACCACACACACACAGGCGTTATCTCACGTACCATCGTTGAGGATACGTCGTGGCAGGTGGCTGTTTCTCTTTCTCCATATATAGGTTCCCAACTCACGGTCTTTCATAGAGCATGTATATATAGTGTGTCTGGCCTGGACATCCTCCATGTGCACAGGGAGAGAGAGAAGTAAGGCCTTTGTACGTGTTCCTTGTGCTCACATTCATGTCCCAACGAACGAAATTAGTATTCGTTGATCTGATCAGTTTGGATACATGCACAGCAATCCGAAATTCTCGCTTCCGGCCAAGTCCTAAAATATTGGCTTTGATTGATCTTGGGGACAAAAGAGTGTGCAAAAGGTCGGAGGACAAGGATCGCACTTGGATGGCATGCAACTATATCAACAACTTGTTGGCTATCTACCTGGAAATATTATCTGATCATTATCTCTCTTCCTAGCTAATTAGAACGATGAAAAAATGGCGACCAAGCCACGCGCGTGAAGACCGATTCATGCGGCGCTTGTCGTCTTCTAGCTACCACGCAAAAGCACACATTACGATACGCAAGCACTCGGCGCGCATTAGCCCGATATTGTACTTGCCGGTGGTTAATTTGATTAGTCCCCCACCAGAGAGGGTAGGATGTCTTTATCTTCTTTTTGCAACTTTACTGTAACGATTTGGTGGAGATCAGAAAGGAATATGGATTTTTTCTGGTCTCCCAAATGATTCATTTTAATTGCCAGTTCCAACGGAAAAGGTGAAATAAAGTGCGATTGGATTTGCATGTGTTTCCATATATGCCAGGGATCATTGCCTTAGTCATGCAAGATCTGTAGCTTGCATGCTAGCAAGAACGTTTTGGATGAGCGAGCTCTTCTTACATGATCCGTACGTATGCAGAAGCATCCCCCCCCCGCGGTGCGATATATGGGACGAGGGAGCAGTGTGTTCCACGGGAAACATAAATCCTAAAGTAATGGGGCGTCCAGCCACGCTAATTTGTCCCGAAATTAACAGAGACTAGAATTAGAAGCTAGCATGTCGTCAAGGGAAGGGAAGTGAAGTGAAGTGAAGTGAAAGTAGTCATGATATCGAACACTTGCCCCCGCCTGCCTCGGCACTGGGCAGCAGGGATTGTAATCGTTGTGTCTCTGGAAATTTTGCAGCGAGCCATCGACATGGGCATGATTGCGTGCCCATATATCGATTGATCGAGCTGCGGGTGTATGCGCTTGATCACTTTTCAACCCTGGGTAACTATTGGGGTTCCCTTTCAATTCCCCGCGCATGATGAAGCCAAGGCTTCCTATCGCGTACGAATGGCCGGCCCCAACATCTGCGTAACGACACCCCCAAACAGTACCAGTCTCTCTCTCCCTCTCTCTCTCACGCACATTTCCTCTAACATGGAGGGCCATGATGAACAGTGCTACTGGCGTCCAATATTTAAGAGTTAGCACTGGTAGGACTAGCTCATGAGAAGAAGTTTCAATCGATCCAGAATCTGATGGGTGCAAACGCGCTGATGGCAATTAAGGCCAGCCCTGGGGCCCAAGCGTAGGTAGACCTCCTTTGTGGGGAGCAAACCATGACCCACGCATACGCACATGGATGGTTGGTGGTGCATGCGTCTGTTTGTCATGGCAGCAGTTTGAGCGCAGGAGTGGACCGAGTGGTGCCTGTGGTGGAGTCTCTTTTTGGAGTAGCATACGCTTTCGATGGTCTGAAACAAATGTCTCGCCAAGTGGTGAGCATGTACTAAGTTTTCATGTGGCCTATGGGAACTTGTACTTGGCAGGGCCAAGTGCTGGGAGATGCTCTTCTTTTTTTTAGCAAGCGCAAGGCCCTGTGAATTGAGTTTGCTCTTGTTTCTTGTGCATGTAATTTAATTTCCCTCATGTACTACTTATACGTATCAGTGTTGTTTACTTAATATATTAGAAAGTCTTTTACTGGTAAAAAAAAAAAGTGAATTGATCAGTCTACAGGTTAGTATATATCAGTAGTAAATGCCCATGAAAAGTACTATTGCATGCACCAGTGATATAGGACGGGCCGGGAGACTATTAATTAGTATTGGGACAGTTAACATGTCCCTCTCGGCAAAATGGGTTCAGAGAAACAGCTTGCGCCCATTTTGAAGGTTGGCGGTTGCCCTCTTTCAGAGCCAAGCGTACTCCACAAACTCTGGCCAAGTACAAGCGGTATGGCCCGTATGGGAGGGTTGAGGTGGGTTCACCATATATATAAGAGACTGCAACTGTTTGCATGCAATTAAGAAGGGTTAATTAATGGAACCAGAGAGGGTCTTTCATGGGCGGTAAACTCAACATGCAATTTTTTCTTTTGCATCACGCTATTGAGTCTTATACCTAAAACACCAACAGTAGTACGTACTGTCTGTCAAGGATACTAAGTGCATGCGAATCTTCGCATATATTGGCACATCATTTTTCTCGGTGCGTTACAGTACTCTGATCGCCTATTCATCTCATCGCACGGCCATCTGGTATAAAAAGGAACGAAAAGACATTTACTAAGGTAGCGCTGTGCTGTTCTCCATTAATAGAAGCTACATCAACATACACCATTTTTTACCCACGGACTTCCCAATACATGTCACCCGGGGTTAACAAACAAAAGGAAGTTCACAAATATATTTGACTCGCCCACCCACAAAGCTCTTCAGTCCCATCGATCCCTATGTGTGGCGGGCACAAGCCATGGCCAGCTGCGATCCCGGGCTCATCCACCGGGCAAGGGCCGGATAAACTTTGCCATGCTATCTCCACGAGCTGAACGTATCGCAGGGCCTCTAAGTGGGGACTTGTAATCTCCTTCCATGCTGTGTGGGGTATCCCTGTCACAATGAAAAAGAGAAGAAAAAGATGGAAAAAGAGAGAAGGAAGAGGACAAATTAAGGAGCAGCAGTACGTCACAAAGGTGGTGTACATTCCTGTGGAAGATGCATACACCTTCTTCTTCTTCTTCTTTTTTTCCTTTTCCGTTTTGCCACCTTATAAGTCCTCCTTTTGTGAAGGACACCCCGTTTTGGTGCCAGATTAAGGGTTGGGCGTGGGAGGGTGGCCGTTCTTGTACTGGAGGTTTAATGGAACAGTCAACTCCCATGATGTGGGGCTGAGATAGGGTCAATGGCTGCTGCTACTTGGGATAAAGGCAGGAATCATGTGGGCAGATTGAACAGAATGGAGAGCCGCCCGCCCCCATGTGCAGCAGAGCACATGCACGTCTCTACTCAGTACTCGTTGGTGGGTCTTCTGTTTTCCACATGTACAGCAGCTTCCTCACATGCAATATGGACACTTGGAGTGACACACACAGGCACAGAGTCTCCATACTACAGCACCTGTCCGGTGATCTTTTGCCTGCTGCAGCATCAGTAACTGCATTCGGTCCATATCGGCGTGGGGTTTCTGTCAAAGTGGAGCCGAAATGTACAAACGAGGCATCTCTGTATCACTGTATGTAGCTAACTTATTTTCAGATCTGAAGAGGCCTTTCGGTTGCTAGCCGATGTTTACCTAGCAACTTGTGAGCAGAAATGAATTAAACACCATCAGATGATCACTCTGTGGATTCTGATCAGCCATTCGTGAAAAGCCTGTGCGAGCTGCAGCACCCTACAATCGTTAAGGTCATCCGAGGAGGAAAGCTGCAGCCATTTATGCTGATTGATGAAAAGAGCTGATTAAGTTCTATTGATGAGTAAGCAGTACTCAGCATATATATATACCAGAGGTGATAGCAATAGTATGCTCAATCTCCACAGGTAGACGAGGTCGGTCCTGATCCCCTAGATATAGAGGTAGAGCACAACAGAGAGCATATGATACGAACAATATTTTCACATGCATTAGCTAGATGATCCGACATGCGTACCCACAGATGTAGAGCAGAGACACCAACAACAACTTTGACTGCCCTAGGATAGGTTTAAACATAAATAATTAAATAAGTACGTTTCTCCATGGGGCTCCCTCCGACTCAGGCATGCCGCTTGCCCGTAGAAGCCTACACCGCAGGATGACAAACTTGGAACTGCTGCCCCTGACTCGAAATAGGAGTTTTCATTTGTTAAGCGTGATTAGACATCACAGAAACAGAGAAGTTAGCAGACAAGCAGAGTACCTTCCAAGTGCGTGTTAAGGGGCACAGGACAAGATAGGACAAAAGGAAGGATGGGGATGGAAAGGGGACGGAGAGGGGAACCGGGGGAAGCAGAAAGGGTTTTTGGGGATCATAAAAAAGTGTTAGGCCGCTCACTGCATTATTTTACTCTCCCCATGGAGAAAGGGTTTTGGGGTTGGATGGGGGCTAAGGTTATGGCATCTTGTCACGGCTGAGGAACCTTGAGGTTTGTGTAAGTCCCTCCTGGGTGTCTGGGGGACCGGGAGTTGAGGTTAGAATATACTTGAGTGTGCAGACTAGGTATGTGTAGATTATAATTAGGACAGGTTGAACCAAACAAGGGAGGGGACTTCGGGGGCTTATAAGTATTTTTAGTGCTTCATGGAGGCTGAGGTTTTTGCAAGTTCCTAGTGCCTGGCGAAGTCTAGAATATTCATGTATACTCGAGTAGCCGTAGTGTGTAGACTGGTTATTCACATTATTAATACAGGTGAACAGCTAGGAACTTGGGCACGAAGGAAATGGAACATGCTACTGGATATAACGACTTCCCACACGGACACACAGAGGGGTGGAGAGAGAGACAGAGAGGAAGGGGGTTGAGGTGGGGAGGGCGGCAGTGCAATCAGTGGAAGGGATGGCGTGGGCATGCTTGGTCTGGTGGGAAGAGGTAGGAACATGGGGGAATGGGGAGAGGCGTGGTTAATAAAAACTCCCATGTTTCCTCTAGATGTGGCAAGTCCGTCCACAAGAGTTGGGAGAGGTGTGGCCAAGGCAAGGCCCCATGGGTGGTGCAACTGCAATGGCATATGAGCCACAGTACTTAAATTTTATTTTCCTTTGCGCTCTGATCTCTCTCTCTCTACACGCACATATATACTGGCAGAGAGGGCCGTAGACGACTGCCTACTATTTAACCTTTGGATTCCCAATTTTCTCTCTTGAGAGAGAGAAGAAAGAAAGCAAAAGAAAAACTTGACACCTCTTCTGAGCGCTACATCCCCGGCCCCGGCCCCGGCCGGTCGTATAAGCCCATATGACATGCATGGTTTCAGAGGAACAACACGTCTCTCACAGTTGCAGGGGGAACATCTGCGCTTTCCCAAGGCAGCAGAATTCCAGGTGTTTCAATTCTTCCCCACAAGGATCCTTCGTCCTCAGTGGCCACTTCCAAGTGTTCAAAAGCATGACAAAAGGAAGAAAGACCAGAAGCTAGCACTTGCGAAACGCTAGCTAGAGGGCAACGGCCATGCATGCATCTTGGTGGCATCTGCACAGTTAATATATATATATATATATATATATATATATATATATCTAGACAGGAAAAAGAGGAGATCATTTGTATTTGCCCTTGTATTACAAAGGACTTATGTAAATTTCGACATTTTCAGATCTGTGGCTGGAACTTAATTTAAGCGAATAGTCTAGTTCGTAACTTCAAAAAGGTGATGGCCGTACGTACATGGGATCCTCTTTCTTCCTCTGAAAGTCTGCACATGCAAGCCACGACGGTGGGGCGTCTCAATGTATGATGCCTTCCTAATCAGCGGCTATATATGTTTACACTGTAATGAGTGCTTACAAACATAACATCGCCGAGCCTCTTGATCGCCCTGTCAGTTATACGATTATCCTCATGCATGCTTAGTGTGCGATCTAGATACACCTTTTGCCACTGCTCTCATCTATTTTTTTCACTTGAACTCACAGAAAAGGCGAAGGCACAGAAATTTTAAGGAAGACTAATTGGTATATTACGTACTCTAGGTCTTCGTAAATCGTAACCTTTGGAATGTTATAAACGCGCATGTTAGATGCAGATTAATCCTGGCAGTTCAAATAGGTATCTCTTATTCTCTCTCTCTTTCCAACTCCCAAAGCAGAAACCAAATTCGCAAGACCTTTGTTTCCCATGTTAACTTTTTTATAGTTATCCAAACAAAATAAACCCAAAGATGAACTCACTAGGTTTGATATCAGATGATTATATCATTTTACTGTGCCAAAACAGAACGACATTATGAACTAGAGTTAGAATAAGCCCCAGCTTCTCGACATGGAAGCTGTCGACTGGTTCTTCAAAATAAATTAAGTACGTACGTACGATGGCTGTCTATATTTCATACACGCCATACATAAAGTCTTCCTATCTCTCTGTCTGTCTGTCTTCGTTCTTAAACATATATATGTCATCATTCGCGAGCATCTGAGACTGAGTCAACACTCACATACTCACATGTATATGGCACAGACGTGTCTTCCTTTCTGCATTCAGAAGGCATGCACAACCCTCAAATTCCTGGACGCAAGATAAACAAACACACAAGTTGATTATAAGACGACCACTACAAACAAAGGTCTCCATGATTCCATACCATATCCATCTATTCATTTCTCTCTCTCTCTCTTCCTCACTCTCACGTAGTACGCACGTCCTAAGGAAAGATTAATGCCAATAGTTTTTTCACATATTAAAAGCCTCCGCAAAGTTAAAGCTCGGGGAAGAACCAAGCAGGGAGACATGTTAAGTGAAATATTTGAAGCACCATCTGCATGCTTCATTAATCATATTCCATGTTTATTTCTAAGTGGGTGGTCTAAATTTTTAGTATGATATATATACACCCTTACATTTTTTGCAAGACACAAAACTCCATTATTATCCAAGTTCACTTGCATGTGAAGCATATGTCAGAGAAATCAGGGCAATACCCACCATTGATTAGAGACAAAATCAAGAAAGAAACTTTAATAATTAATGGCTCCATCCTAGTCAATGTCAACTAATCCGGGGTCAATTGGGGTCAATACTTTAATATGCAAGAGCAAAGAATGGGCCAGGCTCTGCTTCATTACCCTGTTCGACAGAACTCCCACTTTCCCTCTTTGTTCCCCTCCACAGCTCTCCCCGATTCGTTGACACCAGAATTTGTCATGTCTGATGTTGTTGTAGTTTGCGTGAGCTAGCTAGAAAGGGAGAGGAAACAGCCGGGCTCCTCCTCATCTCTGCTGCCCCTTTTTTTTTTCCCCTCCCAACTGCAGCTTCTCTTTTGGGGAAACCGACTGCTGACCAAAGGGGAAATAATAATAATAATAACAGAAGAATACCAAAGCAACCTTATTTTATCCTTATGCTTCCTCTATATTATCATGTACTATCTTTTATGAGTATTTAGGTCTCGAGTTCGATTCCGGAGGGGGGATTTATCTGATTTACATGCAATCCTCGAGGTGTGTAGATCCGGAATTTTTTCGGTCAAGTGGGGTAAGGGCAATACGGGTACACGGAAAGTAGGAGCTGCCAAGTCTCAACCTTGGAGTTCACGAACACCAATTCTTGAGCCCACAAAACCACACGAGGCGAAATTTTCTCGTTATCAAAAAAAAAAAGAAAATTAAGTTACTCTTATCTAATTAATGCCTTTACATAGTAAAAAAACAATTATAATCATTGCAATTAGCTAGTGTCTTCCTATTTTGGAAACCTTTTTGTGCGAATCTCACCCTCGACAACAATCTTAGCAATGGAACTTATTCTAATAGATTTACCATCAGGGCGATACCCAAGTGTTTGAAAGTGATAAAACGACCGGGTTTAAATTCTCACTATAAAGATCGTTCGAACTGAAAAAATTGCCTGCATAGGCAAAATAATCGTCTATATAATGAATCCGCCATGATATTATGTGATCAAAGAAGAAATTCCAAATTAGAAAGAATGCTAAAAAAGATTGATGAAAGCTTATATAATTATAGACCCCCTAAAAATTAAAATAGTGTTACATACCTATATCTTGAAAATCGGGTGTTCTAGCATTTTGAAGTTTCAGTTCCTAATTTTTTTAAAAAAAATTAAAATAAGAAAAAGGGTATGGGAGAAGCTGCACGCTTTCTGCAGTTGCCCATGGCCATGGCCCATTGGGGGGGGTGGGTGGGGACGGACATCTTGGGTTGGAGTGTGTATAGGCGTGCAGTATGTGTGTGTGTATATATGTGCCCCGCTGTATGGGGTGGGGTGCGGGGTTGTATTGCTTGTGGGCACGTGTGTAGCCATTTTATATAAACAGGGCAGAGGGGCGCACAAGAAGATCGCCGGGTTGGGGAGTGGTGTGGTTGCTTCTTGTATCACTCGCAGTTGCAGTAGTAGTATTTAAGAGAGAGACAGAGAAGAGAGGTGGGGAGAGCGAGAGGGAGAGGAAGGGGAGGACGGAGGGAGCTGTTGGGACGAGGAAAGGAAACAGGTTGAAGCAATGGAGGGTGAGAAGGGGGCTGGGCAATCCAAATTCAAGAGGATCTGCGTCTTCTGCGGGAGCAGCCAGGGGAAGAAGAGGAGCTACCAGGACGCTGCAGTGGAGCTCGGAAGAGAGCTGGTGAGACGTGGGAAATGCGGGATTTTTCTGAACTTTTCCGTCGTGCTTCTATCTGTTCCTCTGATTGGATTGCCATTTCCCTCCTCTTATTTTTCCTGTCTCCATGATGCAATGTGAAAAAGAAAGTTTTTTTTGGCTGCGGAGCTTGTTGATGTTCCTGTTTAAGACTGCCAGTCTGCTTCCCCTCCATATCATCTGCTTCTTGTTCTTGTGCGTGTTCGTTTCTCTTCTGTGCTTGGCTTCCATTTTCCAGCTGAACTGGTTAGCTCAGAGGGTAAACGTTCCATTTTCTCTTCCTGTACCATGTTAATAATTCTTCTTCCTGGTGGTGATGTTCACTGAACTGTTCCCACACATGGGTCCCTCTCTCTCTCACCACCACCCTCCACTTGATGGTTTCTTGGGTGGGCTTTGTTCATGTTCATAACCAGCAGTAAGCGTCGCTGTGAGAAAATGTTTTTGTATTGAAACGCCTAGCTAGATTCTTGTTATTTACCCTGCTCATGGGGGCAACAATGCAGACCGATTTCGCAGTACCATTGTTTTTGGAGTCTTTCAATTTAACTCAAGACTGTTCCATCATGGAGCCTTCTCATTCCCCTGTTCACCCCCTGTCTCCCACCTTCGCCCCTTCGTCCACCTTTTCGTCCTTGCTCACCGTGTCTCCGCTCAATAACAAAGCCATCACCTGTGCACCCAACAAACGCCGGCCCCATCTGCCCACGACACTCACTCCCTACTGTTCTGTGCAGTGGCTGTGTGTTTGTTTCCAGTTACAGAGCCTGAGAGCATCAAGTAAATGCATACATCCCCCCCGGGACAATGTTTGCTTTTCTTCGCGTGGGAGAGAAGTATGGAGGCGGATTAAAAGCTCCTTCTCACCTCCCTCACTTTTATCTGGGTGTTTGGCATACTTTTGTAGGATATTTCCTGTGAGAAGACTGTGTAGTCTGCTTGTCTTATCATGACGTGGTCTCTCACCCGTCCATGGCAAAAATTTTCATCCCTTCACCACACTCTCCTGTTCTGTTTGATGTCTCCATGTATCAATGAAATGGAACGATATGTACAAGAGCATGCATTTAGTGTTTGATTTCTGTTCGTTTCTGATCTTTAAAAGCCTTCATTTTTGCACTAAAATTCGTGTGGGGTTTTTCTTTCCAGGTAGCAAAGAACATTGATCTGGTGTACGGCGGTGGGAGCGTTGGCTTGATGGGGTTGGTGTCCCAAGCAGTGTATGATGGGGGCAGGCATGTCCTCGGGTAAGCTCCCTCTCTATGATTTCTCTCTGTACACTCTACACTGCAGGCCTCGAGAGATAACCGAGTAGATATGACGGGAGGGTGTGTGTGTCAAGGCCAAGTAGTCTAAAATTTTAGAGTCACTATTGTTTTATGAGCATAATCTTTCTTCTCCATCGGCTCATGTTTGTCATGTTATCGTCTGTGTTGCAGGGTCATTCCCAAGACGCTCATGCCTCGAGAGGTATATTTATGTCTGCTACACCCTAAAAAGCCCTCCAACTCTCCTGCTCATTAAAAGTATTTAAATTTTATTTCAAAATAGAGTTAAATCAAACGTGCCTGTAATTGTCCGGGCGGTAGAGTATTCCTTGTGTACAGAAGATAAGAAATTGTAACACAAGTATACAGAAAGCAACTGTTATGTCCTTTCTTGGTGGGTTTCTTTTAAAGAAAAAAAAGAGGAACTTTTGGTTCCGGCTGGGACATTCCTTTTTCCTTTCTTTTCACATGTGGCTGGCTCAAACAAGACGAAAAGAACAAAATAGTTTCGTCTCATTTCTTCCTCTTTTACCTACCCAAAAAAAACCATTTCTTCCCCTTTTTCTCCTATGTTCCCATCGTCTACAGACCCCAATCTTTGGTGAAATGGGGGAGTAATTGGCTGGAGTCTTCCTTTTGCTGCAGCACTCATCATTGCAATCCCTGCACAGTGACCCCATAAAAAATGATTTCTTGCGGGAAAGCTTTTGCAGCCTTTAGAAATGAAGACTCTGCGCACCCTCTCTCTCTCCTTCTCCCTCCCTCCTTCGGTCTACCCACAGAAATATAATCATTTAAATATTTCTATCACGAGAACTGTTTGTTTCCAATGTGGGTTTTGTTGTTTTCCGAGTGCAGATTACTGGTGAAACTGTTGGGGAGGTGAAGGCTGTTGCAGATATGCACCAAAGGAAGGCAGAGATGGCCCGGCAGTCTGATGCCTTTATTGCCTTACCTGGTTAGTGTATGAACGCCCATGTTTCAGTCGTTTTGTTTCCTTTTCATTCTTCCTTTCTTTGCTTGATCTCCACAAAGCTCCAAGGCAGAAAGAAGTAAAAAGAGACCGGCTTTTTTGTGTTAAACCGTCCATTTATTTCGGATCCTGAAGGTAGTAACCTCTTCCATTTCCATCCAAGTGAAGTAAAAATAATAATAATAATAAGGGGGGGGGGGGGGGGGAAGGATGCAGCAGAACCGTGCCTTGGTTTCCTTTCTACTGTAGGGTCAGACCTTTACCTCTTCCTCTTCTTCTTCTTCAAAGAGATTTTCTTACCAAGAAGAAATGGAAGATCTTTCCTTGGTGACCGCTAAATCTGCATGGTAGGCTTCAAGTGTCAGCAAGATGAGACCTTGGGTCTGTTCCATTTTTAATAAAGGAAGCTGCTTTTCGCAGGGAAGAGTGGCGAGGGTGGAGAGCAGATATGTGTTTTTATTGTGAGGAATCTGGGTAGCCATCTTTCCGGTAATCCCCCCAAATCAAATCCCGAACGAGATGCCCAAATACCAATCTTTTTTTTATGCCCAAATACCAATCTGCTACTACTTCTCTTCCAGCTTTCGAAGCCACCTCCATTACCATATTCCTCTTATCCGGGCCTGCAAGGCAATGCCATGTTTGCCTCCTTTTCCTCGCCCACCCGAGCTTCTGCATGGCTTTTTCTACTCTCCAGTTACCGTGTACTATGCGCACAGCAGTGGGCGCCTCTGAACCTATCTTTGCTTCGATCTGCGCAAGCTTTTCTGGTCTCCAACAGGGAAGACGCAGGCAGAGCCATTTCCTTATGTAGAAATCCCTGGCCTTATCCTTATCTGAGATGGTCAAGAGGAAGGACCGTCCCAGCCCGTTAAGCGATGGAAGACGGAAGCAGGCGCAAAAGAGTGACCGTCCTATTTTGCTAGAAATGTGATTCCCAACCTTGCACAAGGGTTAGAGGGACGAAAAAGAAAGGGGAGGACGAGTCATTGTTCAAACTGACAGGGATGGGCGTGGTGTTCAAACTGCGCAAAAAGGCAAGTTGAAATTGAAAAGGAGACTACCTACTCTACTCCCATGGAATGCAAGCAAGTCCTCTGAGCTAAGCCCTCCGGTTCATGAACATCTATGCACTGAAAACCAGGGTTTCTGAGCAACCAGAACTGTGCGGTAAACACCATCACACCTGGTTTCATGTACCAGTGATGGTAGGGTTGTTAAAAAGTTCTTGTTCACTGACTTGGCTATATGCTGTAAGGGCCTAGCTGAGTCCTTGTTTTCTAATGGAAGGTGAGTGTGATTCTCGTCCTGCTTAGGTCCCTAGTGCAAAGCTGCATGGATCGGGTTCCCTGTTTGCTTCTTCTGTGGCTGGCCTTGCCAGTTGGACTTCTTTTCCCTCATATAGTTGCTGCATCATGTGAAGACCACATTGTGCGTACTACATGTCTAGTGTAACCTAAGCAAGCTAACATGTTTTTCCTTTGAAATTGATCTCTGGAAACTGTCACATGCTTTATTAGCTTGGGCTTATTGAGGTTTTCCATTGCAGGAGGCTATGGGACTCTTGAGGAGTTGTTGGAAGTGATAACATGGGCTCAGCTAGGCATCCATGACAAGCCGGTAATGGACTGTTACATCTCCATATCTCTTGTATCTTCTTGTTAGGGTTTTCAGTCACTCAGGCAGCAGCAGCCAATTTATGATGAGTCTTTTTGTTTTGGCATCTAAAATATCCGTTGGCAGAGGCTTGGTATGACAAATTAAGACTGTAGGCACACTTTATATAGATAATACCAGTTGTCATGCACGATACATATCAAATCAGACCTTATATTTTCATCACTGGCCCTTCCCCTGTCACTAGTGGCATTGAACTTATTTGACTGCAATTGGGACTCTACTTGCACAGGTCGGCCTGCTCAATGTGGATGGATACTATAACTCATTGCTGACCTTCATAGACAAAGCTGTGGAAGAAGGCTTCATCAGCCCCAGTGCGCGCCATATAATTGTGTCTGCTCCGACATCAAAGGAACTGGTCAAGAAATTAGAAGTAATACATGCCTCCTAAACTTGTCAACTTCCAAGATATTGTATGCATCTCAAAAGAAATCTTATCCAGTGATCTTGTCGCTATTATTCAAGACTATCTACTGCTCCCACTAACCCGAATATCCGTCAGGATCTTCTTTCGTTGTCGTCTTCTGTTCTGTAGAGTTGCATCTAGAATGAACACTTAGACCTGGACATTTCATCACCCTGTAAGCCATCTTCTGCCACTCAAACTATATCATAAGATGACAACTTGAACTTTTGAATGAAGATTCTCTTTGAATTGAAAAAGCCACGTTACATGGACTTTTGAGTCTCCCAACCCAGATGTGAGCTCCTCCCCCCATTGACTTTTACATGACTGGGTTGCAGTGCAGCCTTCTGGTCTGCACTATGGACAAGATAAGGGGGATGTGTCTTTCAGATCGTTGACCAACTGTACCCTTGAATCATTATCCCACCAACAGAGAGGCAGGATGCTTGAAAGCTTATAATATCTTGCAAGCAGAATATGATCCCACTATGCATTGCTTGCCCCTCTCCGTCCAAAATGTTTGCCTTGTGTGGTGCATTTTATAACTACTTGTTCAAAATTGTGCTCGTTCCTTATTGAAACCCATTTAAACAAATCTCAATGTCCACTTGATCATGAGCATAGCTTCCCCCATCCCCACCCAACCAAATGCTACTTAGCCGAAATGTGTCTTCTTTTGCATTCATGGATTCCAACTGCGGATTATGGCCCTTTTACCTTTCCACATACTTAGCGGGGATTCTTCTTATTTGATTACATACAGACATCTGAAGGTGCCAGAATCTGTTATGTTTGGCATTGCAGCCACTGATTTGTGGGACTTTGTGATGTTTTGTTTTTGTGCATCAGATTGTTGACATGTTGCAAGTGGTATGAATACTACAGATGAGATGGCAAAGTGCTCTACTTACCTATCATATGGACGTTTATGATTGTGCTTGCAGGAGTACTTCCCCCGGCATGAAGGCGTTGCCCCCAAGCTGAACTGGGAGATGGAGCAGCTGGGTTGCCCTCCAATGAGTGATATCTCTAGGTGAACATCAGAGAAAGGAGCTCGGCTTCCTCAGGAAAGGGAGGTGGGAACACGTTTTGTGGGGTGGCAGGGGCAAAGTTAGGATCTAAAGCTAGAGGATGCAAAAGAAAACGCCTGGGAGGGGAATTCTTTCCTTCTTATCTTCCTTTTCTTTTTGTAAAAACACCACAGAAGGCCTCCATATATATAGTTTAACCTTCTCTTTTTTCTCCTCTGCGACAAGATTTTTGTCTTGGCCTGGAACTATGGAATCTTGGCGCTAATCCTATGCAAATTTGCTAGAGTTTAAGGTTGCATTTCCTTTTTGTTGGTCTGAACTCTTAACATCTCCTTAACTTGAACGCCGATTTGAAGAACACGAACAAAATCAAGTAAACGCCACATGTGTGAAAATAGAAATTGCACAAAAACCCAATATAGTTTTGCATGTGTTTGTGTACCCTCCACGGGTGTTAATTTAAAATAAAATTTTACTTTAATAGGAGTAATATGTATAAACCCATAGATTAAAATGAACAAGGAAAAATGTGAACTTCCATCATCTTTCTTTGTCAAGTCAGCATTGAACCCCAACATAAAACATATTGTAGCACCCTTGATTTTTAAAAATCTAAATAAAATAAAATTTTTATTTTTATAAGTGAGATAAATATATTTAATTAAATGGGAGGTAATTATGTCAACCTCGGATTTAAAATAATAGTAATTAATAAAAAAGGGTAAGATAAATATTAAACAACTCATATCTACCCTAAAAAGAGTCCTAAACTTACCCTAATCCATTACCCACGAAATTGACTCTCTTCCCATCCTAACTGGGAGATAAATACTAGAAAGGGAGGTGATAATTAAGGAAAATTCTGAATTTTATGAAAGAAAGGACTCTTAGAAGGGGTTGGACTCTATTAGCCATCAAAACACCCCAATTTCGGTCCTATCACCCCCTAGATTGTTGTTAGAGCTCTAGAGAACGAAGGAGAAGGCTGTGGACGAAGGAGCAAGGGAGGAGAAGGCTTGGAGCAAGGAGGATTTTTCTATTTTCGTCTCCAAACTAGGGTTTTCTTTACTTCAACAAAAGGTAGGCAATCTCTCAAGTTAAATTCGTGTAAAAATTACCCTATGTAGTCTTCATGATCCCTTTCAAAAGCCCTCTTGTTTCACCCTTTTTCGTTCTTGCATGAGGGTGAATTAAATGTCCAAATCTCTGTTGACATGTCTTGCCTGAACCTTCATGTTTTACTTGTAACCTCGAATCTACTCATGCCCATGGCTTGATAAAATTACCATAAAAACTGCTGGTAGTAAGGGTTCTAAGAATCCAGTTTGCCCAAATTCCATTGAGCATGCCTTGTGAATTAAATCGTTGTTCTTGACTGTGCATGTTTAGGTTAACGAAAAGTAACCTAGTCAAAACATGTTTTATACATGACTATTTTTTAATTACTCGTGTCCTGTGATAGATCTCCATGTCTACTCTCGTTTAAAATTGGTTTCATACTTTTTGGAACACTGTATAATTTTATATCGAATTTTGAATAGCCCTGTATCATGTAGACCCAACTGGAAAAAAGGGCAAACCACTTTTCTGGACTCGGGCCACTCCCTGAGATCGCGACGGCCCGATCTGCCGCGACCTCAGAGGGGGTCGCGACACTGGGACCCGTCGCGATCTGAACGCGACAGGTCGACTGGTCGCGACCTGCCCCCGATTCACCCCAATGCCGGTTCACAGAACGTGCCAAGCCAGCGCGTCGCGATGGCCTTAACGCGACCCACCTGTGCATCGCGACCTGAAACCTGAACGCGTCGGTCCGCCTTGTCGCGACCTGATCGCGACAGCAACCTACGTCGCGATCTGACTATGGCGGCCAGAACCCTAATTTTACCATTTTAACCCTGCTATTGTGCTATATAAACCATGTTTACCCTTAATTAAGTGCTGTCATGCATAAATTCGATTTGTTAATTTAAAGTGGGCAATATTATGTGAGATTAATTTATGTAAAAGGTATGTGCACAATCATTCATGTCCTCTTGATTTCTTACACATGCACACACTACCATTCATGTTTGCCATGAGACCTTATTAATTCACTCAATAATATATCTGGTAATTTAGCGAAATAAGTTACTAAATTTCCTATTTTTAAATAATTACACTTGTCTTCGTTTTATTCGCGCGTTTTATACACGTTATCATTTCTCTCGGCCTTCGAGCACTCGAGACACGATGGACCAGTTTCTACACACTCTCTTGGCAAGGACCACCTCTCCACCGACAAGACTCCTGACTGGACCAGGGAATCCTTATCAAGGCCTCTATAAGTCTTCTTGGCTTTGGCACACGTCCTTAGCCGACGAGTTGGTTGTACCCTAAAACCCGTTACACCCCTAGGGATCAGTACGATCCAAATTGCCTTAGTGATTCTCTCTTACCTCGTGATCATGCCGGACCATCTAGCCTGTGTCCATAGCACGGCTAGTGGGCGATTGTGATTTCTACCAGACTGTCGGTACCCGACCCTGTACTGTGCAACTGTTACTATCGTGGTTTATCTTCGTTTTACGATTATACCCCATCTCATCTACTATCTCGTTACTCTCATTTGTTCATTTTCACTCTGTACTCTCATCTATTTCGTCTAGTACTCTCATCTCTTCTTGGTACTCTATATGGCCATACAATTGATTGTCTAAAAGAACAAACAAGTGTTATATGCCAGTGCAATAGGGCCCGATCTGGTCCTGGGGAGAGCTCCCGAAGAGTGCTATTTCCTTGCAAGGGTTACATGATCAGGATGTTACGGCATGTATCTAGTGCCATTTAATACTATAACAATTAATCGTTGACAATCAAAGTGATATCTATTCAAGTGCTATTATATCGTTACATGGCCATTCTATTGTCGTTATTGTTGTGCTATACCAGTGTATTACTCTCGTGCTATCGTTACTTGCTATACATGACTATACTCTTTCGTTACTGTAACGACCCAGAATCCGCTTAACAATAACAACAAGTAACCCGAATTCTGACCCGCTAACCCCACGAGACAAGCTCGGAAGGGTAGGAAGTGAAGTCCGAGGAGACTATATGTAAGAGATACACACCATGCAAAGCTGTAAAATTTCAGTTAATATGAGCAAATCATATACAATCTCAGAGTCTGAGCAAAATACAGAGTACAGAATACAACAAAAAGTACTACTCACTGCAGCTAGGGAGCACCAACACCGGAGTGGCTAGACTCGCCTGGAACGGGAGTCGACGAAGACCCACCTAAAGGGAAGGGAGTGAGTCTCAAGAAAAGAGACCCAGTAGGGAAAAGTAACCCCACCACCGCAATTGAACTAAAGTGCGAAAAGTAAAAACTGAAAGTAAGTACATGTCGCACCCACAACACAAAACTGTAAACCACGCGGCTCAGTAACACACACTCACACACACAGCAAGTAGGACTCAGCTAGGGTCTGTGCTCGGCGTCCCTTCACCACAGAGGCTCTCAACCCCAGCCACGTGTGCACACTACGACGCTCTCTCTCTGCGTCTGGTCCACGACCGGTTTTTCCCCTACGCTTGATCCTAGCGGTAGAGAAGGGGCTCCACGGAGACCGGCTCAAAACCACCAAAAGGAGAACACACAGGACAGAGTCGCACTCAATGCCCTGGCTCACTAGCGGGAACAACCACACACTAGTCGTCTAGACGGAGTCGCACCCACGCCTAGGTAACACAACAGAAACGGGTACACGTAACGCAACGCGTGTACAACAGACGGAACACACTCAACGTCTGAAACCCCGTACAGTAAGTAAACACCTCGTGCCACAAACAACTACTCAAATGCACAGGCGGAGTCACACTCTAAGCCTGGCCCACTTGTGTTATTAGGGTGGACATCACATGTCAATCGCCTCTAAACACACAACTTAAGTCTGCTGGGACACAGAGATTAACGGCCACATCGATTGCCGCCAACATGAGGTAAACGGCACTCATCATGTCGTTTATCCTGACTAAACGGCATCGACCTTGTCGTTTAAATCACCCCTGAAGATCTCAACGTCAACAGATGTGGACGTTGATATCTTCAGTCCCCTAAACCCAAAACTGAACCGAATCAGTTCAAATGGCTGATCCACTCAACAGAACCTCGACTGATGGAGGGAAACACTTCCTCTCATCATCCACACTACCAGAACATCATAATAGACAATCTAACACCTAGATTATCCAACCCCTCAATCCGGCATGATATAACCCAAACCCTAAACCATGATTTGCACATCAATTAGGTTAATTGGACATGCTGGTTTGCTGGGGAAGGTATAGGGGTTAAGTCTCTACCTCAGAACGCCTTAAGAATCCCCAAACAGCCACTATTGCGCCGATTCCCCCGAAGACTCCGCGCGAATCACACCAAAATCTCGCGTTTCCCGCCCGATCAAGCAACGCCACACGATCCAGGGGCTTCCCACGAGCTCAAATCACCCAACAGGAGCTGCGGAAAACAAGAAAAGCAGGTGGAGGAAGGAGAGGAAAGGAGAAGAAGGAACTCTGCTCTCGGGCTGCCCTATTTCAACAAGACTGGTTAGTCGACGTCAACATCTCTGGTCGCCTACTGAACCACCGCCACAGACTAACGTCCAGATACATGTCGTTGAGTTCAATACAGACGTCCACATCGCTGGACGCTGACTCTGACTCAACGGCAAGCCCTGGCCGTCAACCCCAGTCAACGACAATGGTCTTGTCGTCGACCACACAGAACCACTACAGACCCATAAGGATCCACTAAAGACCCCGACCTTCACCCACAGCCCCCCCCTTAAGGAATTTTGCCCTCAAAATTCAAACACATAAAGAAAGAAGACTCACCAAAGAGGTACGGAAACTGCTCGTGCATTTCATCCTCCCGCTCCCATGTCGACTCACCACCGGAGTGCGCTGCCACGCAACACGAACTAAAGGGATTGCCTTGTTCCTCAACCTCTGAACTCGGCGATCCTCAATGTGCAACGGAAACTCTGGTACAGTCAACACTGGAGTCACCTCAGACCACTCTGCACTCTGCAGAACGTGAGACTCGTCAGAAAGGTACCTCCGAAGCATCGACACGTGGAACACGTCGTGCACTGCTGCCAACTCTGACGGAAGCTCAAGTCTGTACGCCAAACCTCGACACGCTCAGAAATGGTAAAAGGCCAATAAAGCGAGGACTCAACTTTCCACGCTTACCGAACCTCACCACTCCCTTCATAGGAGACACACGAACAAACACCTGGTCTCCTACCTGAAACTCGAGCGGTCGCCTGCGCTGATCTGCATAACTCTTCTGCCGACTCTGAGCTGTCTGAAGCCTCTGTCTCACAAGCTGAACTACCTCACTGACTGCTGAACCAACTTCGCCCCGTGACAACTCGTTCGCCAACCTCGAACCAGTCAAGAGGAGTGCGACACGGTCGTCCATACAAAGCCTCATATGGTGCCAAAACGATACTGGAGTGATAACTATTATTATATGCGAACTCGACCAACAGTAAGTGAGCTGTCCACGACCTCTGCCACTCCAGGCAACAAGCTCTAAGCATGTCCTCCAAAGTCTGGATAGTCCCTCTGACTGACCGTTGACTGAGGGTGGTAGGCGGAACTAAAAGCCAACTCTGTCCCCAAAGCTCTCTGGAAACTGCGCCAGAACCCAGAAGTGAAGCGAGGATCCCTGTCTGACACAATAGAGATCGACACTCCATGCAAAGGAACAATCCGCTCTACGTACAACGCGGCCAACCTACTCACACCCCAACTAGTCCTGACAGGTAAGAATCTGGCAGTCTTCGTCAATCTGTCCACAAGAACCCAAATGCTGTCAAAACCTCCAGCTGTCCTCGGCAAACCACAAACAAAGTCAGTCGTCATGTGGTCCCACTTCCACATTGAATCTCTAACGGCTGCACAAGTCCTCCTGGACGCTGATGTTCGGCCTCACCTGCTGACAGACCAAACACCTAGCAACAAAAGCCGCTATGTCTCTTTTCATCCCAGGCCACCAAAACTGACGTCTCAACCTGTGGTACATCTTGGTCGCCCCTGGATGAATAGAGTACTGGAACCATGTGCCTCCTGCAACACGACTCTCCTGATAGACTCCTCAACAGGAACATAGAGTCTATCTCGGAACCTAACAGTCCCGTCCTCGCAAAGCTCAACCTCTGGGGAAGCAACACACTGTGCAACTCGGGATCTGCCTGCTGGGCCTCAGCAACCTGTCTCACAACGGCGGGAGCTGCTAACAAACTGCCCATGTAACGTCCCGACGCGGATATCGGAGCGGGATTACAGTATTGAATAGTACAGAGCGAGAGATAAATGACAGACCATTGCACAATTGGATAACAACAACTAACTCTAATTTCATTAATAATCCATCAACCTCCATTACATTCACTGATAACTCATTAACTGACTAATACATCAACGTATCAGAGCCAAAACTAGGGCCCAGAGTACTTTATTCAAAATCAAAAAACATAAATGACTATCTGATTCACTAACTCATATCTATACTAACTGACTACTACTAGAAAGCTTGGTTGCTGGGAGGGGTCACTTCTGAGCATCATCCTCAGTCCCGTCCTCGTGAGTGTGGTCATCATCATACTCGCCTGAAACACATTAATAAAAATGCAGGATGAGCGAATAACGCTCAGTAGGACTTAATATCTCATGTAAACAAGCAGGCTTTAAGTGTTTAACCTTTTATCATGCAGGATAACTAACAGGAACGAGCAAGTACGAGAACGATCAAGTATAGTCGAGCCAGTAAGTTCATAAGACAAGAATACCTTCATAGGTAACAAGTACAAATGATTTGGCCATATTCAAGTTAACAAGTAATTGCACAGCAGTGCACAAGTCACGCGAAAGCAAGTAACATGTATTTGGTCGATCATTTTATCAACCACAAGTCAAGTATCATGTACAGGAATGTTTGTGAATTGTCTTAGATTAAATCTTGATAGTCATGCGTTTGGTGTATGCCATCACCTGATCATTAGACCCACGCGAGTTAAAGCCTTTCGTGTGCTCCTCCCAAGGACCAGATCGGGCCCTTATTATGTTGCCTAGCATAGTCATGTTTGTTATCTTAGACAATCACAAGAATGGCCAAGAGAGTACCAAGAATAGATGAGAGTAGTAGATGAACTAGACGAGAGTGTAGAGAAAACGTGAACAGATGAGAGTATCAAGATAGTAGATGAGATAGGGACATTTCCATAAAAAGACGAGAAAAACACGCGATAGTAATGTTGCACGGCACCAGGTCGGGTACCGGCAATCTGGTAGAAGTCACAACTGCCCACTAGCGTGCTATGAACACAGGCTAGATGGTCCAGCGTGATCGCAAGATAAGGAGAGAACACTAAGGCCATGGATCGTACTGATCCCTAAGGTGTAACGGGTTTTAGGGTACAACCGCTCGTTGACTAAGGACGTGCGCCAAAGCCAAGAAGACTTACGGAGGTCTTGACAAGGAGTCCCTGGTCCAGTCGAGAGTATTCTCGGTGGAGAGGTGGTCCAAGTCAAGGGAAAGTGTGTAGAAAACGGGTCCGTCGTGCCTCGAGTGCTCGAAGGCCGAGGGAAAACGGTAACAGTATTTAAAATGCGCGTATAAAACGAAAACAATTGTATTTAACAAAATAGGGTAATTTAGTCATTTATTTCGATAATTTACCGAATACATTATTGCATAATTTATCAAGGTCAAATGGCATTAATAATGTTGTGTGTGCGTAAGTGTAAGGAAATCTTGAGGATATGACAAGTCGTGCAAATGTCATTTTAAATAATTAAATATAGATCATTTATGCCAATATTAATTTACCAAGTCGAATTAACTATGACATGGGTTATTCATGGCTAATTAAGAAGTATAAGACTAATCAGCAGGGATATAAAACACTTATTTTCTGGCCGAAATTCCAAGAAGGCGACGGGGTGCATGGGCGCGTTAAGAGCGTATCGCGACGGGGTGTCCTGTCGCGATCATGTCGCGGTGGTGCGGCCTGGCGCGACAGGCGAACGGCCGGCCTGGCCCGTTCGGTTTTGGGAACGCGGCGGCGAGGCCCGTCACGTTCATGACGCGGCCTGAAGACTGACCGCGACACTCCTCTTATCGCGGCGTATCGCGCCGCCGCGATAACAGGGGCGGTCCTGGGTTTTCCCTTTTTCTCTGGGCGAATCCTCTGTGATACAGGGACGTTCTAAATTCTATATAAAATAGTACGGTGGTCCAAAAAATATGAAACCAGTTTTAAACGAAACTAGACATGTATATCTATCAACATGCACGATTAATTTGAAAATAGACAAGGTTTAGACATGCATTGATTAGGTTACTTTTCGGTGACCTAAACAGGCGCAGTCAGAGTTCAATGAATTAATTAGAGATGTATACATAATGAAAAAATCTGAAACCAGCGGCGTTTGAAAGCTAACATGTAGTAGTATTTATGATAATTTTATCATGGAATGATAACGAGTGTGCACGAAGTTAAAAAGGAAACAAGAGGGTCGAGTGCACAGATCTGATAGATATTCAAAGATTTAATTCTCCCTCATGGGAGATCGAAATCAAGCAAGACCAGAGGCGTTTGAAAGCTATTACATGGTAGTATCAATGAGAATTTTATCATAGCATGGGAACAAGTACGTGCAAGGTATTAGAGAAAACATGAGATTCGGGTTCATGGTGACAGCAGGACTTCACGAATTAAATTCGCTCAAATGGGTGAACGAAATACACGAAACATAGGCTTTTGAAGAGATACATGAACTCTACCTAGGGTAATTATTTCACGATTGTGCTTGAGAGATTGCCTACCTTTTTCGTAAAGGAAGAAAACCCTAGTTTAGATGACGAAAAATCTGAAAACCCTTCTTGTTCTAGCACTCCTCCTTGCTCCTTTGTCTCCAGCCCTTCTCCTTCTTCCAGAGCTCTAGCCACGAAAATAGGTTGCTAAGGATGAGTTTTTTGATGTATAGGCCAACTATAGGAGTCCTACTCATTATAGAGTCCTCCTTTCCATTAAACTCTAATTTCCTTCTTTATCTCCCACTTTCTCTTATTTATCCACCTAATATGGCTAGGGAGAGAGCTAATTTCGTGGCCAAAGGGTTAGGGTGGTGTAAGAACTCTTATTTAAGATATATATGAGTTATTTAGCATTTATCTTAACATTTCCTATTTATTTAATTAATTAGGTACGAATTTCACCTATTTACCTCTCATTCCATGATGGGCTAACCCTATTTGGGCCCATTCATTGGGTTTGGGTATTAGAGTAACCCATCAATAATTTAGCTTAATGGGTATTGCTTTAATTCCCTTTGTTTCTATTTATTTCCTTTTATTCTAATTAATTGGTTCATCTCATTTATTTAAATAAAAATTTTATTTTATTGGATTTTAAAAAAATCAAGGGTGCTACAGCCCAACACACACTGACGATGACTGGACGAAACTCGGAAAGACCCTCTGTCGCACACTGCCACAACTGCCACTCTCTAAGCATCAGATGACTCATCTGAGCTTTCCTACTCAAGGCATCTGCAACTACATTCGCCTTTCCAGGCTTATACTCAATGCTGAAATCATAGTCCTTCAGATATTCCATCCATCGACGCTGCCTCATATTCAGATCCCTCTGAGAAAACACATATCTCAAACTCTGGTGGTCGGTACGGACTACAAAACTCACTCCGTACAGGTAAAGACGCCAAATCCGCAAAGCAAACACCACAGCTGCAAAGCTCTAGGTCGTGGGTCGGGTAACTCTCCTCGTGGGGCTTAAGCTGGCGAGACGCATAAGCCACCACTCGGCCTTGCTGCATCAAGACCGCACCCAAACCAACATCTGAAGCATCTGTGCAAACCTCAAAACCCTCCTCACCTGAAGGTAAGGCAAGAACTGGCGCCGACGTAAGCAGTCGCTTCAACTCTATGAAGCTCTGCTCACACTGCTCCGACCACAAAACGAACTCCCTTTCTCGTCAACCGAGTCAAGGGTGCAGAAACTTGAGAAAAATCTCGAACAAATCTGCGGTAGTAACCTGCCAACCCAGAAAGCTACGAATCTCAGACACAGATCTGGGACTCTCCCACTGCAAAACTGCCTCAACCTTTGCTGGATCCACAGAAACTCCTCACCTGAGATCACGTGCCCCAAAAGTGAACCTGTTGTAGCCAAACTCACACTTACTAATTTGGCATACAACTGGTGTTCTCGCAAGGTCTGCAACACGATCCTCAGGTGCTCGGCGTGCTCCTCCTCCGAAGCGGAGTACACCAGAATGTCGTCAACAAACACTACGACAAACCGGTCCAAGAACTGTGGAACACCCGTGCATCAGATCCATGAAGGCTGCTGGAGCATTGGTGAGCCCAAACGGCATCACCAAAAACTCAAAGTGTCCATATCTGGTCCTGAAAAGCAGTCCTCTCATTCAGAATCTCTAATCCGCAACTGATAGTAGCCCGACCTCAAGTCAATCTTCGAGAAGACACGAGCAGACTGAAGCTAATCAAAGAGATCATCAATCCTAGGCAAAGGATACCTACTCTTGATTGTCACTTGATTTAGCTTCCATAATCAATACACAACCTCAGGCTACCGTCCTTCTTCCGACAAACAAAACAGGTGACCCCCACGGAGAAAAGCTAGGACGAATATAGCCTTCTCCAACAACTCCTCAAGCTGCCTCTTCAACTCCCTCAACTCTGCTGGTGCCATACGGTACGGTGCCTGCGCAAAAGGTAAAGTGCCAGGAACCAACTCTACAGTAACTCAATCTCTCTCTCTCTGGTGGTAGACCAGGCAACTCTTTCGGAAAACATCCGGAAACTCACACACTACGGGAATGTCTCCCACTCCCGAAACAATCTGGTCAAGAGTCACTGCAGAAACTAGGAACCCTGACAACTAGAAGCAAGTAACCTCTCTGCCCTCAAAGCAGAAACTAAAAAGCGAGAAGTAAGAGGTACGATACCCTGGAAGTAGAACGCCGCTGCCCCAGGTATCTGCAAGTGCACCCTCTTCTTCTGGCAATCCATCACTGCACCATACCGCTCTAACCAGTCCATACCCAAAATCACATCATAGTCATGTAACTGCAAGGCAAATAGACGGGCTGACAACAACTGATCCTGCAACTGCACAGGTACCTCCTCGAGACAGTAGGACGTAAGGACAAAGTCCCCCTGTCGGCAACTCCACTGCCAACTCAACAGACTCTCCCGAACTCAACTCCCAAAGGGAGTCTAAAAAGTCCTCAGACACAAAAAGTGAGAGGCCCGGAATCAAACAAGACTCTAGCTGCACAACCAAAACTGAAACAGTACCTTCCACCAGGTGAGCTGCCTCCGCGTCTGCACGAGTCAAGTGGGTAACACGACCTCTACCTCTTGACCCACCAGAACCTCCGGTCTGCTGACGCTGCTGCACAGGTGCCTGCTGCTGTTGCTGCTGCTACTGCACTCGGGGCTGTGACTGGGTCTGCTGCTGCGGCACACGAGGTAGCAAAGGACAATCTCGCGCCATGTGACCCATCTGGTCACACCGGTAACACTGCCCAGCAAAAGTACGATGTACCTGCTGCGAAGGCTGACCTGTCGGCTGCTGAACACTCCCACCGACTGCTGCCTCTGCTCTGCCTGCCTCCTATCATGCCGAAACTTCCTCCGAGATCCTGACTTCGCCGTCGTCCCAGTAGAAGTGGACGCGTAGGAAGTCGTAGTCCTCGGGGTCGTCTGCACACTACCCTGCTGCTGGCGAGGCTGAGAAGGAACTACCTGCGTCTGAACCTCTGCACTCTGAGCACGAGTCCGCAAGGTGTCTGCCTCCAACGCTGCCGCTGTCTGATAGGCCGCATCTAAGTCTGTGACACGAGCAACTATCAGCGCCTGCCTGAGCTCTGGCCTCAAGCCTCTCACGAACTGCTGAGTCCTCAGACCCTCATCTCCCATAATCTGCGGAGCATAACGCCCTAGCTCCACAAATCTAGCCCTGTACTGCACCACAGTAGAGTCCCTTTGCTGCAAGTCCAGAAACTGGTACAACCTCTCCGTCCGGACGTAAGTAGGACAGAAGGCTCTCTCAAAGAAACAACAAACTCTTGCCACGGAATCTGTCTCAGTGGGCGAGACTGGAAAGTAGTCTCCCACTCAGCGGACCACCAAGTCAACGCCTGCGCCTGCAACTGGTAACTGGCTAGCAGCACTCGCTCCTCTGGAACACACTCCATGGAACGAAAAGTCCGCTCCACTGCATCTAACCATGCCCGTGCTGCATCTGGATCAGGCTGGCCCAAAAATTGAGGAGGCTGAAACTGCAAGAACTCCCTCAACACCCTCCCAGTACCACCGTGGGGTACCGGCGCGTCACGGTGCTGAGCAACAAACTGAGCCATCCCCTCAAGAAATCGAGTCATGTCTAATCCCTGAGCTACCTGAGGTGGAGGTGGCGGCGGCGGAACAATACCACTATGTGCGTCCTGTGGCAAAGGCTGTGTCTGCTGAGGTGGCGGAGCATCTCCAATCTCCTGACGAGTCGCCTGCTTAGCTACTCCCTCTAGGACGTCGCCTAGGCGCCATAGAACTATACACAAACAAAATACACACATAAATACACTAACTAACTCCGGGCTACATAGCTGCAACTGTACTCTTTATACTCTGAGTCTACATGATAAGTATTTTCTTATATATCTCATCAGACCAGGCTCTGATACCAAACTGTAACGACCCAGAATCCGCATTACCAGTAACAACCAGTAACCCGAATTCTGACCCGCTAACCCACGAGACAAGCTCGGAAGGGTAGGAAGTGAAGTCCGAGGAGACTATATGTAAGAAGATACACACCATGCAAAGTTGTAAAATTTCAGTTAATATGAGCAAATCATATACAATCTCAGAGTCTGAGCAAAATACAGAGTACAGAAGTACAATAACAAGGTACTACTCACTGCAGCTAGGGAGCACCAACACCAGAGTGGCTAGACTCGCCTGGAACGGGAGTCGACGAAGACCCACCTGAAAGGGAAGGGAGTGAGTCTCAAGAAAAGAGACCCAATAGGGAAAAGTAACCCCACCGGCAACTGAACTAAAGTGCAGAAAGTAAAAACTGAAAGTAAGTACACGTCGCACCACAATACAAAACTGTAAACCACGCGGCTCAGTAACACACACCACACACACAGCAAGTAGACTCAGCTAGGGTCTGTGGCTCGGCGTCCCGTCACCACAGAGGCTCTCAACCCCAGCCACGTGTGCACACTACAGACGCTCTCTCTCGCGTCTGGTCCACGACCGATTTTTCCCCTACGCTTGACCTAGCGGTAGAGAAGGGGCTCCACGGAGACCGGCTCAAAACCACCAAAGGAGAACACACAGGACAGAGTTGCACTCAATGCCCTGGCTCACTAGCGGGGAACAACCACACACTAATCGTCTAGACGGAGTCGCACCCACGCCTAGGTAACACAACAGAAACGGGTACACGGTAACGCAATGCGTGTACAACAGACGGAACACACTCAACGTCTGAAACCCCGTACAGTAAGTAAACACCTCGTGCCACAAACAACTACTCAAATGCACACGGGAGTCACACTCTAAGCCTGGCCCACTTGTGTATTAGGGTGGACATCACATGTCAATCGCCTCTAAACACACAACTTAAGTCTGCTGGGACACAGGAGATTAACGGCCACATCGATTGCCGCCAACATGAGAAACGGCACTCATCATGTCGTTTATCCTGACTAAACGGCAATCGACCTTGTCGTTTAAATCACCCCTGAAGATCTCAACGTCAACAGATGTGGACGTTGATATCTTCAGTCCCTAAACCCAAAACTGAACCGAATCAGTTCAAATGGGCTGATCCACCCAACAGAACCTCGACTGATGGAGGGAAACACTTCCTCTCATCATTCCACACTACCAGAACATCATAAATAGACAATCTAACACCTAGATTATCCAAACCACCCTCAATTCCGGCATGATATAACCCAAACCCTAAACCATGATTTGCACATCAATTCGGTTAATTAGACATGCTGGTTTGCTGGGGAAGGTTATAGGGGTTAAGTCCCTACCTCAGAACGCCTTAAGAATCCCCAAACAGCCACTAATCGCGCCGGATTCCCCCGAAGACTCTGCGCGAATCACACCAAAATCTCGCGTTTCCCGCCCGATCAAGCAACGCCACACGATCCAGGGGCTTCCCACGAGCTCAAATCACCCAACAGGAGCTGCGGAAAACAAGAAAAGCAAAGGTGGAGGGAAGGAGAGGAAAGGAGAAGAAGGAACTCTGCTCTCGGGCTGCCCTATTTCAACAGGACTGGTTAGTCGACGTCAACATCTCTGGTCGCCTACTGAACCGCCAACAGACTAACGTCCAGATCACATGTCGTTGAGTTCAATATCAGACGTCCACATCGCTGGACGCTGACTCTGACTCAACGGGAAGCCCTGGCCGTCAACCCCAAGTCAACGACAATGGTCTTGTCGTCGACCACACAGAACCACTACAGACCCAATAAGGATCCACTAAAGACCCGAGACCTTACAGTTACCATGGCAATTAAGACATTAATTATTTAAAGCATACTTGTTCTCATGAGATATTAAGTCCTACTAGACGTTATTCACTCATCCTACGTGTTTATTTCATGTGTTCAGGTGAGTCAGATGATGACCACACTCACGTGGATGGGAACGAGGACGACGTCCAGGAGTGACCCCTTTCAGCAACCATTTGCTTTGTAGTTAGTTAGTATAGATATGAGTCAGTTAGTCCATATGTATTAGTTTAGATTTGAATAAAGTACTATGGGCCCTAGTTATGGCTCTGATCAATTGATGTAATAGTTAGGTCATGATGTTGATGGAATATTAATGAAATTGAAGGTTATTTGATATTATTTCAATTGAGCAATGGTCTGTCATTTATTTCTCGCTCTGTACTATTTAATAACTGTAATTCCGCTCCGATATTCCGCGTTGGGGCGTTACACATATGAACTATAAAAATCATGGGGAAAGAGGGTTTTTGAGCCATGCTGCTGCCTCCAATGCACGTCGGATGGTGGTCTAAATTCTAATGATTTAAACCTACTCGCGCCACGTGGAAGAAGCAACTACACGTTGTTAGATCCATTGTCTTCTTCCAAAGTTCTCTAAACTCATTTTTTTTTGTTAAGTAATGTTGGAGTTATATGAAGAGAAGAATGTAAAATCCCAAACTGGACGTACATATTCCACTCATAAAATGTGGTTAATTACTAACTAAGTAGAGATGTTGACTTGACGTAATATCTTTTTTTGGGGCAAAACGGGGAGTGGATGCTCCACAATTTTTGTTAAAATCTAAACATAATTATAAAAAGTAGACTGATTAAAATGATCAATGGACAAATTAAGGAAGAAATCATAAAGATACAAACGAATCATATGACTTGGGATGGAACCCAAACATTAAGAGCAAAAGATGGATAGCAACCCACATTGCATACCCAAACATAATCAAATCAAATGACTCTACTCCATGTAGATAGATAAGAAGTAGTGGGAGATAAAGTTTGAATGTCGTAGAAATATTGCCAAGATATAGGCATATTTATGTCGTAGCAAAGTGGTAGCTTGGCTGACGAACACAACAAGGTTGCATCTAGATTGACCTTAATACTCGAGTTAATTGACAGGCTCTTTGTTTTAGATAAATTATATGAAAGTTGATTGTTTTCATACATACTCAGGCATCATAAAGAATGTGAAGCAAAATTTAAGTTTTTTATTTGTGCTTGCCCTCGAAATTTTGGAGCATTTTTCTCTCCAAATTAATCTACCATACTGTGAATCGAAATAATTGTCTGCCCAATTTTGTTAGAACACTATCAGATGGAAACATTTGCTGCAAAAGTTCGAGTTCACCATTCAAAGTAGAGGCAGAAGATCGCATGAGATCAAATCTATTAATAATTTATTTCTCTATGTCTTGAGAATACAAACAGTGAAAATACATGTGGTCAATATTTTCTTCATCTTCCAAACAATGCACACATCTATCTGTAAAGTAATAACCTCGCTTCTTCAAGTTGTCCTGCAATGGAAGAAGGCAATTCAAGGTGGCTTGGCCAGGTACGTAATGATGTATGCTGAGTTGTAAGAGCTTTCCAAATCCAAGAATAACAAGAGAATGCAGGCGAAGGAGCTTTCACAACATTCCATGCTGAGTAGACCAGAATTTTCCATTATGAAGTTAAATAAACTCATCTTTCTTTCTTTTCTAAGAAGTTAGATCATCTTGAAATATGGGTAGAAGAGTTTCCCATTTTGCCAATCCAATGGACCCTTGTCTTCAACAATTATTAGTCTATTTTTCACAAGAAAAATAGTAGACATATAGCATTGGATATTAAGAGTTGTTGGGCGCCTAAGAAAGCCAGCTCAGAGAAGGGCCTAGTGTTGTAAAAATAATGTGGAGTATGGCACAATCATGGCAAAAATTGGATACACACATATGCATGCAGAACCATAGCAAACAGGTATATGGAAATAGTCCAAATAACAACAACCAAAAAGAAAAATACATGAGATGGATTGCAATAATGAACATGCTTAAATAAGGCAGAAACACAATAAACTTGGCGCTTTAAGAGCCATGCGCCATATCTTATATCATAAGTACATTCAGGAACAACCCAATTCCCTTAACTGCGGCCTCACAGTAGTACTCACTTAGGTGGGCTTCTCCAAGGATATACTGCTAATATCCTGCCTAGGCTTGAACCCATTCAGAGTAATAAAACTCTTCCTATACAGCAGTATCAGGCACTTGGTCAGGATATCAGGGGATAGACACAGATACAATGTATCAAAGTAGTAAGTGCCTCCATATTCTCTCAACAGATTGTTGTTACCACATTGAACCTCCTTTGTGGGATCTCCACTCATATAGGTTGGGTTATCTCTGCAAGAGAATAAATAATGGGTTTCAGTCCCATCCCCAACCTGAATTTCTGGACTTTCTTTTTATCAAGTCCTTTAGTCAGAGGATCAGCTAAATTGTCATTGGTACCAATAAAATCTACAGCGATCACTCCCTGAGACACTAAATCCCTTACAGATCTCAATCTGATTTGGATGTGTCTCCTTTCTTTTTTATTGTACTTTGAACTCTTGACCTTTGCAATTGTGGTCATGTTATCACAATGCACAGAGATCGCAGGAGCAGGCTTACTCATTAGAGGAAGTTCTGAAAGAAGACCCCTAATCCACTCAGCCTCCAACCCAGTGGTATCCAAAGCACACAACTCAGCCTCAAAAGTAGACCGAGATAAGATGGTCTGTTTAGAAGACCTCCAGGTGACTACACCACCTGCCAGAGTAAAAACATACCCTGAAACACCATTACTCCCTGAGTTTTCAGCTATCCAGCTTGCATCACTAAATCCTTCCAGGACAGCAGGAAATCTCCCAAAATGCAAGCCTAGGGTAATAGTACCTTTTAGGTACCTCAAAACCCTATCTAGCCCATCCCAGTGAGTTTGGTCAGGACAGCTTATGAATCTACTAAGTTTGGTCACTGCATATGAAATGTCAGGCCTAGTACAATTAGTCGGATACATCAAACTTCCTATAACCTGAGAGTATCGTAAATGATACACAGGAATACCACTCTTATTCTTGCAAAAGATTCTAGAAGGATCATAAGGTGTACAGACTGACTTGCAATTCTCATAGCCAAATTTCTCTAAAATTTTCTCAACATAGTGAGATTGAGAAATTGCTATTCCTCAGCTGATCTAGTAAGAGTCAGCCCCAGAATTACATTTGCCTCACCCATGTCCTTCATTTCAAAACTGCTATTAAGAATGACTTAGTCTCATTTACTATTCCCAAAGTGTTGCCAAACAAGAAGATATCATCTACATATAGGCAAAGAATTATACATTCATCACCCTTAACTTTGTAATAACACATTTATCGAACTCATTGACCATAAAGCAAAAGATATGATAGTCATATCAAATTTTTGGTGCCACTGTTTAGGTGCTTGTTTCAAACCATACAGAGACTTTATAAGTCTACAAACTTTCTTTTCACTACCTGGAGCCACAAATCCTTCAGGCTGATCCATAAAATCTCTTCATCAAGATCACCATTAAGAAAGGCAGTCTTGACATCCATCTGATGGACTTTCAGATTATATATGGAGGCCAATGCTATAAGCACTCGGATTGTGGTCATCCTAGTGACAGGGAATAAGTATCAAAATAGTCTATTCCCTCTAATTGTTTGAAACCCTTGGCAACAAGCCTGGCTTTATACTTTTCAATGGTTCCATCGGGTTTAAGCTTCTTCTTGAAAACCCATTTGCATCCAATGGTCTTTGAACCAGGAGGAGGATCAACTAACTCCCAAGTACCATTAGCAAGAATGGAGTCCATCTCACTCTTAATGGCATCCTTCCAATGCCTTGCTTCGGATGAAGCCATGGCATCTCGAAGGTTGGGGGGTCACCAGTGATCTGGTAAGTGACAAACTCACTTCCAAAATCCTTAGCAACCTTTTGTCTTTACTTCCTTTGTTTCAACTTCTTCTTGATCACTAGAATCAGAAGAAAGTCTGGATGCATCAGCCCCCACATTTGTCATTCTTTCCACATGTTCTGGAATAGAATCAGATGTAGAGGCTACAGTCTCAGAAGACAGATGTTGAGGTAAACCAGTCTTCATGGGAAAAACATTTTCGAAGAACGTAGCATCACGAAGCTCGACTATGGTGTTAACATCTATGCCAGGAATTTCTGATTTGATAACCAGAAACCTGTATGCATAGCTATTTTCAGCATAGCCTAGGAAAACAACGTCAACTGTCTTAGGTCCCAGTTTCTTTCTCTTGTGCTCAGGGACAAGTACCTTTGCCAGGCACCCCCACACTTTAAGAAATTTCAAACTAGGTTTCCTATTTCTCCAAAGTTCAATTGGACTGTTATCTTTATGTTTTAGGGAACATGATTCAGAATAAGACAAGTGTATTCAATGCTTCCCCCACATATACTTAGGTAGTTCCGAACTCACAGAGAGAGTTGACCATGTCAATGAATACACGGTTCTTCCTTTCTGCTATCCCATTAGACTGTGGAGAGTATGGGGCAGTTGTTTCATGAACAATGCCATGTTCTTGGCAAAATTCCACAAACAAACTAGAGGTATACTCTCCTCCTCTATCAGACCTCAACCTCTTAAGAACCCGACTGTTTGTGTTTTCTTCCTTCTTAAAGATGATAAACTTTTGTAAAGCCTCATCTTTAGACTTGAGCAGATACACATAACAGTATCTACTACAATCATCTATAAAGGTAATAAATACTTCTTATGATCCCTAGTTAGCACGCCATTAAACTCACAAATATCTGAATGCACCAGATCCAGAATCTCTGAATCTCTAACTACAGAATGAAAAAGTTTTCTAGGTAGTTTGGCATGTACACAGATATCACATTTCTTTATTTTATCAATAGCATGCTCAGGAATCAATTTCAGGTTCATCATGCGTTTCAAGGAATTGAAATTAAGATGACCTAAACGTCCATGTCATAAATTAGATGAATCTGAAACATTATAAGCAACAGGAACAGAAACAGAACTAGAAGCAATATCATCTAATTTACTGTTTAACACATGATCCACATAAATTTTAAATAATCCATCAGAAAGATAGCCTTTACCAATAAAAGTCTTCAAATAAAGTATCACAATTTTATTACATTTAAAGCTGAGTTCATAACCCTCTCTCACTAAAACAGAACCTAAAATGTTCCTTTAACACCAGAACATGGTGCACTAGGGAAAGAGAAAGAACACGTCCTGAAGAAACTTCAGATCCACTCGTCCAACTCCAAGCACCCTAGCAGTGCTCCCATTCCCCATCGTCACAGAACGATCATGGGTGGCCTGATAAGACACTGCAAAGTTAGACCTATCAGCACATAAATGTACATTGGCCCCAGTGTCTACCAACCATTCATTTGGTTCTTAGATAGTAAATAGTTGAGGATTAAGAGTAACATACTCATCGCCAGAAGAAGGTCCACTAGTCACAACATTGACATGGGTTGGATTTTGATTGGTCTGTTGGGTCTTGTTCAGCAACTTCTCTTTCCTTTTGGGACAGTCGTTACGCTTATGACCCTTCTGACCACAGGTCCAGCACTCTCCAAGTACCTTCTTCTTCTTTTTTATCTTTCCTTTGGGTTTCAACTGTGAAGTGGAATCAACTTTAGTTTTGCCTTTAGATTCTTTCCCCTTATGACTCAATACTAGGTTTGCACTTGCATCAACAGGCATACAAGGCTTCTCCTTTCTATGCTCCTCTTCTATAGCAATAGCCCTCATCAGATCATCAAGAGAAATAGTCTCCTTACGGTGTTTAAGGGACATCCCAAAATCCTCCCAGGATCTAGGCAATGTCTCTATGATACACATGACTTGGAGCTTTTTAAGTATTTTCATATTTGCCTCAGCTAGACCTTGGAAATAAGAAGAAGTTCATGTGCGTGCTCCCCCACATGTTTGTTTTCAACCATTTGGAACTTGAGAAACTTGTCCACAGAGTATTTTTCCAGACCTTGGTCCTCGGTGTTATACTTGCGGTCAAGTTCATCCCAAAGTGCTTTAGTGGTTTTGAAGATGGAGGAACTGTAAACATCAAAGAGGACATCGGACAGTGCAGTGAGTATACACCCATGCTCTAACCTGTCCTTTTCCTTCCACTCTTCAACCTTCTTAGCACTATCAGGATCTTTCTCATCCAAAACAGGGGGATCCGATTCAATCAGTGAGATTAGACCGACCATGGTGAACCAGACCTTCATGCGTTGTCGCCAACGCTTGAAGTGCTGCCCGGAAAACTTTTCGGGCATCCTAGACAGGTCCACCCTCGCTCTAAAACCCACTGAAGAAGTTGCCATGAATGATATCTTCTCTAAGACTATTGTAAAAATAACGTAGAGTACAGCACAATCATGGCAAAAATCGGATACACACATATGCATGCAGAACCATAGCAAACAGGTATATGAAAATAGTCCAAATAACAACAACCAAAAAGAAAAATACATGAGACGGATTGCAGTAATGAACATACTTAAATAAGGTAGAAACGTATGCAGTAGAAGCGCCTCTAAGGAGACTCCCCTTAGAGAAGATATCGCCCCCACAGGAGTAGTGCGTCGAGTAAGGCGATCTCCTCCCAGGAAATTAAGAATCGCACTTATCGTAATTTCGTTAACAATGCTACACTAAACCTAATCCTCGTCTGAGTAAATGGAAATTGGGAACAGAGAACATGCACCGGTCACCGGCAGAAGACGATGCAACGACAAAGATCGGAGACGCTGTCGGTGACGCCGGAGCGGAGCAGTGCAGTCGCCGGAAGGGAATAAGCGAGCGAGCGAGCGGACGGCGAGCGGTTCCTCTGCAAGAGTCGAAAAGATGCTTTCTGTGTCGGATACCGTGATTAGGAAACCTAATCACTATATCAAGCGTCTAATGCCCGCGTAGACCAAAATAATGGGCCTGTTCAAAGAACGGGCCCAAAACAGCTCCAATCTCCCCAAAAAAGGCCCAAAATGCAAAAATATGAAGTAAAAAGGTGTCAAGTCAAGCCGGCTGGACCGTGTCATCACACGCGCGCGCCCGCCTAGCCCGGCGGCGCGCGTGTGTGATATGGTCTAGCATAACCCCACCCTTGTCTATAAGACATAGTCTCATGGACTTTAGGGGTTATGAAGCCCTTAACTCCTTAGGGGTATCCCATATGGGACCCCACACATAAGGACAACATAGCACAACTTTTGAGGTACCTTTTACTTTATCAACCTTGAGTTTTACCTTTCTTTTATATTGCCCCTTTTACACCCTTTATATCCAACACCTAGGTGGGACCTGCAACCTTAGGAATGTAGCCCCCTCCCCATTTCCCTTTGATATTTTATTCTTTATATATATAGTTGGCAAAGGTTAAAGTAAGAATTCAGTTGCCTATTATATTAGTTCTTTTGATAGGATGATTCATCAATTCCATTCCTACAACTATCATGGGCACACAAGACTTGGTTAAATAATTGGCCCTGATTGAAAACTAGCTAGATCTTTTAAGGTTTATCACTTTTATGTAGGTTATCAAACAAACAGTTTGAGAGTCAAGTTGATGCCACACGTCTATACTATAATAATATAATTCAGTCTTGATGTTGTCACGTTGCTGCACCAGGACAATCATATTATCTTTATAACATCTCCCTCCTTAAAAATAGAAATATAGGTAGTTTAAATGAACTAAATAATATGACTATTTTTGTATTGCCAAAAAATAACTAAGAAATCTTATTCCTGCCGTAACATCCCCTTCCCCAAAAATAGAAATACAGATAGTTTAAATGAACTAAATAATATGACTATTTCCATACTACTAAAAAATAATTTGATTAGTTGGATATGAAATATACTTATTTAGCCTAACCACTAATCTTATTATAGTACAAGAACATGTATATTGCAAAGTGAGTACATTGGAAGCAAATCATTCTATGGTTTCACAGATTTGAGGACATATATATCTATATTATTATTATAATAAAATACAATTATAAATGTTACCACGTTGACAGTACCATGATGATTTTTTTCCTGCCAAAAAAATTATCTTCCGACTCTCTCTCCAACTTTCTCTCCTAAACTTTCCAAAAATATATCTAAACAATCAAAAAACTCTCAACCTCACTCTCACCCTTAAACTAATAAAATTTGCTAATATAATTTCCCTCTCTTTTCTTTCCCATTAAACATCTCTCCATTCTTAAAAACTCACGTCTTTATTCAAAATCTACTTTCATAAATAATAAAAAATATTAACCTCATATATAATACTTATAAAATTTATTAGGGTAAATTAATTAGAAGTCCCTGACTGTAACATGGAGGTCCTTACTGTAACAAGACTTAACGTATAATGTAACAGGTGATAACACTTACTGTAATAAGTTACAGCTCTGTTAGGGACTAACAAATAAGTCAAAAATCTGATAGAGACTCCTAATTAATTTACCCAATTTATTAATTCAAACTTAACAATTTTCCGTGCAATGTACGGGCATAAAACTAGTTTGTGAATAAACTCGAGGCAAAGTTTAAGTTATCTCCATAATCAAATTGGGTTTAAAGCAAATAAGGTTGTTTTATTGAACATAGAGATTTTACTTATTATCTTATTTATTTAAAATATATTTATTATATTTTGAAAGCCTCTCCATAGACAAGCACAACACACTACAATACATTATCTAATAATATGTCTGAAGCATGAGAAAAGATTACCTAGTTGCCCCCATTGGTTGGGCACCCGGGCCCCACGTCTGTCATAATGACGTGACGTGGATGGCACAGGCACCTCGCCAAAGCGCAACTTGCTGCCCATTTCACGGGTAGCAAATCGTTCTCCAGAAACATAATTTGTCAAGTCGTATTGTATTGGTATGATATGGTTATACTATATCACAATTTGGTACATCATCTATTCATTTTTTAATCATTCTTTTATAGGCAAATTAATTAGGAGTTCCTAATAGATATTTGATTTATTTTCTAGTCCCTTAACAGAGCTGTAACTCATTACAGTAAGTGTTATCTCTAGTTACAGTATACGTTAAATCATGTTATAGTAAAGACTTTCTTATTATAGTCAGGGACTTCTAATTAATTTTTTCTTTTTTATTATTAAAATTTAGATCTTATTTGGATAAAACCGATACAATACATTATAATTCGTAATGTCTTGTAGAATTATAGTTCGGCCTAATTCGACGGTATCACCAACCATAATCTTAAGTGAATTTCAAAAATATAGTAAATATTTCTTTGAGCATATGTTTGCTCCATGTGCCTCCTCCAAAAAAAAAACTCCATTATATTCTTAAATAAATTTGTTTAGATACTATTTTTTCCTGAAAATAGCTCGTTTTAACGATTTATTTTTTTGGAAAACAAAACATTCTCAAACAATTACGTCATCTAATAGATGAATATTTAGATAAATATAAATTTATGTTCCCCGATAAAAATATAATTGGATAAAAATCTATCTTAATTTTACATTCACCAAAAATCTTGTGATACAGTGTATTTGCACCAAAAAACTTAACATAATCTACCGTGGCATACCAATAGAATATGTTTAGAATATTCTCACACGGTCTATGTTAATGACTATTACAAATTATTTAAAAAATTTTACCCCCCAACAAAAAGATTATTTCACCACTCTCAATCTATCTCCTCATAAAGGTGGAGAAAGAGCTATAGTCATCGGAGAGTTTGGGCATTTCTAATTCAAAGAATATCATGATTTTTTTTTTTGTATCTTGTAGTTAAGATGTTGTAGTACCCCGAAAAATTTCGTAATTTAAAATATAGATAAATTGAAATTTTATCAATTATAAATTCAATTAGTTAAAAAAGTACGCATCATTATCGCATACATAAAAACTCATATAAAAATGATGCAAAAACTAAAAGTTATGCTTTAAATAATACTCTCTAATGACCCATCATGAAATTTGGACATAGAAAAATCATTTGAACTAAGTTTAAGAATTTATGCGACTTATTATCGTAATTAAGGAATAAGTCGGAGAACCCATTATTTTATGAGCCAAAGTGGATTATAAATTAAAATAAACATGTGGGTAGATTTTAAATAATATGAATGATAGCACATTATAATATTTGGACCAATGGATAATCTTAGCCCATGAATAAATTCTTTAATAAAGAGGATAATTAAAAACCTATTAAGTAATTAAAGTGAACACGGGTTGTACAATTAGGCTCACATGAGATATTGGGCCAAGAGTAAGAGCCCAAATGATGAAGATTAGAAATACTGACATAAATAATATTAAATTGAATTAAAAATATGAATTACTTAAATAAGTGTGATAAATAAAAATAAAGGGTGAATAATTAGAATTAAATCAATACCCATTAAGTTAAATTAGTAATGAGTTTTATTAATGGTCCTAACATAGATTGTTGGGCCCAAATATGAAGAGCCCATCATGAGATGGGAGTTAAATGAGTGAAATTCATATTAAATATAGTAATAATTAGAAAAAGGAGTAGATAAATAATAAATGACATATAAATATCCCTAAAAAGAGTCCTAGACTTATCCTAACCTATTACCCATGAAATTAGATCTCTCCCTAAGCCAATTAGTGGATAAATGCTAGAATATGGGAGATAAAATGTGGAAATTCGGAGTTAAGTAATTATAAATAAATTAAAAAGGGTAAGATAAATACTAAAAAAGGTTATAAATATCCTAAAAAAAGTCATAATCCTATCATAATCCATTACCCACGAAATTTGATCCTTTCCCAACCCTAATTAGGAGATAAAGAAGAGAAATTAGGTGATAAATAAGGGAAATTCGAATTTAATAGGAAAGGAAGAGTTTTAGAGAGGATGGACTCTTGTAGCAACCCATACACCTCTCATTCGGCTCTATCAACCCCTTAGAACGAGGTGGGAGCTCTGGAGGACGAAGGAGAAGGCTGTGGACGTGAGAAGCAAGGAGTGGAAGGCTTGGAGCAAGGAGGGTTTTCCTATTTTCGTCCACAACTCTAGGTTTTCATTACCCACGAGAAATGTAGGCAATCTCTCAAGCTAAATCGTGTAAAAATTACCCTAGGTAGACTTCATGACCCCGTACAAAAGCCCTCTCATTTCGCTCTATTTCGATCTCCCATGAGTGAGAATTATTCCTTGAAATCCTGTCAGATCCATGTACCCGATCCTTCATGTTTGCTTTCAAACCTCGTGTACACTTGATTCCATGCCATGAGAAAATTATCATAAATACTACGTCATGATAGCTTTCAAATGCCCCTGGTTTGCCTAATTTTTATCATGTATCCATCTTTAATTAATTCGTTGAACCTTGACTATGCCTATTTAGGTCATCGAAATGTAACTTGATCAAAGCATGCCTAAGCCTTGTCTATTTTCAAATTAATCAAATGTTGATAGATCCATGTGTCTACTTTCGTTTAAAACTAGTTTCATGATTTTTGGATCACCGTGCGATTTTATATGGAATTTAGAATGACCATGTATCAAAGAGGATTCACGCTGGAAAAAAAAAGGGAAAAGGGGCGATCCTACCTGATATCGCGTCGGCGCGACCCGCCGCGATATCATCGGGGTCGCGCCGGGCTGTGGCATTGCGTCAAAAATGCGACGGCATAAGCCGCCACGATTTCCAGTGCGAACCGGACTGGGCCGGCCGATTCGGCTGTCGCGCCCGGGACGGTGACCGCGCCCGGGCCGGTGACCGCGATACGAATCGCGTCCGTGACCTCCGCCGCGATTTAAGCATTTCGGCCAGAACTTAAAATTGTGCATATGTCCCTGCCTTATATGTCATTTAACCCTTGTACAAGTTAAACCATATACTGTTAAGCTTAATAAATGGCTTGAATATTTTTATTTAATAATATTTAAATAATTATTATTAATTAAAAGTCGTGAGCACAATTTATTCTATTCTCATGATTTATTTACACTTGCACACTAAACATTGTTTATTGCCATTTGACCTTATTAAATTACTCAATAATTGTATCTGGTAATTAAGTGAAATTAATTACCTAATTTCTCTATTATTTAAATGACACGTCTTCATTTTATTCGCGTGATTTGTACACTGTTATCACATCCCTCTGCCTTCGAGCACTCGAGGCAAGACGGACAACATTTCGTTACACACTTTCTCTTGACTTGGACCACCTCTCCATCGAGAATACTCTCGACTGGGCCAGGGACTCCTTGTCAAGGCCTCCGTAAGTCTTCTTGGCTTTAGCACACGTCTATTGCTGACGAGCTGGTTGTACCTTTAAAACCTGTTACACTCTTAGGGATCAGTACAATCCAAAACGGCCTTAGTGAGTTCTCTCTTACCTTGGGATCACGCCAGACCATCTAGCCAGTGTTCATAGCGCGGCTAATGGGCGGATGTGACTTCTACCTAACTGCCGGTACCCGACCTAGTGCCGTGCAACTGTTACTATCATGATTTAACGTTGTTTTACGATTATACCCCTATCTCATCTACTATCCTTGTACTCTCATCTATTCACGTTCACTCTACTATCTCGTCTATTCATCTAGTACTCTCTTGAGACTCTTGAGCTGTTGTGGCTCCTATTGCTTGTACTATATTTGACTGTCTAGCGCCATAATATGGGTCTTGTGACTCTACTATATCAAATGCATACTGTGCAGGGTAGGGAGAGTGTCCGAGGGGCTCCAATCTAGTCCTGGGGGTAGAGAGCCACCCGAAAATACTTGCAGGGGCTATTGACGGTGTTCTGCATTGCACCGGCTCTGACTATCTCTACATTGGTTAGACATCGAACTATTATACTATTAGTCTGAGGAGTTCAGACGTACTGTATCATTTTGGTACTATTACTGTGCTAGCATTGACTATTATAATATTAGTCTGAGGAGTTCAGACATACTGTACTATCGTTAAACAGCTACTGTCCTAAAGTGACTATTGTCGTACTCTTCTAGTGCACTGTGGTGCAACCATACACGTTATCTCTTTACACTTATCTTTTTACACGTTATCTCGTTACACGTTATCTCTTTACACATTATCTCTTTACACGTTATCTCATTTCGCGCTATCTCGTTATATGTTCATTTCTCTATCAACCTAGTTTTGCCATACTCTTGTAAAATGTATTATCGTTCACATGTTATCGCATGCTATTATTCTTTTGATATAGTATGCCATCAATCTCTTGTTATCTTACGCTATTACTCTCTTGACTATACTTGATCGTTCTCTCTAGTTAACATGCGTTACAAGATATTAATCACTTAAAGCATGCTTGTTTACACAAGATATTAAGTCCTACTGAGCGTTATCGCTCACCCTTCGTTATTTGTTATTGTGTTTTCATGTAAGTCAAGTGATGACCTTACACACAACAACGGAAATGGACTGGAGTGATAAGCGTCCTGGAGTCATAGCAATGGATTGTCCCCAGTACCCTAGAGTTAGTTTGTTAGTTGCTTAGTTATCATTTCCAAATGTAATGATGTTATTGAGCCCTATATTTGGCTCTGAATTAGTGGTTGTAATAGTTTAGATGAATTATTAATAAAATGATGAGTTTATTGCAATTATTGTTCATTAGATGCGCTGATATATGTATGCGCAATTTACGTTACCATACACGTTGTTCATGCCTCCCCATTTATTCCGCTGCTAAATTGACGGGGCATGACAGTTGGTATCAGAGCCTAGGATGTCCTTATTAAGATATTTTAAGTCTATGATGTTCTAGGTGAACTGCCTTGACACGTGTCTAAGTCAACCACCATACCTATGTGAGAATTGGGTAGAACCATGGTTAAGATTTAAATACATTTATATATATATATCAACTCAGTAATACCTTAGCACCCAAAGTTTAAAAGGAAATAAATTGAGTGTTATTGCTCGTAGGAGATTAGTGGTGATGGCTGGCAAGCGTGCACAAATGCGGGACTTGCAAAGGACCGTACAGGGATTAACACAAGCTCTTACCAATGTGATTCAAGCAGGAACAAGAAATGGGGCAGGAGACTTATACAAGAACTTTCAACGAATGAATCCCCCTAGGTTTAATGGAACTTCGGATCCCGATGAAGCCGAAAATTGGGTGAAGGCAATGGAACGGATCTTTAGAGTTATGCAATGTTTAGAGCAGGAGAAAGTCCTTCTGGCAACCTTCCAATTGGGCCACGATGCTAGAGCTTGGTGGGAAGTTGTCAGTCGACGATTACCCAATATCAACATAGAGTGGGATAAATTTTTAGAACTCTTCAACACCAAATATTTTTTCGAGAGGATTTGTGAGAAGAAGGCAAATGAATTTGCAGAGTTAAAACAACGAATGATGTCTATAGCAGAATATGAAGCACAATTTGAAAGACTAGCACAGTATGCACCACATTTGGTGAGTACGGAAAAGATGAAGGCAAAGAGATTCTTAGAAGGGTTGAGACCTGTGTTCTGGGAAAAGTTGGCTCCGTAGACCTTGTAGTAATTGAGAGCTCAAATAGTAGAGGACACCATGGACTTCTTGAAAAGATCCATAAGAAGAAGGTGTTGAAAAGGGAACTTGCTACCCATTCCAATGGTAATAAAGAAAGAAATACATTAGATAGTAAGAGAATGAAAGAGGAAGTAAAGCAGAAGAATTCTGTAAATTTTGTAAAAAGCCAGGGCATAAATAACTGTTGGAAGAAATTAGGCAGATGCTTGCGTTGTGGAAGTCAACACACCGAGTCATCAACTGTCCAATAAAGAAGAACCAAACTCCACGCCAAGGATAATTACAAGCCCTTGTGGATATAAATCATGCCCATAAGGTGGACAAGGTACCATCACTAAACCCTTAGTTTGAAGTTCATATTATTTTCTCGATAGCAAAACCCTAAGTGGGGGAGATGATGGAATGAAATATTCAGAATAAATTGAATCAATTGATAATCGTATCATGTCATATGAATTTGGGGCCAAATCTTTTTAAGTGGGGGAGGATGTATACTTTGGAAAATTTCGTAATTTAAAATATAGATAATTGAAATTTTATCAATTAATAAATTCAATTAGTTAAAAAGGTACGCATCATTATCGCATGCGTAAAACCCTATAAAATTGACGTAAAAAATAAAAGTTATGCTTTAAATAATACTCTCTAATGACCCATCATGAAATTTGGACATAGAAAAATCATTTGGACTAAGTTTAAGAATTTATGCGACTTATTATCGTAATTAAGGAATAAGTCGGAGAACCCATTATTTTATGAGCTAAAGTGGATTATAAATTAAAATAAACATGTAGGTAGACTTTAAATAATATGAAATAATAGCTCATTATGATATTTGGACCAATTGATAATCTTAGCCCATGAATAAATTCTTTAATAAAGATGATAATTAAAAACCCATTAAGTAAAATGAACATGGGTTGTACAATTAAGCTCACAAGAGATATTGGGCCAAGAGTAAGAGCCCAAATGATGAAGATTAGAAATACTGACATAAATAATATTAAATTGAATTAAAAATATGAAATTACTTGAATAAGTGTGATAAATAAAAATAAATGGTGAATAATTAGAATTAAATCAATACTCATTAAGTTAAATTAGTAATGGGTTTTATTAATGGTCTTAACATGGATTGTTGGGCCAAAATATGAAGAGTTCATTCTGAGATGTGAGTTAAATGAGTGAAATTCGTATTAAATATAGTAATAATTAGAAAAAGGGAGTAGATAAATAATAAATGACATATAAATATCCCTAAAAAGAGTCCTAGACTTACCCTAACCTATTACCCACGAAATTAGATCTCTCCCTAAGCCAATTAGTGGATAAATGCTAAAATAGGGGAGATAAAATGTAGAAATTTGGAGTTAAATAATATATAAATTAAAAAAGGTAAGATAAATACTAAAAAAGGTTATAAATATCCTAAAAAGAGTCATAATCCTATCATAATCCATTACCCATTAAATTTGATCTTTTCCCAACCCTAATTAGGAGATAAAGGAGAGAAATTAGGTGATAAATAAGAGAAATTTGAATTTAATAGGAAATGAAGAGTTTTAGAGAGGATGGACTCTTGTAGCAACCCATACACCTCTCATTCGGCCCTATCAACCCCTTAGAACGAGGTGGGAGCTCTGGAGGACGAAGGAGAAGGCTGTGGACGTGAGAAGCAAGGAGAGGAAGGCTTGGAGCAAGGAGGGTTTTCCTATTTTCGTCCACAACTCTAGGTTTTCATTACCCACGAGAAAATGTAGGCAATCTCTCAAGCTAAATTCGTGTAAAAATTACCCTAGGTAGACTTCATGATCCCGTACAAAAGCCCTCTTATTTCGCTCTATTTCGATCTCCCATGAGGGAGAATTAATTCCTTGAAATCCTGTCAGATCCATGTACCCGATCCTTCATGTTTGCTTTCAAACCTTGTGTACACTTGATTCCATGCCATGAGAAAATTCTCGTAAATACTACGTCATGTTAGCTTTCAAATGCCTCTGGTTTGCCTAATTTTCCTCATGTATCCATCTCTAATTAATTCGTTGAACCTTGATTGCGCCGGTTTAGGTCATCGAAATGTAACTTGATCAAAGCATTCCTAAACCTTATCTATTTTCAAATTAATCATGTTGATAGATCCATGTGTCTACTTTCGTTTAAAACTAGTTTTGTGATTTTTGGATCACCATGCGATTTTATATAGAATTTAGAATGACCATGTATCAAAGAGGATTCACCGTGGAAAAAAGGGAAAAGGGGCGACCCTACCTGATATATATCGCGTCGGCGCGACCCGCCGCGATATCAGCGGGGTCGCGCCGGGCTGTGGCCTCGTGTCAAAAACGCGACAGCATAAGCCGCCGCGATTTCCAACTCGAATCGGATCGGGCCGGCCGGTTCGGCTGTCGCGCCCGGGCTGGCGACCGCGATACGAATCGCGTCCGTGACCCCCGCCGCGATTTAAGCATTTCGGTCAGAACTTAAAATTGTGCATATGTCCCTGCTTTATATGACATTTAACCATTGTACAAGTTAAACCATGTACTGTTAAGCTTAATAAATGGCTTGAATATTTTTATTTAATAATATTTAAATAATTCTTATTATTTTAAAAGTCGTGAGTACAATTTATTCTATTCTCATGATTTCTTTACACTTGCACACTAAACATTGTTTATTGCCATTTGACCCTATTAAATTGCTCAATAATTGTATCTGGTAATTAAGTGAAATTAATTACCTAATTTCCTATTATTTAAATGACACATGTCTTCGTTTTATTCGTGTGATTTGTATACCGTTATCACATCTCTCTGCCTTCGAGCACTCGAGGCAAGACGGACAACGCTTCGTTACACACTTTCTCTTGACTTGGACCACCTCTCCATCGGGAATGCTCTCGACTGGGCCAGGCCCGTAAGTCTTATTGGCTTTGGCGCACGTCCATTGCCGACGAGCTGGTTGTACCTTTAAAACCCGTTACACTCTTAGGGATCAGTACGATCCAAAACGGCTTTAGTGAGTTCTCTCTTACCTTGAGATCACGCTAGACCATCTAGCCAGTGTTCATAGCGCGGGTAATGGGCGGATGTGACTTCTACCTGACTGCCAGTACCCGACCTAGTGCCGTGCAACTGTTACTATCGCGATTTAACGTTGTTTTACGATTATACCCCTATCTCATCTACTATCATTGTACTCTCATCTATTCACATTCACTCTACTATCTCGTCTATTCATCTAGTACTCTTTTGAGACTCTTGAGCTGTTGTTGCTCCCATTGCTTGTACTATTTGACTGTCTAGCGCCATAATATGGGTCTTGGGACTCTACTGTATCAAATGCATACTGTGCAGGGCACGGAGAGTGTCCGAGGGGCTCCAATCTAGTCCTGGGGGCAGAGAGCCACCCGAAAATATGGACAAGGGCTATTGATGGTGTTCTGCATTGCACCGGCTCTGACTATCTCTACATTGGTTAGACATCGAACTATTATACTATTAGTCTGAGGAGTTCAGACGTACTGTATCATTTCGGTGCTATTACTGTGCTAGCATTGACTGTTATAATATTAGTCTGAGAAGTTCAGACATACTGTACTATCGTTAAACAGTTACTGTCCTAAAGTGACTATTGTCGTACTCTTCTAGTGCATTGTGGTGCAACCATACACGTTATCTCTTTACACGTTATCTTTTTACATGTTTTCTCGTTACACGTTATCTCTTTACACGTTATCTCATTTCACGCTATCTTGTTATATGGTCATTTCTCTATCAACCTAGTTTTGCCATACTCTTGTAAAATGTATTATCGTTCACATGTTATCGCATGCTATCATTCTTTTGATATAGTATGCCATCAATCTCTTGTTATCTTGCGCTATTACTCTCTTGACTATACTTGATCGTTCTCTCTAGTTAACCTGCGTTACAAGACATTAATCACTTAAAGCATGCTTGTTTACATGAGATATTAAGTCCTACTGAGCGTTATCGCTCACCATTCGTTATTTGTTATTGTGTTTTTCAGGTAAGTCAAGTGATGACCTTACACACAACAACGGGAATGGACTGGAGTGATGAGCGTCCTCGAGTCATAGCAATGGATTGTCCCCAGTACCCTAGAGTTAGTTTAGTTAGTTGCTTAGTTATCATTTCCAAATGTAATGATGTTATTGAGCCCTATATTTGGCTCTGAATTAGTGGTTGTAATAGTTTAGATGAATTATCAATAAAATGATGAGTTTATTACAATTATTGTTCATTAGATGCGCTGATATATGCGAATATATGCGCAATTTGTGTTACCATACACGTTGTTCATGTCTCCCCGATTTATTCCGCTGCTAAGTCGGCGGGACATGACATATGTACACGTCAATCATTAATCAATGTTGATCTTACTGCGGAGAACCATTGTGTCATATTTTTTTTGTGACACGATACGATATCGTAGTGTATCCTACTTCTAAGATACGGTGAGAAAGATATTTATTTGACTTTTTGTTTTGTCTTGTTACCTGATCAATATTTAAAATAGACATTTAAAAATAAAAAATAAACAAAACACAACAACATCACGTGGAGATGCGAAAAAATATAAGAATTTTATTTAACTATTCAAGCAATCCAACACAGTTATCTATTGTTCATCAAATATCATATAGAGACATGCAAAAATTATGAATTATATATACAAAAATATCGATCATGTAATCATCAATTCTTACAAGCCAAATGCAATTCTCTGCTTGTTGTCTTCACCATTTCTCATTTTAGCCATCTACAAGAATAATTCAATGTGTTATTTTTACTTATGAAAATCATAATGAAGAAAATTCAAACATAAGTATGATTCTAAATTACATAAGCATCAAATTTCACAGTAGAAACATATAAAAATCTTATTCAAAATAGTTCACATTTCACATATAATAGTTAAAGATGATTCTATGTTGTGTTTTCATTCATTTGTATAACATCAATTCTTATAAATCAAATGAAAGTGGTCATTTTACCTAACATGACCCTCTTTCTTTGCATAGTTCTACCTTCTTCTCCAACTCTTCTCATATATCTATATGAAAAATTAGAAATTAGCACCATATTTTTAACATATAAATACGAACATTTAATAAGAAATAAATTTTCTTACCTAATTATGTAACGCCCCGATGCGGAATATCGGAGCGATAATACAGTTAAATAAATAGTATAGAGCGAGAAATAACATCAAACCATTGCACAATTTGGAATAACGTCAAATAAAATCTAACTTCATTAATAATTCCTCAAATAAACTATTACATCACTAATTCAGAGCCATAACTAGGGCCCAAAGTACTTTATTCAAATCCAAACTATTACAATGGACTAACTAACAACTAACTAACTACTAAAAAGTACTGGTTGTCAAAAAGTGGGATCACTCCTGCTCCTCCTCATTCTCTTCCTCGTGAGTGTGGTAGTCTCCATCAGACTCACCTGAAACACATGAAATAAATATCGCAGGATGAGCGATAAACGCCCAGTAGGACTTAATATCTCGTATAAATAAGCATGCTTTAAGTGATTAATGTCTTGTAAAGTATGATAACTAGAGAGAATGGTCATGTATAATCAAGAGAGCAATGTCGCATGATAACGAGAAAACAATAGCACTTTTCATGAGAGTATAGCACCAGTGGCGGATCCAGAAACTTTTTTCAGGGGGGGCAACATATATATGAATATAAAATTAGTAATATCTAAAATTATAAATAAAAATACTATCAAAGTGATTTCATTTCTATTCTCAAAAACTTCATAAAACAACTAATGTCTTTTTCCTTTACTTCACAAAAAAATATATTTCTAGTCGACTTCTTTTGCTTTCCAAAGATGCATCAATGTGATCTTTAGAAGAAGAAAATTCTTCTTTATTGATCTTTCTTTTAAAATATTTTTTCATGTCTAAATGCCTAAAGAAAATATAAACAACTTTATCATAATAAAATTTATCAACTTCATTTTATAAATAGAGTTATAAAAAAGGCACAATATAATTTGAAGTTTTTAATCATAATCTCAAACATAAATTTTAAAAGATGAGCTAAATTAAAGTCTCCAAAAAACACCTCTTACATGAAAAAAATAAATTAAAATTTTATGCTTACTCGTTTGATAACGCAGACCTTTAGGATGTCAACAACGCTGCTCTGCTCGTACGCTCGCCACAAATAAGGTCACTCAAATTTCTCTCCCTCCTCTCCGTTCTTCACGTTCTCGTGCTGCAGCGTTTGAAAGAGTAAAAAAAAACTAAGAAGAAAGAAGAAGAAGACGGTGGAAGTGGGGTAGGCGATGGGTTGGTGGTTGGTTGGGTTGAGTATGGTATGGGTGGAAACAGGAAGGTTTTTTATTTTTTTTGACACATAAAACGGGAAGGCTTTGGTATGTGGAAGGAGGCTTTGCTATATTAAAAAAAAAATCAGTGGAGCCAGTGGGTCATTGCTATATTAAAAAAAAATCAGTAGGGGCAGTGGCCCCCCACTGCCCCCACTGTGTATCCGCCCCTGTATAGCACAACAAGCATGATAACAGATTGGACATATAACGAAATAGCATGTAACGTTTGCACAAATGTGCACTAGTAGAGATAACACTTTTGGTCGAGCTTCTTGTCAACCGAGAGAACATAGTATAGTGATTGATTGTCTTATATTAAATCTTGATAGTATGGCACATGGATGTAATGCCGACATCATGATCATTGAACTCCCGTGGGCAAATGGCACTTTTCGGGCCCACCTCCTAGGACCAGATCGGGTCCTATTGCCTAGCATTAGTTATGTTTATTATCTTAAACAATCAATTGGATGGCCAAATAGAGTATTAAGAATAGATGAGAGAAATTGACGAGTAGATGAGAGTATAGAGAGAATGTGAACAGATGAGAGTGTAGAGATAGTAGATGAGAATATGGTCATATTCGTAAAACAACGATAAACATGCGATAATAACAGTTGCACAACACATAGTCGTATGTTGACAGTTCGGTAGAAGTCACAACCGTCCAGTAGCCATGCTATGAACACAGACCAGAGGTCCGACATAATCTCAAGGTAAGAGAGAACAAACTAAGGTCGTTGGATCATGCTGATCCTTAAGGGTATAATAGGTCTTGATAGTACAACCCGCTCGTCGGTAATGGACGTCCGCCAAAATTAAGGAGACTTACGGAGGCCTTGATAAGGAGTTCCTGGTCCAGTCAGGAGTATTCCCAACGAAGAGGTCGTCCAAGCCAAGATAGAAGTGTGTATAAAATAATTGTCCGTCATGCCTTGAGTGCTCGAAGGCAGAGGGACGTGATAGCAGTATACAAAATGCGCGAATAAAACGAAGACAAGTTCTTTTAAAATAATATGGAGTTTATATGAATAATTATACTTAATTACCAGATATATTATTAAGTAAATTTGGTAAAGTTTCATGACAAACATTTATGTTTAGTGTGTGCATGTGTAAGATAATCATGATAGTAAGAGGTAGTTGTGCACGTAGCTTTTATTTAATGGAAATCATATGAATATTGCCCCTTATTATTAAACATGTTGTTACTGTTCATAACAATATATGACAGGGGTTAACAGTGATTAATTGGCATGATTAACATAGATTGCATAAAGAATTAGGATTCTGTCTGACACAGTGAAAACATGATGGGGGTACCGGTCGCGTTTCAAATCGCGACGGGCAGGTTGGTCGCATTCAATTAGAACAAAACATGTCAATTGATAGATGCACTAAACACGACGGGGTGAACGGTCGCTATTAGGGCAATCGATCCATGAACGCAACGTCGGGATCTATCACGTTCTGGATAATTGGTACGGGCCTGGAGAACGCGACGAGTCGAGCCGTCGCATTCATGTCGCGCTGCGCTTCTCTGTCCCGACCCTCCTGAGAATTGCGACGGGTCGGGCCGTCGCGTTCTCAGAGGGTTTGGCCGAACCCCAAGGTGAACTAGTTCACTTGGGATTTCGGGCTAGTCGTCCATAGACTTGATATAGGGCCATTCAAAAATGCATATAAATTCGTATACATATCCAAAAATCACGAAACTAGTTTTAAATGAAATTAGACATACAGAGGTATCTACAATATTACTTAATTAGAAAATAGACATGGTATGGACATGCTATGAATATGTTACATCTCGGTGACCTAAAATCATACACAGTGATGTGATACGATTTAATTCGAAGAGGGTGCTTAATAAAAATTGGGGAAAATAGGATCATTCGAATCCTAACATCATGGAGCATGTATGATTGCAAGGCATGAGATCAAGTGTATGCATGGATTGAAGGTAAACATGTTAGTTCGGGTACATATTCATGACAGGAATTGGAGTATGAAATACTCTTGAATGGCACGATAAAAATTGGGGAAAACATGGGGTTTTGCAAGAGGGGATCATGGTCTATCTAGGGTCGAACTTAATTAATTTGTACTTGAGAGATTGCCTACCTTTAACGCTTTGAAAATCCTAGGGCAGAAAGGTTGAATATGACGAAATCCCCGTTGTTCCTAGCCCTCTCCTCCCTACTCTTCACGTCCAATAGCTCCTTCTTCTCGTGCTCCAAGCTCCCAAAGTTCAATAGGGTCGGCTAGAGACGAAGTGGAGGTGTATTTGTATGTTAATAGTCTTCTATTCACCTTAAAACTCTTTCTTTTCAAAGTCCGAATTTCTCACATTTATCTCCATTTTTCCTAGCCTTTATCCATCAAATTGGCAAGGGGTGGACTCTAGATTCGTGGACAAAGGATTAAGATAGGCTTAAGACTCTTTTTAAGATAATTATAAGCTATTTTAGTCATTATCTTGCCATTTTTTAATTTATTAAATAATTAGCCACGAAGTTAGGCTTAGTTATCTCTAATCCAACTAGGGCTCTTCACATTTAGGCCCATTTATTCATATATGGACCAATTGTGTAACCTGTTGCCTATTTTAACTTAATAGGTATTAAATTATTCTATATTTCTTTTAATTTAAATTCATTATCAAATTTTTAAATTTCAAAGTTGCTACAAATTATCTCCATCATTTTAAACATATATATTTACAAAACCCTTGTAGTAAGAGAAATAACTTTCATCTCCAAATAATCTCATATTATATGTGTTCTCCACAAAGCACAAATAATCAGCATAAGACATATATTTTTGATACACGTCTTCGTACAATCTCTCTTCTTTCCATATCATCACACATTGAATTTACTTAAAATATGTCAAAATTATATTAAAATAATATAATAATAGTTAATCACTCATTAATCAACGTTAATGAAGATGCACTCTTATGCACTTAAATGATCACTCTATGCTCTCACAATATTTATACAACAAAATAAATATATTATCATATGCAAAAAATAAAATAAAAAAATTCAGAGTTATTCATTAAGAACCCTAAATTATCCCTAAAATAGTATGGATCTATAAATTTTCTTCTTATAAATAATTAGTAAATATTTATATTGAAGTTTTCTACCTAAATATTATTTTCAAATGTAAGGAGAAGGAAAAAATAAAAATAGATCTATGGTATGATATATATCTTGAAGAGGGCTTCTTCTATTAAAAAACTCTTAAATCTTAAGTTGAAAAGAAAAAATATTATTTAGATTTTAAATAAAAAAATCACATGAAAATGGTGTGGGAGAGAAGAGAGAAGGAAGAGAGGTAGGGGTGTCAATTGGGAGTAAAATTGGGTCGGGCTCGAACTTGGCTCAGTCCGGCCCTGTATATTAAAATTTTAGATTGAAAATTATGTTGTGGGATTATATTTAATGACTTAACATTTATTTCATATTTGTAACAATTAAAAATGAGTTTATTTAGATTAATCTAATATTTACTTTATGCTATTTTGATTTAATGAATATTAATTTTATTATAAAAATAAATTAAAAATAGTAAAAATATCTTAAAAATAATATCGGGTTGAGCCGGACCTTATCTAATCTTTTCGAGCCGAGCCGGACTTTAAAAAAATGGGTCTCGTCCTAAATCAGGTTAGATCTGGGCCGAACGATTAGAGGCCGAATTGGATCTGTACCAACACAAATCCGATCCAAGTCCAGCCTATTGGAGAAAGGAAAAAAAGAGGTGGAGTTTAAATCGAGATCCGATCGAATCGTTTTGATCTAGTTTAGATCGGTACGATTCAAGTTAGACCGTATCAATCCGCTACAGATCACTCGAGAGTGGCCCGATCGTGCCGTTGCGCGTACCTTATCGCTGATTCGTTAAGACAGGTTATGATAGAGTTTTTACTGCAAATATATCCGTCTAAGTTTTACCGACAATCCAAAATAGTATGTTCGCCGATTTGTATTTTTAATAAGGTTATATATGAATCTAATATAAAAGTAAAAGTAGCCTTTCACGAAATTTTAATTTAAAAAGAGTTGTAATGCAAAAGACACGTAGACAAGTGGAGGACGGTTTAGGGTTGAAGAGCTTGACCCCGGACGCACGGCACCCCCGGCCACCTCCGGCAGCCATTTCCACCCCTTCCTCTCCACGGACGGTAAACTCCACGCCGCCTCCGGCAGGCCCGTCCATATCGCTGCGCCCTTGAACTTCGGCAGCCCCCTTCCGTCAGCCGTCAATTCCAGCAGCCGCGCCGATCCCCAGCTCCGGAGTCCCCTTTCACCTTCTGAAGCCCCAAATCCTTCTATTGTGTTTCCCCTCTTAGGATTCTGGGAAGGCAGCCCAGGTGACCTCTCAATCGGAGCTCTGTGCAATTCCCTTTTCTACTACCTCCGCGTAGCGGGACACGGGAGCTAATGGTACGTTTCTTTTTTGGCTGTCGAGCAGCTCGAGCTAAGTAATCCCGGCCTTCTTTTCTCCGTGATGCTTTTGATATTGGGTTTTGCGGGTCATCCGCTGGCAGTATTTCTAGGTTGAGATTTAACACCATTCATATATCGGTTGTATCAAATAATTGGTTTCTCCTATCAACATTCAATGACTTAGTTGACTTCTCTGTACGTTCGATATGATTAGTATGTGATGTTGAGGATAATTACGTATCTGGCAGCTTCTGAGATTCGTGATAAGAAAAACTGCATAATTAAAAAAATCATTTATCACATATTCTGAAGTTTGCCAGAAAGTTTGAGATGATTTCTATATTAAAGCATATAGAAGTTAACCGGCTTCTTTGAATTAGGTTTCATCATTTGACGCACTTTCTTGCTTTGGCTTTATACTAGTTAAGTGAACGTGCTGTGCGCGTGTACATTCCACAGAAGAAATTTTTTATTTTGTGAAAGTGGATAATATCACATGTATATATAAAGAAGGAGAATGTACAAATATAGGTGGACCATAACCCCAAAAAGATACCACCCCCACAACACCTATACATCAAGAACACATCAAGATGGTGCAAGAAATCTAATCTCCCAAGGAACCAAAAAGATGAGGTATATATGAATTTACATTGGATAGAGTGGCCGCCCACTCCTTCACCTTAACCCAAACAAAATGTAACAGTATCTCCTCTGAGCGAGACTCCCTCCTGAAGATACAGTGGTTGCGCCCCCCCCACACCTCCCATAAAGTGGCATGAAGGATAAACCACCAAACCAACCTATCCGGTTTTAGAGGCCTGTGTCTATGTCAATCCCGAAGCAAAGAAGAGACATTGTCCCGCATGGTGATAGAGCAACCAATACTCCGAGTAACCCCCCGCCATAAACCCTGAGAAGAGGAGCAGCTCACAAAAATGTGGTTTTCCTGCGCGACGCCACAAAGACAGCAAGTAGGACTCACATCTGGCAAAAAATAGGCAAATCTGTCTCACTAAACAATCTTCCAAGCCAAAATCTTAACCTTGAGAGGGCTGGCCAGCCTCCTCACTTCCTGAAAAATGCCAAAACGCACACCCCCATCGGAGCAAATATCGTAAGCAGATTTGATTGAGAAAATGCCTTCCTTCCTGCATTTCTAGGTTCAAATATCCTCTCCATCCTACAGGTGAAAAGATAATAACAAACTCAACATGCTTTAGAGCTATTTCAACTCCTCATGATGGAAGTCACGTTTAAAAGTTGAGGCCCATGCGCCATCTGGGACCTGTTGGTCAAAAGCTTGTGCTACGGAACCATTAAGAGCTGCCGAAATAGCAAAGAGGTTGGGAAACAAGGAATCCAAAGTAAAGTCACCGCACCACCTGTCCTTCCAGAAGTGGCACTAAGCCCATCTCCCAACTTCACCTAGTCTCTTAGAAGAGATAAGATTCCCGCAGGAGGAGATATCCCCCTACAAAGGGAAGGTCCTACAGCGTGTAGTGGAGTCCAGGTCCCAAACTATGGTGGAAGAAAAATATCGGCGCCTGATCACATCGGTCCATATTCCCACTTCCCTATTCCCCGACCTCCAAAGCCATTTGTCCAAGAGAGCTAAATTGAAGTTTCTGACATTCTTTAGTCTCAAGTCTTCTTACTTCTTTGGGGTGGCAATCCTATTCTAAGAAATATCATGTCACCCTCTGCATCTGTTTCTAAATCCATAGCAAAAGAATCTGCTCTGAATAGAATGAAGCTTTTTGTCCATAGAGTAAGGAATGCAAAACATGGAGAGAAAATTAGTGGGAAGACTATCCAAATGCTACACAAAGTGAAGTGGCTCCATAGGATAGCAATCTCACCTTACAACCTGCAAGTTTGGACTCGTATCGTTGAATAATGGGGCCTCCAATCAACACAATGGAGAGCCCTTGGGGAAAGAGGGAGACCATGTAAGAGATAGAGAACTCTCCAATGGCAAAACCCAATAATGTAACTGCCCTCCATAAAGGGCTTTTCTCCATATTAACTTGACCAGGATGCTTTTGTAGAAGTTAACTTTCAAACTAGTGACCTCTTCGAAAAGTTGTAGCAAACGTCTCACCAGAGCATGGGATTGACCCCCATCCTCCAGAAATAGTATCATCAGCGTACAGAAGTTGATAGAGTGAGGGACCATCTCCACTCACCAGAAAATCACTAATCAGACCAGACGCCTTGGCCTTCTGGCACACCCTATTGACACATTCGCCACCAACACAAAGAGAAGGGGGGAGAGAGGGTCCCCTTGGCATAGACCCCACCCACTGTGCAACCAAGGTGTCATCTTTCCATTGATAAGAACAACGAAGGATGTTGAGGTGTGCCTTTGACCCAATCAATCCATGTGGCCTTCAACCCCATCCTCTGCAAGACATTAAAGAGGCACTACCGGCTGATCTTATCTTAACCCCTCTCAAAATCTAGTTTCAAAACCACTCATTTTCTCTTCGTTGTTTAAAAGAATATCTACATTCATGCGCCACCAAAAATTTGTACAAAATATGTCTCCCTCTAATGAAAGCTCATTGGAAATGACAGACCAATTTATCCATTATAGATATCAGCCTCCCTACTAAGACCTTGGTGATGATCTTATACGTGCCATTGAACAAGTTGATAGGCCGAAAATCCCTGAAGTCTTGAGCCTCTGACTTCTTAAATAAGCACCAAGAAGGTCTTGTTGATATCCCCCACCCCCAGTGTGCTCTTTCTTCTTGTAATTCCTTCAATGCCGCAATGATGTCTTGTTATTTGGTAGAATAGTAAGGGGAAACCATCTAGACCTGGGGCCCTATCACCTTTTAGAGAGAAAGCAACTTGTTGGATCTCCTCCTCCAAGAAAATAGTGAGATAACCTCCCTCTTGTTAGGGGAAAGACAAGGAAGGAGATCGGCAGTAATCCTCATCCCGCAAGAAGGTTCCTCCGAGAACAAGGGGGAATAAGAGGCTTTCGCTTGATCTCTAATCTCCATCTGAGAAGAGAAGCTGTGGTCCCCCACCTTGATGCAAGTGATGGAGTTAACCTTTCTCCTCCCATAAGCAATTTGTTGGAAGTGGGCAGTATTCTTATCCCCCTCTTTAATCCATATATCCCTAGATCTCTGTCTTTGATCAATCTTCTCCCTGGCCAATAAACCATCAAATTGATTTCTCAAGGAGTCCCTCGCAGTTTTGTCTTCCTCCTTCATAAGACTTGTTTCCTCCTAGCTTTCAAAAGCTGCTAGGTGTTGAATAATCATGTCCTTAGCCATCCTTCCAGGGAGGATTTTACGTGCTCCTCGGGATTGGAGACTGTGAGGAGTGTGCTTCGACTTCTTCACAAGAGTGCCCATAGCTGAGGAACTGGCAATTGGGCTACCCCAAGCCCCCATAGCAGAAGAATATTTATTCTTTGCTTACATTAATGTTTATATATTCTAGTAGTTTAGAAAGATTCATCCTTCCGAAAGCTATTGTTTATGTGACTTCAGATTATATAAAAGAACATGCTAATACAATTATACAAAAAATACTTAAGAATAATGCAGCAAGAAAGTGAAGACTCTTATTTTCCTAAAATGCTTAAGAACTATGTCGCAAGACAACATTTTCGTATATGATCTATAGTATAAAATCACTGCCTTCCAAAGATGTATTCTCTAAAATCATGATATGCATAGTCAAGGCCAAAAACAAAAAAGAAAGATCAATATCTGAACATGGGGAATCCATTCTCATTTCCCAGTGCGGCATTTTGATGTTTGTGAATGATTTCCAATGTGTTCCATGCCATTATTAAGTAACGCGAATTGCAATCTGTAAAACATTCTTGAGTTTGTTAGGTTTTAGGTATCCTACGAGACCCCGTTATACAACAGAATAAATAAAACTATGACCGAGATCGAGATACCAATTACAATCTGGTGTTTTGGGATCTTACTGTGTGGAGATAACGACTCTCCCACGGTCGATGCAGTAAATACTTCATTACAAAGCCGTCCACACGCCCTACCTCTACCACAGTCCACACTAACCGACGGGGCAGGGGTCCCTCCGTCAGGGTCTCCACCGGATGGAGTCTCCTCCTTCTCCTTCACCTCTCACACGCACACCTCTCTCTCTTGAGTGGATGTGTGTACAACAGAAGAGAGGAGAGATTCCATTATGGGAGAGGAGCTTCTTCATCCTATTTAAAGGAGAGAAGAGGTGTCGTGGATGGGGAGGAGAGGAGACCTTTTTCTCCTCTTAGCCTCCTTTTTTGACCAACATCCAAAACCTCTCATTTAAGAGGAGGCATCCAAGCCACCCTAAGGGTGCCCCTTTTCAGGGCTTTCTCCCGTAGCCTCCCTTTTAAAAGGAGGAAAATGGCTTCCCTTTAAGGCTTCTTTGATCAGCCTTGGGGAAACCAAATGCCATTATTTTAATGACTGCAACAATTGCAGATAAACTCCTATTGGATACCTTCCAAGCTCTTTTGTGTGTGACCCAGTAGGCCCAATATCAAGCTGGCCGTGGATTGATGAACCATTAAATCTCTATTTAATATTCATATTCGTCTAATCATATCTCCAAAATTGAATAAATAAGAATTAACTTGTTAATTCTTCTACGACCCTTAAGTCCATCATCTTAACAACTTAAGAGCATCTACTGATTACAGTCACTTCAAGGATCGTGCCGTAACCTCCAGATGATATCCGGAATATACATTCCATTGATACCTTTCAATCATCAGTTACTGTGCAATTTATGTCCACCTTCACTTAAAATATCTTAGATTGAATAGAATTGTCCGGTACAGTCGATTTAATCCTCCCATGATTTATAAACATCGGGAACTCCTTTCAGATTCTATATACTGGTCCGGTCAGAGACTTTTATCCAGTCATGTATACAAAGACATGTTTCTCATTTGCATGAGAGTAAGTGATTTCATCTCGTCACTCAATTGCCTTCGCATAAATCTTATTGGACCTAATAACCACATGCAGTTGGATCTTTGGTTAAGGTCTATAGATATGGTATCAAAGTTCGATAGTCCTATATGCGAGACATTTTTATTAATATTGACTCAAGTTTGAGGACCACTTGCACAACTAAGATCACAGAACCAACTCAAAGATGATCTAGACTCGAGTGTTCTATACAGGTTAGTTTAATGAACTCATTCAACCAATGAGCACCTATACATCTACCTTAAAGTTTCCACTTAAGTGATCAATGAGATCAATCACCCTCATCGAGCGGTAGCATGTATACTAGTGATGGGAATCGAAAATGTGCACCAAAGAATCCACGGGCCATTTTTTTATTTTGTTTGGCCCATTAGAGGCCCACTTGATGTAATTTTGTCTTTTAGAATTTTATGTATTTAGAAAGGGGTGTTTTGGTCTTTTGGGCCCTTGGTAGGTAAGAAGGGCCATGTGAGTCTTTAAATGCATGTAACCCCCCCACGTTTTGGGTATGCAAGAAATGTTTGGAAAAAAAAATGGCTTAGGGTTTCTTCTGTGAGGGGTGCGCCCCTGTCCTCTTTCTCCGTTCCTCCCCCCCTCTTCTCCGGCAACCCCCCCTCCTCTTTCTCTCCCTCTCGGCCTCTTTCCCCCTTCCCGTCCCGCATCAAATTTGGTATCAGAGCAAACCTCGGTCCCTTGCCGGCTATCTGCTGCCGTTGCTCCCCTCTGCACTCTCCCCCTCGCCGCTCTCAGCTCTCTCTCTCCTGAAACTCCTCTCTCTCCTCTGATCCCTGCTCTCTCTTTCTCTCTCCCAGTTCTCTCTCTTTCTCACCCTCCTAAAGCTCCTGCGCAAGACCCCTTCCCTGTTCGTTCTTCCCCCTCCCAGAATCCGATGCAAACCCCCCCCCCCCCCCCTTCAAGACCCATACCCAGTTCGCCTTTCTCCCTTCTTTCGGAACCCCCCCCCCCCCCCCCTGGGAAGAACCCCCCTCTTCCGGGAAGAACCCCCCCTTCCCTGTTCGCCTTCCTCCCATTTCCGGAAACCCGGTGCCGGCCTCCCCGTCCCAAGCTCCCCGTCCCCGCCTCCCCGACCTCCCCGGTCCTTCCCCTTCTCCCGTCTCCCCACACCCCCGCATCACAACTCTCCCTCCACTCTTCTCTCCCTCGCGACCCCCTCAGACCCAACCCACCATCGCCGGAAGAAAAAAAAAAAAAAAAAAAGTAGAAGAAGAGGAGGAGGGAGAAGACGGCGCCGCAAGAGAAAGCGCCGGAGACCCCTCCGTCCGCCGCCGGCTCCGCCAGCGCCGTCGCTGCCTCTGTGCAGTCTTCGCGCCAAGCTCGCCGCCCGCCATCGACAGCTCCGCCCGCAGCCGCTCCACCCCGCAGCCGCCGCGAACATCGGCCACCTCCGCCAGCTCCGCCGGCAATCGCCATCGCTCGCGGTCTTCCCTCCCCTCATTCCACTGGTTTCTCCCGCCAGTTCTAGAAGGGAGATATAAGAAGAAGAAGAAGTCAGTGAACCAGGCCAAACCGGTTCGGCCCGGTTCGACACTGTAGCCGGCCTACTACAGTGCCGGCGGTGCACCAGGCTTTTATTGCACCGCCAACACACATATGTCATCTGTGCTCCGTTTTCTGCGCCGTTTACGCCAGTGTCTTCCTCGCAGCGATGCCAACGCCAGCAGTGTGTTGACATCGACGACAAACATCGTTTTATGTGCCACTTTGTAAGTCATTTCATAAATGTGGTTGGCACATCCAACAATGACTATCGACAACTCGAGTTCTTATGGGAGATTGTCAGAAGATCTTGATTGGATAGCTTTCAAAGATGACTTTCGTCAAATACACGACATCATCAGCTCGCTTGGTGTTACTCTACAGAAGATTGCTTCCAAGTTCAACCCAACACGTGAGGATGAGCATGAAGAACAACTTGAAGAAGTGCATTATGTGGCCAACCCGACACTGATTGAGGAATATGAAGAACAAATGAAGGAAATACATTATATAGCTGATCCCGAACTAGAAGATGATTATTATAGACAGATTGAATCGGAGTTGTATGAAGCAGATGAAGACGTCCCTGAAGAGAAGCATGAGCCAATGATAGAGGAGATTGTGGTCGATCGGTCGAAGTCTATTGTGGATGCTAGCCTGTACGACTTTGATCACATTTGGAGCGATATTGAGGCGCACTACCTATCTAGCAACGTGATTCTTCTCTACCCATTGATCCAAGAGGTTTTCATGATATCAATTGGATTCGCTTCTTCCCTCATCTCTCCGTGGATACTTCTTCACTTCAAAACTCGAGGACGAGTTTTTTCAAACCGGGGGAGAATAATGGGAATCCAAAATGTGCACCAAAGAATCCATGGGCCATTTGTTTATTTTGTTTGGCCCATTAGAGGCCCACTTGATGTAATTTTGTCTTTTAGAATTTTATGTATTTAGAAGGGGTGTTTTGGTCTTTTGGGCCCTTGGTAGGTAAGAAGGGCCATGTGAGTCTTAAATGCATGTAACCCCCCCACGTTTTGGGTATGAAGAAATGTTTGGAAAAAAATGGCTTAGGGTTTCTTCTGTGAGGGGTGCGCCCCTGTCCTCTTTCTCCGTTCCTCCCCCCCTCTTCTCCGGCAACCCCCCTCCTCTTTCTCTCCCTCTCGGCCTCTTTCCCCCTTCCCGTCCCGCATCAACTAGTCTATCCGGAACTCCATGATGTCCATTCTCAACAGGTCCTTCGACTAGAAATATTTAGGATTTATGTTTATATGATGACAATCTCATAAATTATAACTCTTTATGATTTTGTCATCAACTGCATTTATCCATAGACTTCATCATGTTCTAAGAAGATAATAAATGTAACATGATGAATATATAAACATTCATTTATTATTATATCAAGAGTGTTGACTGTGAGCACATCAATTGATTGGCTTGTAGGTCACTCACATCTAATAGAGTTAACATAATTTACTTTAAAATTTTAAGTTTTTTGAATGAAAAATAAAATGCACATTGAAATCCTTTGAAATTGTAATATATTTCCATCCTTTGAAGTGAAGATGATGTAGCCATTAGTGGTTTTAACTTTTAAGAATGGGTAACCTGGAGAACTAACTAATCTCTCACATTTTTTAGAAGGTAACCAGAAAACTGGTTACAGTTCCTTGAGGTAATTTATCACATTCAAGTTGAAAAAAATGCATTATTATATAGGGAAAATTACATCTGTACCCCTAAATTTTTCCATATTCAGCTATATACCCCCAATTCCAACTATTAGATTCTATACCCCTCAAATCGAAAGAAAGCATCATATATACCCCTACCATTTCATTCCATCCATGTTACTCAACCACAGTTGAGTTAACAGAGAGAAAAGACCAACTTGCCCTCTAAAAAATTATTTTTTAATCATTTTTTCACCTGAACTCTCTCTCACTCGTTCTCTCTCCCTTGGGTTATTTTAGTCATATTATATTCTTTTTAGCGGTTCTGTTACTTGATAGCGGAATATTTCTTAGATTCTCACGGTCAATTAACCCCATAGATATAACAGATGACTTTTTTCAATTTGAGGGGTATACAATCTAACAGTTAGAATTGGGGGGTATATAGCTGAATATGGAAGATTTCAGGGGTATATATGTAATTTTCCTTATTATATATCATTGTAGCTTTCAGGACAAGTAAATTTGGAGTGAGAATGTAGGATCGTACTTGTTTTTATCTATTGCAGGACGGGCTACAGTTTTTGGTTTCCATATGATTCTCTACACCATGTATTCCTTCAGTTTTTGACTTTCTCATCTTTATTGGTACAGGCGGCAAAGCTTCTTGCAAACTTGATTGTGATGGGATCTTCAATACTGGGAAGAGCCTTAATTCAAGCTTACAAGAAAGCACTTGAAAGTAAGTTTCTTAATGTCATTGTCCCTAACATTTTCCACAAGGATGAGGCTTTTACATGGTTAGTGAATAGCAAGTGAAGCACATTTCTCATAAGCAACCATGGATCTGAAGAACTTCTTCCGTGCCATTCCAAAACCTCTTAGGAAATAGCATATTATTATACATAATGCTCAGATGATTATGTTCTCATCAGAAAAAACATAAGTATGAAAGAAAGTGATACCAGGGAATATGAATTTAGTGTATGATTATGCACATCTTATACATCCAAAACATTTATTGCTTCTATTGAACAAATGATTGGGAAACAGACCTTTCATCTTTCTTCATGTGTGCCTATTATGGGCAGTCTTGCAAATGACAGATTTCATTTGTGTGCATGCCTATGTTTTCCGAGACTGAAACCCTGCATGCTTCTAATCCACAACCATAAATTCCTTCTGGTTGCATGGATTCTCTTTGTTCGCAAAACCACATTGTTTGATTCTCTTTGTCAATGAACAGATTTCCACAGGTTTCAGTTGTCAAGTACGCTTGCTCTCAGACTTAACTTATTATCAGAACTTCCTTGTTTTTAGTCCCCATTTCTTTTACTCTCTCATGATATCATGAAGGGCGGTTAAATTCTCTTTTTTGTGCTTTGATTTATTGAATTAAACTCCACCGTCTTTCTGTCATTTGTGGTAAATCATCTTATTAACATTAGTTCTATTTTTTCTGTCTTATATTGCTATAGTAGATTGTATTCAGCATCCCTTATGGCGCAACAACCTTTCATTCTCCAAAGTATTCCCAGTCCAACGTGTTTATTGTACATAACTCATCAAGTACCAGAGCTACTTTCATGTTTGTTCAAATCTTGGTGCTGCTATTGTGCTTGCAACTTTTTTTACTGTAATTTCCTTACTGTCAATTTATTTAGTCTGATTCCCAATCAAACCCACATTTATTTTTTACCATTGTGGATATGGATTTTCTTTTCTTGGCAGGGAAGATGCCCTGGGGAAGAAGAGTTTGTGATTTAATTTTCATATTGCTTGTTAAATGCTTTGTAGATGAAGTCAATCGGGTAATAAAAGAGAGAGCATAAATAGGGTCTGCTGATATGAACCTCAGAATTCATATTCACCTTTCAAGGACAATTTTCTGTAGTCATGGTTGTCCGCCAAATGCTCTTTCTTCAGTTTGACATTTTGGCTCCCTTCTATCTTTTTGAGTAGTAGTGGATCAATTTCTGTGATTATGTTATACCGAGTTATCAACTGAGCCATGCTCAATTGGTGATGTAGAAGGCATCCAGCTGACCAAAGCAGTGGTGAGGTGCCTAGGTGAAGGGTAGTTCACATAATCATGCATGTTTAAGAGATACTATCTACAGTTTTGATCACGTATCCTTCATTAATATAGAAAATTGATATTCATATATTCAACATATGACTATAGTTGGAGGTGGTAAAGTGAAATAAACAAGACATGTTAACGAATTAATAAGAAACCCCCCCCCCCCCCCATGAGAATAGAGAATATCTGTCATTCAAGATGAAAAAGTCAGCTTAAAATTTGTCAGTCAATTATTTTGTGAGGTAGTGGAACTTCTCCTCCCTCCTTGATTATACCACTCTGTTTATTTAATAAATTCTGTGGTACAATCCACCTTTTTTCAGAAGAAACGCCATACAAAAGAAGCCAAAAAAAATTCATCATCATCATCATCAGAATCTTATCCCATTATTTGGGGTCGGCTACATGAATCCTTTTCTGCCAAAGATTTCTATCAAGTGCTATATTTGTGTTTAAACTCAAGAAGTCAAGTCTTTCCTAATAACATCTCATTTTAGGCTTTCCCCTAGCTCTTTTGTTGGCATCCACTAAAATTTGGTCACATTTCTTAACCGGCGATGGTACATATGTGCAAACCACGTAAGTCTATTTTCTTTCATTTTTTTTATCAATTAGAGTTATCCTCAAATCCTCACGGAAGCGTTCATTCTTAATCTTATCTTTTTTAGTTTTATCATACATCCATCTTAACATTCTCATCTCTGCTACACACATTTTGTTAATGTGTTCCTTTCGCACTGGCTAACACTCGGTACCATGTAATAAAGTAGACCTCACTGCCGTTCTATAAAACTTCCCTTACAATTTAGAAACATCAAGTGAAAAATGAGCAACCAACATTTCTAAAATGATAATTCTCCAACAATCAATCAAGAGAGAGTCTCAAGTTCATACTTACCTTACAAAATGCAAAATTACCCGTCTCGAATGGTAGTTCTTCTACCTGTACAGGATGGGATTGGGCTATGTGGGTGGCAGTGGGTCCCACCTCCTTCAGCACCTTTTCCAATGAAAAAAAGATATTTGTCACCTTGTCACCCTTAGCACTAAGGGTGACAAATAATTTCAAGAGTGACAATGGGGTTGAAGTTATTTGTCACTCTTAATCAGTTATTCGTCATCCTTGGTGCTAAGGGTGACAAATAGCTTTTACATTCGGAATGGGAGAACTACATGAGGAAGAGGAGGGGAAAGCTGGTAGGGCCCTTGCGCCACCCTGCTTGTGCCAATTCCGTCCAAGATGGGAAGTAAAACTTCCCGTCCTTGATGGGAAGTAAGGATTTCTCTAAATCTAATGCAAAAACCCCATTTGCTCATCAAGATAAGCACCAAGAGGTAGTTTTTTTTTTTTTGACCATGTATCAAGAGTTAGTTACCACAAGGTCATAGTTGTCAAGGCGTCAAGGCGACCAAGGCGTAGTTGGAGTCTCGGATCGCCTAAGCGCTTAGGCGCCCGCCTAAGCGTTTAGGACGGAACCAAATATGAGTTGTTTTCAAGTGTCCCTCTTACATGATATTATGTATCTATTAATATATATAATGATAAAAATTCAATAAAAAAATCATAATATGACAGACATAAAGACAATGACATATCATAATATGGCAGATATATTATTAAAATAATACATAAATTTGAGAAATATATATAATAGCTATGTATCACAAAAAATACTTGCAAAAAAATAAAATGTCACAACAAAAAAGTCAAAATTATATGTAAGCAACAAAAATTAAATTACAAGTAAACAAACTCACATTATATATCATAAAGTCATAAAAAATTTAAATTGATATCTTCAAATAAATAAGCACACTAAATAAGAACAAGAAGTGCAAATATTATTCTATCATCAGAAGGCTAATTTCCAACTTTTAAAACAAACCAGTAATACACATACATGTAAATATGTTAAATAAAATAAGAAGTGTAATATCTTAACGCACTAAAAACAAGTAAAAACTAAATGAGTTCATTACATAATCCCACAATATGTCTAAAAATTGAAAAGAAACTAGAAAATGACAAGTCTCATGTGTTTGGATGATGATAGTTTAAGTTTGACCAAATCTTGAGAGATCTCAAGCAGACTAAGTGCTGTCAGTAGGAGAGCGGCTCCCTTGGAGAAGTCACATGCATGTTTGACTTTTTTTACCGGACTTTGGATTTTTAGTGTTCCATATGATTTATTTGAATTATCAAATTTTTAGATAGGTCAAATTATGAGAGATTAGAAAGTTAGCATTTCGCTAAAATCACCGAAATCGTGATTTTCTTCTTCGATGGGAGAGTTGACTTTTTTTGTAAGAGATGATTTTTTTGATATTTTTATTGGATTCAAATGGGGGTACTTCCTTATTTACATGTAATATCTTAAGTAAATGAAACAACAAATTATAACATTTACTTAAATGATATTCAGGTAAATAAGATGTTTCCTAAAATCAGTCTGGACTCAGCCCTGAAAACCGACCTGAATCTGCTGTCTAAACAGGTCTAGGCGCGCCCAAGTGCCCCTGGCGTGCGCCTTGGCCGCCTTGGGGCGCCTTTTCTACTCTTAAAAAGGCGGGGTGTTTTAAAGCGGCTAAGGAAACGCCTTAGCGCTTAAGCGGCGCCTAGGCGCCGCCTAGGCATCCGCCTTGACAACTATGCACAAGGTCTTTGTGTCTTGTCATTTTCATCATCATTTTCATCATCATCATCATCAATATCATCATAGTAACATTGTCGGTTCACCATTGTTGTTGACTCTATGGGTGGGAACATCATCTCTCAGCCTTCCTGGGAGAGGGGTTTACTGGCGACCATTGGCTGTCTCTCTAACTATTATTGATTCAAAGATATTTGTCGGAACTCTTTTTTTTATTTGTAAACCATGCTCACATTTGTGTATATGATGAGGATCATGGTCTTTTAAGTTGTTATGCATTTCACATTTCAGGAAAGAAAAAAAGTTATTCTTATACATTTCAGTGTTCATGCAGATGCAAATAAAAGTGGTGTTGCACATGAAGCAGTACAAAATATACGCAGAGCAGGTAAAACCATGACGGAGCAGGAAGCTAGACAGATTCTAGGCATAAACGAGCAAACAACCTGGGAAGAAGTCATGAAGGTACCATGTTTCATTACTTTTCTTCTATTTCTTAACATGATTTGAGTCTTAGTTTTTGAGTTTTTCTGGGTACTCTAGCCAGAAAGGAAGTGTCATCTGAGAAAGTTAAATAGTGCTTGAAAGATTTGTTGTTCCATAGACAAATTGATGCAATTTAACCTTGCAATCTGGACGAGTAATGATTTTAAATTGTGGAGGATAAGTATCTTAGAGTGACGGATTTTCAAGTATACAGAAAATAATTACTTCTGGATGTTGGTCGATCAAAAACAGGGTGCGTTTGTTTATTTTGAAGTCCGTGACATGAGGTGCTCACCTGCTGTTTTTTTGGTTGCTTGGTGTGCGCAGAGATACGACAACTTGTTTGAGAGGAATGGCAAGAACGGGAGCTTCTACCTCCAGTCGAAGGTCCACAGAGCCAAGGAGTGTTTAGAGTCGGTGTACCGACAGCCGGAGCAACAGCAAAAAGCTTAGACTGCTGCATGGACAGGAGGAACTGGAAGAGGCCACGGCGCGCATGGCCGGAAGAGTCCGAGGTCTGATTTTGATACCATCATGTGGAAGAGCTAGTACAATTTTTAACATACATTTGTATAATTCCTTTTTCCTTTTCTTTTACAATAAAGACACGCAGCTCTATTTCAACTAACGCATGAAAGAACTTTGCTGCTTGTTTTGTGGCTTATATGCCGGTGTAAGCATAACTGGCCACGAGAACTTGTGGCGGGATTGATTGCAGTTAAATGTAAATGGAATCGTCCTTGTGAGGGACGCCGAATTTAAGAATGAATTAAGTAGTTAATTGATAAGATGTCATACTGAAGAAGGTTCTTATTTGGCTATTGCTCAAGGCTTGTTTTATCGTGGATTCCAGTGGGAAGCACTTTTGGGTTTTCAAAAACTCAAAGATATGTTTGTGCGCTTAAGTTGTTTCCTTCCTTCCTTCCTTTTCTTGCATGCACCTGGTTGTACTTGTGAATGGGCAACGGCTGAAATGGGTTCAATCAGTACGTGCATCCGATTGTGTGTCCAAGTTATGAGAAATATTTGTTGTTATGAAATGGACCAACTCTCGAAGAGGAAAGTTTGTTGTTCGGTGTTTAGGCCACTAATTTATGAGAAATATTTAGTGCACATCTTGGTGTGCACTAAGCATGGTGTGCCATTTGTCTTTGGGGAGATTATAATATCTCCTCCATCTCATTTTTTCAAACCCGAAGGACAAATGACATACCCCTAGTGGGTGTGTTTAAGTTAGTGCACACCATAGATGTGCACTAAGTATTTCTCCTAATTTATTCGGCCCTGACTTTCAGTAACGGATCTACCTTAGGACCATGGGATTTCAATAGATTGAAATTTTTTATTAAATATATAAAATTTTATTATTAATAACTCTACTGGATAAAAAAAAATATGTCTAAGAATACATCTATTGAATGAAAATTTTCGATCCACCGTTCTTGGCTCCAAACGCAATTTTGGAGAGTCTGTAGATGTTATAATAATGTGAGTCTCTCGGAGTTGTGTCAGAAACCAATAAACTAGTTAATCGCCGGACAACAAGTAATACTCACTCTTAAAACATTATGACTTGATGAGATGACACTTGTTTCTCTTAACAAAATCCTCTATATACAAATCTTAGATATCAACTGAAAGTTCGTTCTAACAAAGTATGATCAATTTTATTTGCCTAATCTTCTCTTCTTTTTTTTTTTTTTTGAGAAGGAAATTTATTTGTTTAATTTTTAAATCAGACAACTCAGATGAAAAGTTATATACCCGACTTACCAAGATGCCAGCATCTCTCGATCAACTTTCCCTTTACATGCAAAAGATACCATGATTGTGCGAGAAGAAGTGGAACAGCAGCGAGGGCAAACATGTAAATCCCAGTGCTCTAACATGACATCCGTCCACGACCGACAGCATTCCCCTCACTCGGACAACAGCAACCTAAGTTTGTAATTTCCCCTATTTTTCTCGAGTTCTTATCACGCTATAACTCATATCTCTTCTATAATAAAATACTAAAAAAGCCACGTCTCCTGGAAAACAAAATATGTAGAAGTGAGGGAATAGAAGGGGGAGGGAACGCGGGAAAAGGGGTATATATATATAGACAGATAGATAGAGAGAGAGAGAGAGAACAGAGAGGGGAGGGGGGGGGGGGGGGAGAGAAGGGCGGTGAAGAAGGAAGACGCCAACGTTCTCCCATTTTTCTCCCTCTCTACGTCTTCTTCCGCATTTCTCGGAGATCTCTCTCTCTCTCTCTGAGACTCTCTCCACCCACCATTGTCTGTCTCCTGGGATCTACACTCCATTCGCGCGTTGGGGGTGGGCGGCTGCAGGCGAGGAAGCTCTACGGCGCGGGGATCGGGGTCGCCATCTCTTCCAACAGGTGCTTCACCACCCCCTCCTCTGCATCTCCGCGGTACTGCTCTCCATATGCCGCGTCGGATTCTGATCGCGGCCGCCGGCATCCTCTGGTCCCTGACGGGGCATTGCGGATGCGATGCGTTCTGTTGATGGGGGGGAGGGGTGAAGGGATCTGCATTCTTGGGGGGGTGCGGGTGTCTGCGTCCTCGCGCATTGGTTGTCGCATTGCCTCTGCAGTTTTCTCCTACTGTGACTTGATTGGATTTTGTTGATACTTGCTTGGCTATTCTTTGTGTGCGTTCCGGCCAATCTGCTTTCTCCGGCTCTTGGTGGTTCTAATCTCGTCCGAAAAGTGATAAAGAATTATGTGATGTGCGACGTCACTTTGGTTCGATATTTGCTGCTGACGGACAATTTAAAAAAAACTCTCTTACCACGCAACCTACTTCACCCTTGGTTGAATTTAATTTTGTACTTTCTGTTTAACGAACTTGCTAAGCGAGGAAATGTCGAAGGTCTAGCCACGGTGCTCATATTTTTGGATTCTTGTTTCCCTTTTATCCTGCTCAATGGATCTAATGGTGATCCGTTCGACATCGATGCTTCTTGTGATGCTATTTAAATGCAAAAGTAGATCTAATTGACGATTGGTTACGAACTTTTCCTTCCTCCGTTATCAGGTTTTATTAGGACTATGAGATTTTTTTTTAAATCCCGCTAATTGACTTTTTTGTTCACACAGCTTTCTTTTACTGGTTTTAATTTCTATTATTTTTGTATAAGCTCGTAAAAGACTAGTATAATCATCGATTATCATGACGTGAAAGTATTGCTTGTTCAACGTGGTCGACACTCAAGACAAACTGTTCGTATGCCTTATATTTGTCGTCAGGGAGATATCTCTGAACATAGATCTCTTTTGTGTTAGCGCATTCCCTTTCTTGTAGTTTATAATGGTTTTCTCTACTTTGAGTTGACTGAATTTTGCATGGAACACACAGTTCGATGAGAAATCAATTTTCCTTTTCTGTTCTAGACGTATCCTTCCATTTTGGTGATTGAAAAATCAATTTTCCTTTTTCTGTTTGGGATATATCTTCCAGTTCTGTGGTCCCTGATTGTCAACACATTTCCACGCAAATATCGTTCCTTTCAGAGAAATGAACACTTCCTTTATTAGTAATGTGCAAATTATTTATGTCAATGCCTTACAAAGAAACAACAAACAAAATTATTTGCCATAGACGAGTGTCGGCGTATTCTCTCAATGCTGTGAAAAATTTATTTCATGAAATGCTTTCCAATGCTCCATTGCACATAACATTATGATTAGAGATTGCTCTACAATGGAAGGATAGAAAAATCATGAGCGGGACACAATTTCCCCAAGCTTCTTTTACACATAATCTATCCGATGTTTTTAGGAATAGTTGAGCTGATCTCTAGTATGCCATTTGCTTCTCTATATACATGCATGATGACATTGTTGAATGGATGTAGAGATTTTGGGAATCTGGCGCTAGATGTACTTATGCCAGTTGCGAAGGTTGAATACTGCAGCTGTATTTATTGCTGTTAGGAATAAATGATGCTGTTCAGAGAGGGATTGTGGTGTCTAAACCTTAGGAATGGATGAGAAGTAAGGCAGAGCCAGGATACAGTTGGCCTGAGATATTTAGAAAAGTCTCTTCGTGTTCCTGCCACTGGATCATGTAGCTCACGTTTGCCAATGGAAGCAATTTCTGGTTACACTGACCATCCCTGGCCATATTACTCAGTGGCACTGCTGAATGTGTCTTTACAGTTTACACCACTAGGAGCAGTAGCATCATCATTCCAAGTGGAAGTAAGTTTTGATAGTGGCTGACATTCTGTTGCTACTGCATTAGATTTGTTCCATGTTCATTCATGTCTTGTATGCAGGTTGATGGATTATGTCTAAGTCATGGTTGACCTGGTTATTTTATTGGGGCACTGATATCCTTCTTACATAGAATATAATATCAATTATCAATAATGGGAGTTTTAAATAGCTTCTTTGCTCTTTGGAACTCTGTCTCTAGAAGCATGCACCTCTTCATTTCTCCCATTGTTTTCCATCTGTCAGCTGGCTTGTCAGCTTTGTTCTTACATATAATGTATTAGGCTTGTGTAGTAGTGTCATAGTAAATAAGAGGTAAACAGTAAACCAAAGAAGGCAAGGGGAAAGTACAAACTGCAATCAGAAAAGAAATAAAAGGAACAATTTTCTTGTTCCCTTTTGAGAACCCCAACCTTTCGAGAAGCCCAACTAAAACTTTCATTTTTTTCCAAGAAAGAAAGAAAGAAAAAATAAAACAAGCATGTTGTCTTGTGATATCGGAGATTTGGAGATCATCTTGGGACATCTTATGCCCACAATATCGTTTTATGCTTTATAGTGAATCACTATTTAAATACTTATATATATATATATATTTTGACTAGTTCAGGTACCACTTTGACTTTTTATCCTTTTCTTATACTGTAGCATAGGATGGTATCAAGGAAAAAAGAATTGGATTGGTCTTCTGTCGGATGCAATAACCGGTGAGGATCTATTGCCAACTTCTCTGCAGGGACAAGCCCAATTGGTGCTAATGGTGGTGCCCTGCCTTGAGTATGGGTGGACTTTTTCTAGAATGTTTCAAATCAGGGAGATGATGGTAGTGGTCTTCGGTGGGTTATGCAACAGGGTCTTGAGAAGGAGGTGGAAGCTTTCAGGTTGGAAGAGGGAGTCTGACAAAGTTGTAAACTGGGGGCGGAGGAGGTTAAGGCCATGTTGAAGATGGTGGAGGCATTGTGTATAGACCAGGAGAGGGAGGTGGCAGAAAAGGTTGGTATCTCCTTTTTGTCGGCTGAGAAGGACATCAAGGGGGTCTTTTCTAAAATCAACAAATGGTGGTGTACGAGCATTCTGATTGGGGGGAAGGCACAGATGAGGGAATGTAGAGGTGGCGAGGAGGGAGGGGAGGAGAGGGTTGATAGTAGTTCTCAATGAGGATTATCTCTTGGGAACGTGAGGGAGTGGGGTGGGGGGGCTGAAAAAAGAAGGTCAGTGAAGGAACTCATTAGGAGATGCAATGTTGACATTTTGTGTATTCAAAAGACTAAGTGGGAAGGTGATAGCAGTGACCTTATGAGAGAGCTAGGTGGGGAGCGCTTGTCTTTGGCGGCCTCCCCTGCAGTTGGGAGTTCATGGGGCATTCTCATCCTCTAAAATCTTTTTGTAGTGGAGGAAGTAGTGCTAGATAGGGCGGTGTCTAGGTGGGCTATCTCCGTGCACTTTAGGGGTATCAACGATGGCTTTTCGTGGGACTTCAATAGGCTTGTATAGCCCAGTCGAGGGAAGGAAACATTAGCCCTGGGACGATTTGACTCAGCATCACCTTATTTTCAGTAGGCCGTGGTGTGTGGGCGGAGATTTCAATGCAGTAGTGGCACTGTGGGAGAGGACAGAGAATATGGGTTTTACTGGAGATATGGAGGATTTTTCTGATTTCATTTAGGAGGCACGTTGGTGGACCTGGGCATGGCCAATGCCTCCTTTACTTGGTCAAATCTGTGAGCTCATGCCTCTTGCGCCAGGTAGAGACAATGGCTTCTCAGAGGAGATAGGACAGTGTGGTGGTTCATCCTTCACGCCACCCTATGGATGCTTTGGGGGGAGAGGACCAGTCGGATCTTGAGAAGGGTATCTAGAGATGGGGCAGTTGTTTTTCATGCTATTTGTATTATAGTGAAGGAATGGGCGGCCACAATTTGTAATGCAGATTTATCTACTTCCTCTCTCTTTTTTTTTTTATTGGGGGTTTAAATGTCTCCACATATCCTTAGTGTGGCATTCAATTGTATAGGTGTGGGAGTTGTCTTTTGGCATTCACTGCCTATACTTGTACATTCTTTTTTCTTTAATATACTAGTGGTGCTACCCACTTTCAAAAAGAAAAGAAAAGAATATATACATATACATGAGAATATGTAACCATATATATATATATATGTATGTCAAATATAATATATAATACCTATATCACATGTCACACATGTCTATAATCTATATGTGTTTGTGTACTTGTATATATAAATATGTAAATTAATGTACACGATCATATTAGACATGAATTTGTGTATACATATACATATGTATTAATTTATATATGTGAAATGATGGTTTAATGCATGTATTAATTTATGTATACAGGAAAGAAATTTGTTCGGCAGAATTGGCTGGATCGGCCGATCCAGACCGATGCATGCAGACCAATTCAGTCAGATTCCAGTCTATTTGGCCAGAATTTCTACGATTCAGGGGGCTACCCCCCTGGAATCGGATTGGCCTAGGCCAATTCAATATGGAATTGGCCGATCCCGATCTGGATTGGCCTTACGATCGGCCGAGTATCCCATTTTACATCATGTCAGATTAGAGGTCTGATGCTCTCCTTTTCTTTTTGACTGCTATCTGTATCCCTGTCCCTTTTGTGGACACATCTGACAGATGGTTTTATGCTAGCAGTTATGCTCTAGCTGTTTTCATGACTTTTCATCTAGTCGTGACTCTGACCTTGGATATCAACAATAATGAGGAGAGTTATGGTGCCACTCTTTATACCACCTTTTTGCCACTTTTCTCTTGGCCATTGGATCATGAGATTGGATGCCCAGTTGAATAACTTAATTTTTGATTTTCCTGGACTGACACCGAAAACATAAGTTACTCCTTTCTGGCCATCCGATTTTCAAATCGCATGGCAGAAAAAGTGTGTGGAAAAGGTGTAGTTCGATAGGATTTCTCTAATAACGATACAGAGATAATGTTTCTTTTCAATTGTTTATTGCAACTTATATCATTAGTTATCTATATGTCTGTAGGCTTTGAGAGGGGTCCAACTGAAGAGAGTACTGCACCTAAGACGTGACCATGAAGAAAGTTTTTGATCAAACCGTCAGGGATCTGTAAGAACTAGTTCTTTGAAATCTTATTGCTTGCTTTCCATTTTCTTGGAGTGGGGGAGGAGAGTGAAGATGTTTTTATGCAGTTGGTAGCATTGTGATCTAGTATAGAAGTATGCATGGCCTTTCACTGAGGCATATAGGTGATTTGTACTCATCTTAGCAATAAATGTTTGATGTTGTGTTTACAGCAAGAGGGAAGTAAATAAGAAAGTATTGAAGATCCCTGGAATAGAACAAAAGGTACTTGTTAATATTTGATGATATGCCTGAATAGGACACCAACTAGTTTTTTTTTTTTTGTGTTTTGACATATTTAAGACTATTTAACTGATCATACCTTTCAGATTCTTGATGCTACTAACAATGAGCCTTGGGGTCCTCATGGAACACTTTTGGCAGACCTAGCGCAAGCAACACGAAATTAGTAAGCCCCTTACCCTTTCTAGAGGAACCACTTTTCCTGTCATGCAAGGGTACTGAAAGTCGAGCTGATATGCAGCCATGAATACCAGAAAATCATGATAGTCATTTGGAAGAGGATCAATGACACAGGAAAAAATTGGCGACATGTTTACAAGGTAACTTTCTGATATGTTTTCATTGCACATCTGTCATTTTGTTCTTTTGTATTTCATATTTTGTCTTATTTGCATTACATGCATTGTGAAATATTGCTATAACTGAGCATGGAAACATTTTCTCTTCATATATTTGTGCCCCACACCATTTAATTGTTTTCTTTATGTATCATAGGCATTGTCTGTCCTGGAGTACCTTGCGGCACATGGATCAGAACGAGTCATAGATGAAATCAGAGAACATTCCCATCAAATCTCGGTAACCAGTATTGTCTTGTCATAGTATGATCTCTGTATAATTAGGTTGCAAGGCCCAGTTTCAAACTTTAAATTTATGTGAATGTTCCAGACTTTAACTGATTTTCAATACATCGACTCAAGTGGAAAGGACCAGGGAAGCAATGTCAGAAGGAAGTCCCAAAATCTTGTTGCACTGGTGAATGACAAGGATAAAATACAGGAAGTTAGACAAAAAGCCCATACAAATAGAGAAAAGTGAGTTTGTCTACTACATGAATGAAGATCTTAATCATTTGGTCCTTCAGTTTCTTTCGATTCCTTGACCTTGCCTCTTTGATAGGTATTGCAATATATTTACAACTGGTGGAATGCACCAGCCTGGTGGACGCTATGGCGATGATGAACATTATGATGGTCGTTTCGGAAATAGAGATGACAACCGAAATGGATATGGAAAAGAAAGGGACAACAGGGATGTTGACAGATATGGTAGAGGGGATTTGAACAATCGGGGTGGTGATCAATACAGCACTGGTTCTGATGAACGTGGTGACAGAGATGGCTATAGAGATGATGAGTACAAGGGAAATAGAGGAAATGATCATAGTCATTTTGATTCAAGAGGTAGACACATTGATGGGGACACAGATCATTCCTTTAATGAAGATCATCAGCATTTACCTGGGTATGCTCCATCCCAAATCTCATTGTCTTATGGGAGTAAAATTTGAAAAAAATATATGGAAAAAGGACACAGCCTGGCTCCATGAGGTGTCCCCTTGCAAAGCCTTGGGAGAGTTAATTGTGCATGCTCTCACCCTTACTTCCCAAAGAGGCCATTTCCAGTTTTGAAACTGTGCCCTTCAGGTCCCCATAGAGCAGTGTTATCGTTGCACCAAGACTCATCCTTTCTCTTGTGGAATTTACTAATTTCATATTGTTCTCAATGTGAAATGTAACAATATGCTTTCCATGATGGCCTATTCCTTTTCTAGTAGAATGGAAGTGGAAAGGCTTCATTCGGTAAATTTATCTCAGAATTCTTAATCTTATACTAATCTTGTTTCATGAATCTTTCTTTACCATTGACTTACTACAATGCCCTTTGTTTCATTCCACGAGAACATCAAGCCACTTCTTTGAAATTTAACAAATTTCCAAAATGCTGTTTTTGACTTTAGTGAAATGCACCAACTGGTTCCCTGTTGGTTGACACAGTATTTCTTTCTGTTGAATGATCCCTTTTTCAATTCAAATATAACGATCTGCTTGTTCCCCTTTGTTATACATATAGTGAGTCCCATCATGACAAAAGGCAAAACATCTTTCTTTACCATAGTCCTCTGATTGAATATCATTTCCATCTCTGGTCTCTGAAGTTTTCTTGTATTACTAGGCAACAACTTGAACGCAGGCATTCGGACAAGAGCCTTGGTGCACCCCCAAGCTATGAAGAAGCCATAGGAGAGCATCAGAACCATGTTCAAGATGACAGGTATTCACCTCGTTCTTGTGTTACATTCAATTTGGGTTGTAGGTAATATCTTTTGTTTGAATTTCTTGAAGGGATAGAGAAAGAGTCCAATCACCTCCACCGAAGGAACCATCACCTCCATCACCTAATGCATCTTCTCCTGAAAATGTCAATCATGGTGAGACCCAACCTGAATGTGGTGCAGCTTTGTCCCAAATTGACAAACAAGTTGATGCTTTTGATGAGTTTGATCCACGAGGTTCTGCTACAGGTAAAGGAATTATTCAATACCTAGTGCCCGTGCCTGTAGGATTTGATGCTGTATGAAGTTTTTGTTGGGTCCTATTATACCTCGACTGCTTCAGTGTAATTTTGTCATTATGCAGTAATCTCTCTATGCACGCATTTTGATCTATTAACTTGGAATTAAATCACCTGATCTGTTAGAATAACATCATTAGCTGTCACCCCGACAAGATGTCGGCCTATTATGTATAACAGTATAAGCCCAACTGACCTGGACCTTCACCTTAAAACCTGGCAAGGTGCTTAGGCGTGGTCCAATCCTCGTACAGAAACTCATCGCCGGCCATGTGCGCAACACAATGCTAGAAATCTTGCCACATCAGATTAGTCCCATACCGAATCCTACCAAAATGTCCGGATCCCTTATAAAGTATCACCTATACTCCAGTTATACAGGAAGGAGAAAAATACCCTTAAAAACATTGGCTTAATGATGATCCTTCATCATTAAACTAATCTACAACTTCAAGGGGTGTAACCCCCATCTTGGCTGAGGGGCCCAGTGATACCTTTTGCTTCTAGATGAGAACATCTCCAGAAATTCTTGTAGACGAGGACATCACCTAAAGCCAAAATGACATCTCCAGCCTCTTCTTTTTTGTCTCCAACTAGGAGAGCCATTGACTCTCTCTTCTTGTCTCTTTATCTTTTTATTCTCCTATCTGTTCATAGTCCCATGTGAAAATCAAGCCATGGTAAATCAATCAGGGGACACAATCAAGAAAGTTGTTTAAGATAGTACAGAAAGTGACTGGGTGACATTAAAAAATATAGTCAACATTTCTGGGATCATATTGACATAATTGACAATTGAGATCATATTACTCAAAGAAGCTGAAGATTGCAAATATTTTAAACATCTAGAGAAAGTAAAGAGCAAGTGGGTAAAATTTATGGGCTTCTAGGTGGTGTATTTTTCTGGATGTATTGGTTGGTGTTCTACTGAAAAATGCTACTGGCTTGCTGACCAATAGTTGTCTAGAAACTATTAGCCACCAAATGACAGCCCCAGAATTAAAGAAACTGATATTCTGTTACTTGACTGTAGGCTAGTGCATGTCTTTTTATATATATCAGACACAAGGTGACAAAAATATTTTTGCTTGTCAGCCGCTGCTTGTGCTGGAACCAGTTATGAAGCAGACATTTTCGGGTTGTCACTTCTCGACCCCATGGGTTCATCAGATCTCGTGCCTGTTGCTGCAGATGCAACATCTGCAACTGATATACCTAACAACTTGGACCCTGGAACAAACTTTGGCACCGCATCATCAGCACCAAATGTATTTAACCAGGTGTGTTTGATCTGCTATCGATTCTGTTATGCCGCAAAGTATGCTCATTGCGCAGACTGTTCAATGTCGTTCATGAATAACTTTTGACCACAAGACTCAGATGTTTCCTTTGAAGAGGACATAATTTCTGTTCTTTTCTAAAAGAGAGAAGCATCACATGTTTATAAGTTCATGGATGGAAGCATGAATCATCTTACTCAGTAGTCTTTTCATTTTCACTTTATGGACACACCCAACATCACACAAACATAAAATAAAATAAAAACAAAAAAGCTCTTCATGTTTCTTTGACATACAGTTGGCTTCTGATGTGGTATGTGTTTGGTTTCAATGCAGATTTCTGATGACCCATTCGGAGATTCTCCTTTCATGGCAATTTCTCAGGATAACAATTCCTTGGGCCAGCAGCAGAATTTGTCACCTGGCACTTCCTTTCAGCTACAAACTGGATCAATGAGTGGCTTGGGGGTCCCACAACCTGTAGGCCAAGAGATGCAGTCCATTGCGAGCTTCGACTTTGGGGACTCATTCTATGCTGCAACATCTAATGTGATGAATCATCAAGTCTCTTCAACGACATCAGAAGTTTTGCCTCCTGAGTTGGCAGCCCCTCTTCAGGACACTGCTGCCCCAGGGTGCATAGTTCCATATAATCCATTCGAAACTGGAACTCTCACAACTACTGAACCGACTCATACTAACATCCTCTCCCAACCTGCTCCATCAGCTTCGCAGGCATACACTATAAGCTATTCCTCCCAAACCCAAACAGGGTTTTCAGCACCAATACGCCCACAGATATCTCCATACTCTCTTCCTCAATGGGGTTCTGCATCCCCACCTCCAGTTTCACAATCGTTCCCTCCAAACCATCTTTGCCAACAAGGACCATCAGCTTCTGTAGCCACTCAAGCAAATCCTCCAAACGTGCATCCTAAATCAGGATTCTCAGTTTCAATATCTTCACAAACTGTACCTTCACCCATGCCCTCCCAACCAGGGCTATCATCTTCACTGGCTTCACTAGCAGTTTCCTCAACCGCACTTCCCCAGTCCGGGTTATCAGCTTTTGGGGTTTCGCAATCAACTGCACCAGTTACAACTGGACCACCCGCAAAACCTATGCAGGAGAAGTTTGAGACTAAGTCTACAGTTTGGGCTGACACATTAAGCCGGGGTCTAGTCGACCTCAATATTTCTGGACGTAAGTGCTTTGCATCCGCCAGCTTGGCACTGGACATCCCGCGTTTCAATTGCATCTCATTCCTTACTGCTTCTGATAACTTCCAATGCCCAAAAGAACTTTCTCATACAATTCTAATATTGTTCCTTTAAGACCATACTCTGTTCCTTTTTGATTTTCTGTTACTTGAGCGGACCTAACAAGGATATACATTTTTCTGCAGCAAAAACCAATCCGCTGGCAGATATTGGAGTTGACTTCGATTCAATCAATCGGATGGAGAAGAGAAAAGAGAAAGAGAAGAGCTCTGCACCTCCTGTATCTACAATTACCATGGGCAAAGCTATGGGATCGGGCTCTGGAATGGGACTTGTGGGGGCCAGCGGGCTTGCGCCACCTCCGAACCCTATGATGGGCTCTGGAATGGGGATGGGGATGACCATGGGCAATGGTGGCATGAACATGGGCGTAGGTGGTGGCTATGTTGGAGGCATGAATCAACAAATGGGGATGGGTGGTGCTGGCATGGGGATGAACATGGGAATGGGAATGAACATGGGGATGGGCATGGGACAGGGAGCGCCATTGCAGCCTCCCAGTGGCATGGGAATGCTTCCGGTCCAGCAATGCCTGGGTTTGGGTACAACCCAATGATGGGCATGGGAGGGCCACGAGGGTACGGTCCGCAGCAACAACAATATGGTGGTTACAGATGAGGATAGCCATGATTGGTGGGCGTGGGGGGGGGGTGTCTCCCAGGGCAACAACTTTGCAGGTGGGAACCGCACAAATTGTCAAGAGGACCATAAAAAAAGGGAATAAGGAAAAAATAAACATAAAGGAAGGGGCTTCCGGACAATTAGAAGCCCAGAGGTATACCAACGTATGCCATATGCATCTGTTATTGTTCTACCTTTTCGATCACCGATTCCATCTTTGGACATCTATACGGGACCAATTGTGTGAAACTGTACGTGATTGTTGCCGATTACTTTGTGTTTAACTTCAAGCTAAGTGCCCCGGTCACGTCGGTTTGTATGGTTCTCAGCTTGCTAGTGTCGCTCTGGATGGCCTGGCCATGTATAGGTTTAGGTTACTAGTTTTATGAAGACCGTGTGGAGGCTATTATTAATTCTTTATGCCATTGTTTGCTAAGAAAAGGAAATAATGAAAAGTTTCGGTTCTTCCATGTGCTGATTGCTACCATATTTTCTTATTCTTGGCATATATGTGTGTATTATGTAAAGCTGGGTGTGATAGGGAAATTGCCACGTGGACTCCCTCGGGATGTCTGTGCCTATTCGATGCAACTTTTTCCATGATGAGCCTAGAACACACGCGGGGTGGTGAGGGGAGAAGTGGAATCTCTCAAGACTCAAGAGAGTAAGGATAGCATCATCGCCCCATCTAACATGGTCACTTCGGACGCAACGAAAAGGAAGAGCAGGCAAAGGAAAATGGAGAGCACTATTGATGCCTCTGTTGTGGGCGAAGGGTCGACCGTGGTGGTCGTCCACGAACGGTTCCATGGAGCTGGGCTGTGGGGTGGTGGGCGGACCATATTCGCCAGTATCGGACGATATATCGACGTTGGATAGCAGTTCTCGCTCTTGATCATCATAATGTTCGGTAAAATGATTTTGACTTTTTTTTTGATAATTTGAAAAATTATGATAACTCAAAGTTATTAGATTTGTTAACTCAAAATATAATTGTTAACATAGATAGTTTATCAGAATTTATATGTAATAAATGTTAATAAGTCTTGATGAATTATCTCTCTCTTACAAGTCTGATAAAATTATTTGACAACTTTATCCATCAAAACAAAAACTTTGCAATCAAATATATGTATCTGTGAATAATTTATCTCTAAGGAGTAAGGAGGCCCCGTGGAGATAAAAATTAGAAGATGAGATGGCAAGCGGACAAAGTGGGAACCGACCCGACCCCGAATCTGAAGGTGATCGTTTGACCTTGTGCAGTAGGCACTCACCAGGCAGCTGTCGTCTCCAAAGCCGGAGGATTGATCGACGCACAGAGTGAGGCTCAGATAAGTATAATGTATGGAGAGAGAGAGAGAGAGAGAAGAGAGAGAGAGAGAGAGAGAGAGAGAGAGAGAGAGAGAGAGAGAGAGAGAGAGAGAGAGAGAGAAGTGTTCTTAGTTTGGTTTGGTTTGGTTTGGTTTAGAGATGATTTTTTAAAAACCAAACTAAACCATCACTAGAGCCAACTTCAACCAAATCAAACTGTAATTTTTTCAAACCAAACCAAATCGAACCGATACAATTCGATTTGATTTGGTTTGATTTAATCCGAAAATAAGTGGACCTTTCACAAATAAGACTTTAACCTCCTGTTTCTTTTGGAGGTAAGGCTTTAAGCATATATTCACATGTTGCCTCAATTTAACCATCAACCTATATAATGAGGAAATACTATCTATAAGTGAAGATTCATAATATATAATCAATTCTTTAATAAATCACTATCAACTAGTAACTGTGCATCATTAGCATATTGAAAATTTGAATCTGTCCATCAATTTTAAAAGTTCAATGTGGCATCCACAAAAGGTAAAAGCATCACCCATACCATCCATTGTTCAACCTTCTAACTATAAATGGAAAAAGGAACTAAAAATCTACAAATGGGTGGAAGAGTGAGGATCCATAGGACTGCAACTGTTATTAGAAAATTTGATGACCATATTATCCTACACAATACGTATATTTACATATATACACACATATATATATATGTATATATTAAACATATCCTGATACATATGTATAAATTAAAAATATATTATTAAAATTTGATTTTATCGGTTTGGTTCGATTTACAAGATTTGTAAATTCGGTTTGGTTTGAAACCAAACTAAATTTTTTTCACTTTCAAACAGAACCAAATCGAACCAAATTGATCAGTTCAGTTTGATTTTTCGATTTGAATTGAATAGTGAACACCCCTAAGAAGAACACGGCCAACTTGAGCCCATCGCTCAACACGTTTATTGATGTATTTCTTGGGTATTACTATCTATTTTTTTACCCATCTCAAATATAAGAGGTGGATCACACACCGCGAACACAAAGGTGAGCAACTATATTTTCTCCTCATATATATATACACTCGAAATGTCCAAGATATTTTATTTGAAGATGTTTGAAGAGGAGGTTTAATTTTAAAATTTCAGGCAAATAGGATATTGGGAACAGGGTTGGTGTACCACACTAATGTCTAGTCCTACTTGGCCTAGGAATATTCGATTCCTAGGGTTAGTCGATCCGTGTCGCGTAATTTTTCTTTGTTATTTATTTATTTTTTATTATTTTGAAAGAGAATTGGATTGATTGGAGCATATTAATACGGTATGCTTCGATTCATGCTCTAATCTGTACTACATATGGAGAAATTTGGCATAACTAGGTCTCTGGATACAACTTACTCTGGTTGAGAATTTGGATAAGTTAAATGTTTGCCTTGGATCTATATATATATATATCATATGTTAATATCACCTTAATTATATTGATAGGATTAGCTAAGGACAAATTAATCTTTTTCTGTATTAATTCACTAAAGATAAGAGATGATGGTGAAGATACGCATGATAAAACACGGTTTAATTGGTAGGGGCTTCCACAATGAAATATGAAGAGTATAGGATATCTAATACGAGACACAACATTCCGGGGTATCTGTAATTATCCCTATAAATAAAGATATAGATATGTATATATATATATATATATAGAGCCCTAGCTCCTCTCCACCCTCTCCTCACCACTTCGCGCTTCTCACGGCGTTCACTCGCTTGCCGCCTCGCCGGCACGCACGTCAGCAAACGACGACCAGCATTTGCATGAGCAGTAGCTGAAACTTAGCACCACCGTCCTCTCCTCGCAGGCAAATCCGAAGTTCCATTTCTTCTTCTTCTTCATTTGGTCGGTGTGCGTGTTGTCGGGTAGGGGGGGAGGGGGGACGCTACCCCACACAGCCCCAGTGTAACAAGCAGAGGGGCCCGTTTCGTGATCATTTTGGAAGAAATTTGGGATACACACGAAAATGTTTTCATTGTTTCCTTGGAAATGCGTATCTTGCTATCCTGCGTCGTATGGGTCTGCCATAGCTTGCTACGTATGCGATTCTTCTTCCAAATTTCCGCTTTTTATTTTATGCAGTTTTGTTTTTACTTGTTAACAGAGGTCCTTCTCTGGGAAGGAGGAAAGAGGGCGTAGTGTGGTGTTGCTATCGATCACTGTGGGAGAATGGAGAAGCCCCAGAAGAAGCAGGTGCACCTCTTCTACTGCGTTGAGTGTGAGGAGCTCGCCAGGAAAGTGGCGTCCCTCTCCGACGCCATCCAACTCCGCTCCATCAATTGGAGGTCTTTCTACCGCACTTGATTATCCGCTACAATTCTCCTAAATGTGAAATTTTTTAAAATTTGTTTTTTGGTAGGGTATCAGATGTGTGCTATTATTGAATTATTTGATTGGTCAAGCTGTGCTGCACATGCTTGCTGAATATGAACCGTGTTCTTAGAATATATTCTTTGTTTGCTGTCATATAAAAAATAAACTTCTTGGAGAATCCAGATAAAAGTGTAGAAAGCGTCCTATCTCTTTTCTGGGTGCGTGCCTTCTTTTGACTTGGCACACTTGGGTGCCCTGTATCGAAACCTTCCTTTCCTTTTGGGTGTTGTTAGTTTTATAAATTTATCGAAGTATGCGTATTGGGAACTTCCTTACTGTTAAATCTTACTCGTCTATCAGAAACAAGCAAATTAACATACTTTGTAGAGTATGATTCTTTTTGATATCTGTCTTCAACGCCCACTACCATCTTTTTGAGCGTAATATTATGGCATGAGTGTGAAATTTATTATGATCACACACTCATACACAACACTTGGAATTTGTTGTCTAAACTGTTCAAGTTTCTGATGTGCATGAAATTCTGCGTTCTCTTTGTTCTTTTGATTCCAAATTCAAGAACCGTAGAATTATCTGTAAACTCTTGAACTTACCATTCAAGTATAAAGTCATTCAGAGTAATTTTTGGGCACCACGACAATGTTTCAGGGTTTCTGTTTTTCTGTTTTTTTTTTGGCAAAGGGTACTGTAACGTGTAAACAACAGTTCGACTATCATCTCTTGGTGACAGTTGATGAACATAACATAAAAAAATGCTTCCTATAACAATTTGTAACTTAATGTTATTGGTTACAACAATTTGGTGTTAAGTTTACATTCTTGATAACACTGAGTATTCTATAGGGAAGATCGGAGAATACCTGTTTTCTTGTCATCTTTCTTTTGTGATGTTACTATCATCTGCACCCTAGAATGCTGAATTTAACCATAGTTTAGGCATAAATTTGGTTCCTTAAAATGGAGGCCTGAGTAACTCCCATATTAAGGACGCATGTGTCATTTGTGAAAAAAGAAGGGTCTCTTTCTAATGAACCTGCTAAGCATAAATCGATTCAATAATATGAATGACAGGGATATGTTCTTCTGCATGAAGGTAATAGTCAATGTGAACATATCTAATCTGGCAGATTTCCATTGTACGTTAAAGTGAAATTATCAAATCTTGATGTCTTTGTCCACTTCTTTTTGATCAATTTTGAATCACATATTTCTTTTCCTGTTTGGGTGAGTCAAACTTGTTGGACAAAATTTTTAGGTGTTTTTGCATATAAACCACTATTGCATCAAAAATTGATTTTTGACATTTTCAATGATATGTGTGCAAATACAAATGCAGGAATGCTGAATCTGAAATCTTTGATGTGACAATGGTTTATATGTGAAAACCCCAATTTATTACATGGTATTATTTTCATTTGTCATGATATGTATATAATCAACATCCAAATAATGGATTTCTATGCATACTGCAGAAACTTTGCTGATGGATTCCCTCACCTCTACATCAATGATGCACAAGATATCAGGGGCCAACATGTTGCTTTTTTAGCATCTTTCAGCTCGCCTGGAGTGATCTTTGAACAGCTTTCTGTGATATATGCCTTGCCACGACTATTTGTTGCCTCTTTTACATTGGTTTTACCATTCTTCCCAACTGGCTCATTTGAGCGGATGGAAGAAGAAGGTGATGTTGCCACTGCATTCACATTGGCAAGGATGTTGTCAGTTGTACCCATATCTAGAGGTGGCCCCACTAGTTTAGTCATCTACGATATACATGCTTTGCAGGTTAGTCTTATTCCTGAATCCATTGGAAATCATGTTAAAGAATGTTTGTGTTATTATATGTAAATAAGCAATGGTATGGTCTTTGATGTCTTAGAAGGGTGTTTGTTGAAGAGCATGTGAAAAGTACTTGATCCTTTCTTGCATCTGTATCTTTTGCAAAAATTTTGAAGAGGAGTTTCTGGTAGTTGCTTGAAATTATGTGTCTTTTGCTTCTTTATGGCTAGTTTTTTAGATGCAGTTCAAAATTTTCTGTTTGCCATGCTTTTGCAACTATATGTTGACCTGTTTATGTCTTCCTGTTCTTGTCTTTTGTTGCTTATAATTTATTTATTAAAAGAAATTTGTGTGCTGAAACAGACCCTGAAAAGGGAAAAAGAGAGAGCTGAAAATAGATACTAGATTGAACTTCTGTGCGTATATGTATGTATTTACACTTTTATTATGAACTCAGTGTATCTTTTACTGCCTCCTTAAGAGGAGAGCACATTCATCCATCCTGCCTTAAGGGTGGAGAGGTGAGATTCATGGATATAGGATCTTAGTTTGACTTTTTGGTCTCCCCCCAGCCGCCAAAGAAAAGTTATTGCCAATGAAGGGACTAAAGTTATGCTGTCATCTGAGCTATCATATAGGAGCTGATGGGCAAGCAATTTTTGGTAGTTTTCTAATTACTTTTTGCTTTGATTTCTCTTTTTTAATCCTAAATTATGATTGTTCCTTTCATATTCAAAGCAAGGGTCACGGTATTTAATAAATAAGGAAATAACTTCAGGTTTCTTCCTGTGGCTTTCATTGGCCTCCATGCACACCTTAGAAGTGAGGCTGTGTTTAACTTCCTACCAGCCTTTGGCCAAAATGGCCTGGGTGAGGCTGGTGAGTTGATGCCCTTCCTAATCTGCTATTTATCCCATGCTGGCATATTGGCAGCAGGTTATCATCACATCTGAACAACAGAATCATAGCTTTTGCATGTGTGAAACTTCAATCAGAAGGAAGTAATCAGATAACTATAATTTCTTTTCTCTTTGGTGCTACTGTATGTGCATGGAGATCGGGTCTCCAAGTCTTTGAGACGTGACTGAAATCTGTTATCTTTAGATATTTGTTAGAGATGATGCCCATTGTATAATAAACATGATGGCCTTTTCATGTGCGATAACTTTGCCACTCTTTAAGTCTGTAAGCATTGGCTAAGGTCTGGGGAGCCATTTGGGCGGTTGTTAGGTATGGTCACCTTCACATGGGTTTTGCTAGTTTAGTCCTGTATTGTTGTCCCTGATTTGGTGGATAACTTCTTCACTGGTCTTAGTATGATCATGTGGTGTTCTATTACTTTGCAGGTTCTTTTCTAACCTAGAGGATGATCCAACAGATTAAGATTCTGAACCAGCTATGATTTTAACACCTGGAATCTGTCTAGAAGCTCGTGACTAACTTTCCAGAATGAGTTATAATTACAAAGATGTTTGGTATATGCTTTTGTCAAGGCCTAATGTGCCGAACATACCTATAGTTTGCAGTTTATACATTCTGTGCACATCAACATGATCCAATCTCGCCAGTATTTGTTCAGTTAGCCTCACTTTCTTTAAGATGCTATGGTGGCCCAAAACATTTTATTTTATGGAGAAATCTTTAGATCTGCAGGAATGCCCTCTTCAACTATTGGTTTCACAAACTTTTCTCTCTCCTGGGTAGGTTATTAATGGAAAGAAGTTCAGCATGCGAGCTTTGATACTATTTTACTGGGATTTGACTTAGATGCAGTTTCTTGATTTCTGCACAGCTTCTTGAATGCCCAGATCTGTACGAGCGAGAAAATTATTTTTTTGTTGGATAGAAAATAATTTTCATCTAATTTAGACAAGAAGTTGCCTGACCAGAATGAAGTTTGATTCTTGCTTAGCGCTGTGTACTTAACCTGAGTGAGTTTAAGAAGATTGCAGCCTTTGTTGTATTTTGGACACCTTTATGCAGGATATTTTCCATGTATCTTTTGGTTATACATTGAATTTCATATTCTTCCTGCATGTCCTCCTATTTTCTTAACCAACTCATTTTCTATTAATCTGAACTATTTTTATACTGATTTTTAGGAAAGGTTTTATTTCGGTGACCATGTCTTGCCTTGCTTTGAGACTGGGATCCCTTTGTTGAAACAGAGACTTCAGCAACTTCCCGATGCAGATAATGTATGTTATGTTTTAAACTCAAATACTATTTTTCTTTCCGTTATCTTTTTTCTTAAATATTGCTTATGATAAGATCATCATCACCATCATCATCAGAGCCTTATCCCATTATTTGGGGTCGGCTACATGAATATTTTTCTGCCAAAGGATAAGGTACAATTCTTTAATAACTATGGTGTTGGAATCTCTCTATTGAAACGGGATTCAAACTGTACATGCTGTTGCTCGTTATTCTCTAGATTGAAGTGGTTCCATCTGAGATGGACTTAAAACATGCGTGCAAGAAATTTAACGAGCATATTTTGTTTGTGGTCCTTTCTTTGTTTAGATCACGATAGCCTTCCCGGATGATGGAGCCTGGAAAAGGTTCTACAAGCTGTTTCTGCATTTCCCGATGGTGAGACACTTGCCCAATGTCGTGGAATATGCTTTGGCTATAAATGTAAACCCAAAACAAAATTGTTGCAGGTAGTGTGTGCTAAGGTTCGTGAAGGTGATAACAGAATAGTTAGAATCAAGGAGGGGAACCCTGAAGGTCGGCATGTTATCATAGTTGACGATCTAGTGCAGTCTGGCGGGACACTTATCGAATGCCAGGTATGTGTAGATGGCAGTTTTCTTGGTGGTTAGCCCTCCAGATGAGATCCATGGTTCAAATCTCATTGAAAGAAGGTTTATAAGGAATTTCTAAAAGACGATGTAATAGGCTAGTTTTTCAAACAAACAGAAAGATGGCGGTTTTCCTTTATGAAATTCTCATGCTCCTTTGTGCCTGTGCTGCATTATTGCACAGTTTATCCTCTCAAGTCTCAACATCCTTACCGATGGTATAAGTTATGGGCACGCATTTATCTAGTCAGTAGACAAGATTGACTAATATATGCATCCATATGTATAGATTGTAGAGCTAAGTGATTTTTTTCAGAACGTTTTAAAAAAGTGAATTTTTTACAGATTGTTTCCTTTGTTTGTAAACGGGGAGGCTAGCATGAAGGAATGGCATTCCATCTGATACGATGACTTCCATCTGATCTGATGCAAAATGTTCTTTATTATTTTTGCTTCGCTTGTCAGAAAGTCTTGGCTGCTCATGGCGCCAAGAAAGTGAGTGCGTACGTCACGCACGCCGTGTTTCCTAAGAAGTCCTGGGAACGTTTTACCAGTAAAGATACCGGTGTGAATGCTCTCTCATCAAACCCCCATCGGTTTTGCTTTCTTTACTTTGTCTCGTTTATTTCTGTCTCTTTTGTATGCTCTACTGACTGACCATCCTGCTGACGATGGGCATCCCCTTTCTTTTCCTTTCAGAGGGCGCGGAGACTCCATTCACATACTTCTGGATCACCGACTCATGCCCGCACACTGTCAAAGCCATCGAGAACAGAGCTCCTTTTGAAGTTTTGAGCTTGGCAGGATCCATCGCAGAAGCCCTTCAGATCTGAAATCCTCAAGAGAAAGAAGACAACCCGTCCCTTTTGCCCTTCTGTTGTAGTTGGGAATGAGCAACGCGTCGGTGAAATGTGTTGCCGCCGTTGGGACCGAGAGGAGCAGTGCCTTGTATGATCATCTATCTCGCCATGTGGTGGAAACGAAGAACATGAACGGGTCTTTGGTCTCCAGCCGGCCGACCGTTGTACCCCGTTAATGAGTAATAATAGCATGGAGTACGGATTTGTCTACTCAGCATTGGACTTTAATCACTATCATATATCGGTCTTATCTATCTGCCCCATGTATTGACGATTAATTTCATGGATCGTAATTTCTTCTCTAATTATGAGCCCTTTCAGTTCTAAAACATCTATTTAACATTTTAACTTGACATTTAAACTATGTCGGAAGGAACTTCGTTGTGTAAATATTTTGCCATTTCATCTATAGTTGAGGACATTCGGACAGTTTCTTACGCTAATAAATATCCACTTGTACGCATTTTTGGTTGCCCAAATGTATTCTTTGTGAATTACTCCTTTATTTGGTCATATCGTGAATTAGTAAAATATATGGATTTGGCCTAGCGGCGAAAATTTTATAAATACTATATCCTATTATTTTTCTAGGGTACAGAGTGGATATCTATTTCCATCTTAAAGATGAAGATATGATATTTATAATTTAGCTAGTCGATAGCTTAGCTATATGTAGGTGGATATGGATATATGGTGACATGATCTTCCCATGCTGCCTCATGATATATGTGGGTCTGAACATTTATGAGGGTCTGAACAGTAGATATGTCTCTATAGCTTAGCTATATATAGATGGGGAGATAGGCGTTCCACACATGTGGCAGGGCATGTGGGAGTTATCCGATAGTAATTTAATTAAATTAGTCATAAAAATATGATCAATATATTGAATGGGTTTGTATCGAAGTGGGTGCACTAAATTTATGCCTGACCTAAATATTAAATAGAAATTAAAAAAAAATTGAATCCATATCCATACCCAATTATGCGGGTATTAACCTGTGGTGGTGTAATCCTGTTTGGGCCGGAGCCAAACGGGCCTCCACTAGAGAGAGAGAGGGAAGACGATCGCCGTGAGGACGAGGACCTGCAAGACCAGAAGAGGATCAAGGGGCCCAGTGAAGACCGGAAAACCCTCCGATGCCTAAGTTAGTGGAGAGCTTGTAAGGCAGGGGTTTCGAAATACGAAAGTGTGTTCGCGTGAGTAAGAGAACGTACCGTTGCATGGTACTGTACCTATGCTTTTATAGGCGTTGGTGCCAAGGCGAACGCGCGTAACGTTAGTAGATCGTGCCTGAAAAGGCGCCATGATGGGCGCGCATAACGGGAGGAGTTATGCGCTCAGGTGCCCGTTGGGCTGCTAGGCAGTTCGTGCCTCTTGATGGTGGAGGACGTGGTCTGGGACGGTTACGACCGCTCCGTAAGCCAGAGAGCCTGCTCGGCACCCTTTGGACACACATTTCGAGCAGGTGACCCACATGGGGGTCGAACGTGCTGTTCGGCGATATTGAGGGTTGTTCCGCGCAGCAGAGTTACTGTTCCTGTTCGGAAGCCGCCTGCTGACGAGCTCGGCAGTGCTTCGCCGAGGATGACGGCGCGTGGGTCTCCTTTCATCTGATCCGTACAGAGGCGTGAGATCGTCTGAGGAGGCCACGTCAGAAAGGGAAGACTTGATGGGCCTTGACGTGATGGGCCTAGGTGGCAAAAAACAGCCACCACATACCTATTCATCATGGATCAGGTGACGCAAATAATCAGATTTACGGATTTTTTTTGACAAACCTGTTTGTGCATGCTGCGGTAGTCATTCATCTTTTTAATACTTTTCTACCAACTCTCTTAGAAATTAAGGGTTCTTTTGCATATGTGCCCTTATTAAAAGCATAATTAGGGCCATATTCTGTTGTATATTTATATTTGCACCAAAAATCTTGTTACATGATTTGTTTGAATAAGAAGAAATTTTGTCGAGAAGAAATCTTGTCATCACTTGTCGTTATCGATACATTAAAAATCATCAATAGATGTGCAAGTTATGGCCTTGCGCCATTGAAACATAATGCCTCTCGTGTGTAAAGAGAAACCTTTTGGATGGGATCTTCAAGGGTAAAAATGTTCATATAATATTCGAGTCACTAAATACAGTCGATAACGGAACATTCAGTAGATGATGACAATAGTTTTGGTGAAAATAAAATCATGTGATAGGATTTCAAGTGCAAATAAAATATTAGATAAATTATGATCCAATTATACTTGTAACAAGGATATATATAGTAAGACTATAGTATGCCGTTACGGCACCACCATACCGTAGCTCTATGTCTTTAAATTGAAAAAAAAACCACCCCCTCCGCCCATTTTGCGCGTCGAAAAACACGGCGAAGTGTGGTGTGCAGAACCGTTGAATCAGATTTCAATCCGACGGTTCCGCATTATGTTATGGCGAGACCGCACCAAAAGACCTTGCTGTATCATAATATCCATCTCTATATATACATGAGAATTGCTATGGTGCGACGGAACCCCACACCGCACCATTGCCCCCCGCCTTGTGATGGCGTGAGCAACGGGGCAAGCATTTTTTTTTCCACAACCTCTCGAATTGAAATTCAAGGGCCAATGATGCAACAGCGCCACACCAATAGACCCAGTCGCACCATAGCACTTCTCTCTCGCTCCCATTCTCTCTCTCTCTCTCTCTCTCTCTCCCTCTCTCTCTCTCTCTCTCTCTCTATATATTATATATATATATATATATATATATAGTAAGACTATAGTATGGCAGTGTGGTAACTGCCGTATTGTAATCCTGCGCCTTTAGACGGATTGAGATCCAAAGGCGTAGATAAAAAAAAAAAACCACCCCCACCCAGTTCGCACGCCGAATGCAAGATGGAGCGTGGGTGTATAACCGTCAAATTTTAATCCGACTGTTCTGCACTATAGCATCCATCTCTCTCTCTCTCTCTCTCTCTCTCTCTCTCTATATATATATATATATATATATATATATAATATGCAAAAAAAACCCTCTCATTGAATAGCTTACGTGAGGATATGAAGCCTGTCTGATCCAGTTAAAATCTAATGTAAACCTAAAAACTGTTGTCAATTCCAATCTCCAAGGTTAAATATGATTATAAAGTCTAGTTATATGATTATTATGACAGCTTCGCATATCTTCGTTTTCTAAAACAATGTATCAGAAGTAGTCAGACACAAGCTGGAAGGCGCTCTATTCTCATCTTTCTTTGGTGTCATATTTATAAGCATAGAGGCCAACCGAAGAAATAAGCAATCCGGGTCGTAAGTTAATGTCAAATACCGTTAAAGGAAACCACTAAAACTTATCAATCGTAAGAAAGAGACGTAGGAAGGTAACATCTGAACAATCCGCGGGGACATATCATTCGTATAACGTTTGATCTAAAGACAACCCCTAACATGCCGCAGAGAGCTTCCCCATATGTTCTGCCAGTAGTCGCAGGTCTCCGTAAAATTTCCGAAACTTCAAATTTCAGTACACAGGTAACAGGAAATTACATCAACACAGGAAAATGTGAACGAAGATGGAGGCCCCTCATGTTCACAGCGCTATTATTATTAGTTCACATAGACATTCTGCGGACAGGCTGAACCATCCCTTTCGCCAGCGAGCAGGGAAACCCCATGTGAAGTCTTATTATTCTATGTGCACCAAAAAGTTTCTCCTTTGCTATTAACTTCGCCTATTATTTCTTCTCAACTCTTGTAGGTTGCCTTCCAAAAAACTCTAGTAGGTTACACAGAGAGCTGAAACTTATTTGGACCGTGCATCCCAGAAGAAAAGGGCAACTGTCTGGGAAAGCTTAAGCTACTTGCGCATCTTGTCGGTCCGGAGCTCTGCGTGAAACCGACTCCACAGACAGCACCTCCCATCCTCCCCTCATGCGGCATGCACAAACTTAAACAGGGCAGACAAGTCCAAAGCTGAATACTCCTTGACGGCTGCTAGCACAGCAAGCCCAAGTTTCACAGCATCTTCATGGCTCGGCGCCTGTAAATTTCCACAGCATAATGTGAGGCAACATGTGCTATAGATTTTAAGTGAGAAAAGGAAGTTGACCATTGAGTTTCACCTCGATGTTGAGAGGAAGAACAGGGTCATGAAGGGATAGCCTTAAGAGGAACCACCCACCGTAGCCAGAGACCCTAATCTGCAGAGGAAAATCAAACAAGAAATTGAGAAAGAGAGCAGAAAATTAGAAAAAAAATAGTCCGACTGGTGACCTTTTCCCTTGAAGTACTAGTTCACAAATGGCAATTCAGCTTCATGTCATCGAAGTATGAACTTGGTGAAGGACTTCTAACTAGATAGGCTTTGGAAGTGCATCGCATGGATATTAGCAAATTACAGGATTGAAGCAGTGATAAATTTTTTCCTTTTTGTCCTATTCCACGATTGAAAAAGATTGATCATGTCATTTCTTCTTTTTCCTCTTTTTTTGAGTGAGGAGTAGTGGAAAGGTGATTCCTTTCTTCTTTTTCCTTTGTTTGAGAAAGGGGTGGCGCAAGGGTGAGGATCAAATTGTCCACTTATCATGGAGACATTGCTGGTGATGTATCCTTAAAGACATTATCTCATCAGATAAATTAAGTCACAAAATCATAAAAATGCTTCACAGAGAATGCAGATACTAATATACGGTCCTCCGAACTTTTCACAGATCATAGTCATTCACCTTTGATTATCACCAACGAGCACAAAGTACTGATCCTTCACTCTCACTCTAAATACTAACATCACTCTGATCGCAGCCTCAACCAGTTTTCTTCTATTCATGTGAAAAATACCCGATATAAATGTATTGTTCTATTATTCTCTTCCATGGAGCATGATAACAACCACCCTCAGGAGAAACTAACAAGTAAGCATTGGTGTGTTTCTCTCATACTTACATGTAGGGCGCACTGTCTACACTGGTCTCAGGTGACCCAATGTCAAAATCTGCACAGGATTTTGATGTCTGTACTGCTCTACCCTATCCGGATAGTTTTTGAGCTCTCCAAACTACTTCCGGTTGATATTAGGGAAAAGTAGGAAAATTGACGTTCTTGGGAACTTTATTTCCAGTGAGTTTAGTTCATTAGCTCATTTTACATACATTGAAAACTGCATAAAATCATTATCATCACAGGACAAAGGACGTACGCCTTCATAGTTAACAGGGGCTTTCTGCAACTTTGGATCTGAACTCGTGACGTTCTCCAAGTGCTTGAGTACTGCTTCTCCATACTCACGGAATGATCTAAAAGAAACAAAGAAAACATCAGAGTGGAACCTTTTGATTCCTGAATAAAAGTTCCACTAGCACTAATTGGCTGCTAAGAGGATGCTTGACCATCCTTGTAGTGGAATAATTTATTTCTCAAAATAATGATTTCATACTTTCTTTTCAGAGTAATGCTACAGTATGGCGTACGGCCCCGTCATACTGTAGCACTCCCTGTTGGATCGCGATCCAACAGAGGAAAAAAAAATTGCGACCCCGCCGTTTTGATTGGGTGGGGTAGGCGGGACTGTTGGATGCCGATCCAATGGTTCTGCCTAGGATACAGCAGGGCCGCTCCAAAGGGCCCTGCCGTATCCTAGCGTTAGTCTTTCTTTTCATTATTGCTTTAAAGTAGAACTTCCAGCAGACTAATTAGAGATGATGCCGTGATAATATAATGATACCTTCAAAACAAATCCATCTTTCTAAGAGAATGAAAATATGATTAAAATATTTGAATATACAAATGAGAGTTGTGAAAAGAACAAGGAGAAATTGCAACAGGGATGCAGGATCTTTTTTAGCTGTTTAACAGCGTGAAAGAGGGGGAAAAATATAGAATGGCATACCCTCCTTTTAGGTCTGCATGATGTTGATCTATCTTCAACCTCATTTCCACTGCAACAGCTGCTTCTTCAAGGCCCTCAACCAAATCTGTTAAAACTTCACTGCCAGTGGCTATTCCTGATCCTCTCCCAGAAGCAAGCTTGTTCAGGAGCTTCACCTGATGGGAGAATGGGATATTAGTGGAAACAGAGAACAGCATAAAATGGATGAACAGACAACTTGTTTATGAAATCGTCTTATCAGAGTGGTAGAACATTAGGCCAGTGATGTGCAGAGGTCAATAGATACCTGCACAAAATCAATAAACCAACTTGCAGAAAAAAGGCTCCTACCCACAATGTTTGTAGTGTGGTTTGCAACATTCCACTGTTTGGGCATGTTCTATGGCTGACATGACCAAATTGAAAAAATAAAATCTTGACATCCATCAGATAGCATTCCCTTTACTGGTATTTGGGGAAACATGAACAATAGAACAAGAAACAAGAGAGGATTTTTTTTTGACAGGATGAGGACTTAAAAGTTCATCTTGGAAATGATTAAACACAGTTCTTTGAACGAATATGCCAGGTTAGGCTACAAAAGTCCAGTATCTATGGTGAAGTTGCATCAAGCGATACGTTACCATAAGATATGCTCCATCATCAAGCCAGCGATTCTCCTTCAAAGCTCCATGTCCACTAGTTTCAATTGCCAAATGTGATTCCTCACCAACTGAATCCTGCAAATCAATATCTAATTAGATGTGTTCTATTCAATGAAGAATTGCAAAAATGCTGCAAAATGCTATGTGCATGCCAAAATCCTGTTTCATCCATGAATGATAAATAGGATTAGCAGTACCAACAATAGGCAGTGACACCCATAGGTCCCAAACAGCTGTTGGAGGCCAGAAAAAAAAAATTTCTTGTTGTCTTTCATATACATGCAAATTCCAGCAAAAATAGAATTAGCAGTACCAACAATAGGCAGTGACACCCATAGGTCCCACCGCTGGTTGGGCGCCCAACCGGAGGCAAAGGAGGGGGGTCCCTCATACCCCACCTCCATCCAAGCACAAAGGGGGGATTTTGTAATTTTTGGACGTTGTAGGGGTATTTTTGCAAAGAAAATTTTTCTAGGATATTTTTTGTGTAATTTGGTGGGTTTGGTAGATTTGATGGATTTTGGGGAATTGTTTGGTTCTAATTTGGGGTTTGGGTGGATTTTTGGATTGAGGAATTGGGTTTATTTGGGGGAGATTTCTGGATTTGTTCCAAGGATTTTGATGGATTTTTTGGCCTTTGTGGCATGTTTGGGACTTTGGGTATTTTGGGTTTTGGCATTTGACCTTTTGTGGCTTTTCCAGATTTCTTGGGGTTTGGGCCATTTCCCTTTGCCTCACATGGACGCAGTTTTATACCGTTTGTCCACTGAGAATTGGCTTTTATGGTAAAAAAAATAAATGTCAGTGTTATTTTCCCACGGACATAATTTTAACACCCATCCAAGAAGAAAATCACGATTTTGGTGATTCCATCAAAATAGCAACTTTCTAATCCTTCATAATTTAGTTTATCTAAAAAATTCATAATTCAAATAAACCCAATAGAACACTAAAAAATCAAAGTTTGGTGAAAAAAGTCAAAACGTACATATGACTTTTCCAAGGGAGCCACTCTCCTATTAATTGAGACTTAGTTGCGATCAGTAGGAGAGTGGCTCCCTTAGAGAAGTCATATGTACGTTTTGACTTTTTTCACTGGACTTTGGATTTTTAGTGTTCTATTGGGTTTATTTGAATTATGAAATTTTTAGATAGGCCAAATTATGTGGGATTAGAAAGTCGCTATTTTGATGGAATTACGAAAATCACGATTTTCTTCTTGGATGGGAGAGTTGACTTTTTATTGGTAAGAGATATGAATTTTTTGATATTTTAATTGGATTCAAATGGGGGGTACTTTCTTATTTACATGTAATAAATTATGAGTTCCATGTCATCCCATGTGAATCATTGAGTCCATTCTCATATCTGCCATACATATGTTACATATATACATATATAATGTATATATATATATATTACATGTGAATCGGACAGAATCGATCCGATTCGGCCGAATCGGTGCTCCAGTAAACCATGACTGAAATACATCAAAATGAAGTACATGATACAATCATATTAGTATATAATATGTATATCAATCATACAATCATATATTAATGTACATATATAATATATAAACATAATTAATATGTATATCAAACATATATTAATGGGTTTGTGTGTTAATGTACATAGAATCATATATTAATGTCAATATAATAACAATATCCAAATATATATACAAATCATATTAATGTATAAACATAATTAATATGTATATCAAACATATATTAATGGGTTTGTGTGTTAATGTACATAGAATCATATATTAATGTCAATATAATAACAATATCCAAATATATATACAAATCATATTAATGTATAAACATAATTAATATGTATATCAATCATATATTCATGTGTGTGTGTTAATGTACATACAATCATATATTAACGTAAATATAATAACAAGCACATGTATATCGTTAATGCATATATATATGTGCATATAGTTAATGCATGTATATAATATATATACATAAATATGTAAATTAATGTACATTTAATACATATGTTAATGTACATAGAATCAACCTAGACTCGGCCCCTGGTAGGGTTCGGGGGCCCAAAAACCGCTCCGGATCGGTCGATCTAGCACCGATCTAGACGATTTTTAAAACCCTGGTTTGCATAGATTCTCCACATTCGAAGGAAAACCCATATAAAACTAGGGTGAGCATGGATTGATTTGGTTCGATTTGACGAGAATTTTTCTCAAACCAAACCGAATTAAGGGTTCAACCCAAACTAAACCAAACCAAATTAATTTGGTTTGATTCGGTTCGGTTTAGTTTGAACCATAATTGATAAATCTCACTACTGGATTTGTATTTGTCAAAGACAACTAACATGCCACATTTTTCTTTATTCCATAAACTCATACAAATTAAGTGCATCTTTGCAGGAAATGGTGCTGAGACAAACCAGTAGCATAACCACTAGCAAGGCACTATGTGGCCAGAAAAATTGTTATTAACTTGACCAAATGCAGGGATGTTTTAATCAAAACATCAAACCAGCGATTAGTTCTTGCCTAACATACAATCAAACATCTTTAGAATTAGGGCTATGTATTTACATAAATTTGACAAAATTGCCCTTGAAATCGGGTTATACAGTTGGATTTAATTTATGAAAAATCAAAATTGGAACAAACCGAAACTTATAATACGGTTCAATTTGAACCCAAATCAAAATTTTTAAAAGTTTAACCCGAACCAAACTGAACTAAATCTATCAATTGGGTTTGATTTTTGGGTTGAACCTGAATAATGCTCACCCCTATATAAAACACACAAATGAACAGAACACCTGCAATGACATTGGACTTATCTGTTGGAAAATTCATGCAACTATTATTACCAAAAATGCATTCAAAATAGATTCCTCCGTGTTATTGTCCATGCCAGTTGAAGATAAAAGTAACGAAGGAACAAAGATCAGGTGGCTTTTCTTAAATTCTCTCTAAGGGTAATCCAGAGCTATAAAGAAATTAGAAATGAGATATTGAGCTTTAGGAACTTATATAGCATGCAGAAGCAACAACCAAGCATGATAAATAATAAACTTCTCTTTTCCTAAGAAACAGTAGGGAGCCAATGAGAAGTCAAAAGAAAATGTTTACAATTCAAACTCACCAAGCGAATTGCCTCATCAATAACATTTTTATAGCCTCTCTTGAAACGATGATGCTTCCCCCCTTCAAAAATAGAAAATTAACCAGTGAGAAAATTGGGAAATAGAAAATAGTGCAGAAAACTTCTGAACTCACCAAGTTTTTTCTCTATGAAAGATGTCAATCCATCTGAAGTCACACTGTCTGTGACAATGGTTGTTCCTGGATGCTACTCATGACAGACATTAAAATTACAGAAAAAGTTAGATTGTTAAGCAATATTTGCATAGCCCAATGAGAAACATCTTTTCTTTCTGGAAGGTGTAGGACAAGGGGATAATTGTTTCATATCTTGTCAAATCATGCACCAATTAGTATAGAATTTTGTTTAAGATTGTATAATAGCCTCTGCCTTAGCAGAGATTCATCTACTAGCCATTTAACATAGGATAGAAATGTAGCATCTTTAAGAAAAGGGAAATCCTCCCTTTGTTTGGCAACTGCAGTCTGCCAAGTTTGTGGCAGTGTGCAAGCCACAAGCAAACACTGTTTAGGATGTTCAACATTTTGTTGTCCAATCTCTAACCTGAACCCAGGTTGATTTCATGAGATTTACGATGATGCAAACGAAATAAATATTCCAAGATAGAAGTCTTACTTCCTCAAGGACAATAGCAGACATCAAAGCGATCAGTCTGTTTCGATTGAACTCACGACCACTAGAGTCTACAGCAGCGGACCTAACAAAATAGCTGTATCAGACAATGCCAGTACTAATGTTGCAACCAGTATAACTGAAATCAAGTTATCATGTACCCATCAATACCTGTCAACGTCTGTATCAAAAATTATTCCTAAGTCAGCCTTATTATCAAGGACTGCCTGGGTTATTGCTTTCATCGCAGTTTTATCCTCTGGGTTTGGGATGTGGTTTGGAAAGAGGCCTGAAGAAAGGAATAAATATTTTAATTAAGCATTTCTGAGGCATTTAATATATGGAAGAACTTCCTCAATCTGCTTTAGTTTTTACCATCAGGTTCCAAGAACTGGCTACCAGTTGTAACTGCTCCTAGTGGTTCAAGCACCTTTTCCTGGTAGAAGATGAACATGGTAAAGCAATAAAGCCTAAACTCAACTTCACAGATACAGTTATGAACTGATAAATTCAAGGAAATTTGGATGAACACTAGTTATCCTCATGTCTGCATGACAATCCTTTGCAAAATGTTGATCTGGAAAGGAGGTGAACCCTATCAAAGTCATTGAACACCATCAGTGCCTGAGCAAAAGGGAGACAATGTTACCTACCCATTCAGCCCTGCAGAATAGCAAAGTTAGTACAGTTGACCTCTCAGGCACTGGAGAGGCAACATTATCCTGGTTTCAGATATAACATACTGTGTCCGGTTTGGAGTTGGGTAAGTTGCTACAGTAAGTAGCATTGAAAATGAGCTGAAAGCATGGAATGCAATCTCGCTGTAACAGCTGGCGAAAACCCCCACGTGGAGGCCATGCCCTTTGGCACCAAAATTTCGGCCCGTGACTTCCCCAGGAGGGGTCACAGGCACATCTGGGTCTTTTTTTTTTTTAAGTGAAGGTCCCATCGTGGGCCCCAATAATATTAAATTAAATATTTTTATGCTTAAAGTAAAGCCATATGGAGAGAAAAATGAAAACCCACATCCCAAATCCCAATTCCCACACCCTCTGCCTCTCTCGTCCGCTGCTCAGCTCTCTCGATGGCCTCCCAAGCAGCTGCTGCAGCTCCCAAGCTCCAAGATCCCTTCTGTTTGTGCATTTAAAAAAAAATTATTTCCTGATCTCTTGAGATTTTACCGAGATCTCCTCTTTGAACCCCTCCCCCCCCCCCCCCCCCAAAAAAAAAAGAAAAAAGGACGAAGCCGATATCTGATATGGCAAACCTTGGCTGAAAGCATGTTTTTAAAAAAGAGTACTTATTGCAAGACAAGTCTTGCAATAGAGCTGATGTGGATCGTGAGAAGGCAATCCCATGGCTCATGGAAGAAGGAGAGAAGGATCTTGTCAGGCCCCTCAACCAATGGAATTGCTTTATTGCAATCCACATTGGCTCTATTGTCTTGCAATAAGTATTGCTCTTAAAAAAGGCATTTGGTCAGCATGACCAAACCAAATCTGTTTTCGGCCTCCCAACAGACTCAGAAGGGGGACACATTGAGCCCATGGATTGCCAAATGAGAAGATTTAGATTTGTTCCCACAATAGATCAGGATCAGGGTAATCTCAGGATCGGATAGTCGGTTAATTCCAGAAAAACAAAGCTGAAGAATTTTTCTTTCTTTTTTCAGTTAGAATAGAGATTATATTTCTCTCCCATAATCCAGTTTAGCAGCAGTTGATATTGATCAAAATTGATCGATTCCCAATGATGGAGTTGGCCTGTTTTCAGTAACTGTATCTCTAGCCATTGGGTAAGGCAGCTAGCATAGGAATAGCCAACAATAGATCCTCGGTGACCTTGTGGGCTATATATATTCCCCCAAACCTCAGCCACTTCTGAGGATGGATGCTCCTCTGAATCTCTTGGAAACTAGAAATTCGCCCATGGCAAGCATTATGACTACTGTAAACACATGACTTTTGACCATGGACCCTCATACAAGCTCTTTGAGTCTCTCTTGATTTGTACTGTTGCTTTGACTCATCCTCGTCCACCTTCTTCCACTCAAATCTCTCCATTCTCTGCCAGGATGTGATCTTGTTGTTTGTCAACCCGAGTGCAGATGCGACAATGAAAGTAAGCCTTCAACCCATGTTTTCTTTAAATCTGTATTTTCACGCTCAAAGTTTTTAGCATAGAATCTTCTATTTTTGAGAGAATTTTCATAATTTTTGAAGTTTTTGCACGTCATGGATAGGGCACCTAGACAAGCTTGAATTTGGCAGGATCAGCACAAATCAGACTGAATCAGACAGGGATCTGCTGATAATATTGTTTTCTGGCCAACCAATCTAGTGACCTATCAAGATCACTTAATCCTAGAGTGTGACTGGGTTGCTACATAAATTCTTAAGGCGCTTGGGCAATCAAAGCAGTAATATCCTCTGCAGTCTCCAGCATGTGTGCCCTCCCAAACCCATCCAAGCCACAAAAAGTTGTGCACCTGAGCCAACTATGCTATGACCTCCCAGCAAAAGTGCAAGGGGAAGCAGGCAATATGGACTTGTATGAGGTAACAAAGACCTCAAGATGGAACCTGAAGTAGTCCTCCAGACCAGACCTATATAAAGCCTCGCATAGCCTATGAAGAATGCAGACTAATTCTTGTCCCTTTTTCCTTCTTAACTTCGCTCTTTTTTGTGGTACAATCCATTTCTTAGGCAGGCTGAGGCCCGGTAGACAGACCTCAGGACCAGCCCATTCCAATGAAGTCAGTCTATCCCCATTTTCAAGTGATCTAATTCGCTTGACTTGCATCAATGTCTTCAAACATTGTTATTTTTTATCATCCAAAAGCAGTAAGGAAGAACTTTTCAGTGTTTGCCAATGCAAAAGATCCCCTTACAATGCCCATCTGCAAGATTTGCAATTATTTCTTGGAAGGCTCAAGCTCATTTCAAGAGAAGAGGAGAGAAGTTACCGGAAAGAAACCTCCTGCTCCATTTCCTGCATCGACAACTATATGAAATCCCTCTAGCGGCTTTTCTGAAATTAATTTGACATGTAATAAGAGGTCTGCATTCCAAATTTAAGATACATCTTCATACTCATTAGAAAAGCAAGTGGCAGTAAAAAACAAAGAAACTAGGAGGAAACTGAACATATGGATGTGAGAAGAAGACAGTACTTTTATTCACAGGTTAGGCAAGCAAACTAGAAAAGTACAAGAAGAATGATGAAAATGACACTGGAATTATAGGAAGACACTTCAAAGTGTCAACAGATTAGCTGACAGCACGAACTGTACCTATGTTCCCAGCAGCTTTACGAACTGCCTGTACAAGGTCAGATGTGTAAACAGACATGTAATCCACCTTTCGAACTGCTGTAGCAGCTGCTTTCTCTGATTTCTTCAATCTTTCAGTTGAAAATTTATCATATATAATCTCAGCACGTTCTAATATATCTTTGATGTCACCTTTACCTAGTCCTCCAGTACTTGTAAAAAATTTAAAGCCATTGCGGTTGTAAGGAAGATGACTAGCTGTATCATGAAGCAAACAACACATTAGTCTTCCCAGTTACAGGTATGGATCAACTGAAAGGTCGGCAAGATGTAAAACTGAAAAATTTACAGGAAACCTAGTTTGAAACCGTACAATGGGCTGCCAGTTTGGACTGTAGGTTTCTTTCTTTCAACCTAAGTTCTGAAGTCCAATGACTAAACATGGTATAGTGTGATTACTCAATCACCCTTTTGTCAGGTTGATCAGCACTCTACAATGTCCTCTAGCTTTGGAAAACTTATCTCAATTTTGACAAAGACGATGCAATTCTGCCTTTCATCATATTAATTAAAGATATGATCATGCTTTCATTATACATATATTTATCACTGTAACATTGACAATAGACCTGTAATCATTATAGCCCCATCTACAGGGCAAAGGAACTCCCCATCTTCTGTAAGTGTACTGTTGAACATTGCAGGTGTAGATGCCAACCTGAAATTCATGAGTCAACATTAACATAGTAATCAAGTATTTTCACTAGGCTACATCAACCTATTTGGGGAAATTGCAGTGTGAAACAATAACATAAGAATTAAATGCAAAAACATAACCATTATGACACTAAGACACCGTTGAAGAAGTGTATTCAACGCACCCATACTGAATAACATCAAGTCCAGAATCAGCAATTCCACGAGAAACTGCATCCTGAAAGCATTCATGAAAAAAGCAATCATAATGTTAGCTACTGGGAACTGTTTGCCACTAATAGACCCTTGAGTTTCTATCTTGGGAAACAATATACAAATCTTTTAACTCTGGGGCCTCAATTCAGGCCTTTGTCAATTTTATGAGTTAGAGTCGAATATTTCATTGGCATGCCCATGTTGAAGTCAAATCTGTGCGATCACAGAGCAGGCACAAAAGCTGAACTGTTTATTCATGCAGGAGACTTAGACAGTCCATGGGTCACAACATATTCATTTTGGTTCCGGGTCTACCCACACATGGCCTATTACGCCCTTAGGTTATATGCATCAGAATGCTCATTTTTGTGTATAATAGAATTGTTCATCTACACCTCTGCATGGATGGTTATTCTTATTATTGCTAAATTCTTCTTTTCTTTCTAAGAGGTAAGTTCATAACACTCGATGACTGAGAACGGAGTTAGACTCAGGTGTGCAGCAATCTTGCATCATCAAATTTCCATCAGTTAGAGTCATTTCTTGCTTGCCATGTCACACTGGTCCCATGTAGATCAATGGAACCTTTGTGTTTGAGCTTGATGCGCAGAAAGTATTACTTCTATCTCCTGAGAATGAGTGGTGGGATTCAACACCATGAGGGAGATGCATCATTGGTGCCCTGCTGCTCTTCCTAGGGACCATATGGCATTAACTATTTTTCACTTGACATCAGGAGTTACAGCTAAATCATAGTTGCTGACTTTTGAACAAAAGTGAGAGAGAAAGATAGAAATCTTCCAGCCAAAATTAAGAGGAAGTGAGAAACAATCATGTACATCGCAAATAGATTTAAGTTAGCTTATAACTGCTCCATTACATCTTTGTAGATTTCAAGGAGTATTTAGAAGTATTATTTGACTTATAAGTAGGATTTTAAGTAAATGTTATAATTTGTTGTTTCATTTACTTAAGATATTACATGTAAAATGTAAATAAGGAAGCATCCCTCATTTGAATCCAATAAAAATATAAAAACAAATCTCATACCAATAAAAAGTCAACTCTTCCATCCAAGAAGAAAATCATGATTTTGATGATTCTATCAAAATAACGACTTTCCAATCCCTCGTAATTTGACCTATCTAAAAATTTCATAATTCAAATAAACTCAATAGAACACTAAAAATGCAAAGTCCGGTGAAAAAAGTCTAACACGTATATGACTTCTCCAAAGGAGACACTCTCCTACTGACTGGCCTACTGACCGCAACTAAGTCTCAATCAGTAGGAGAGTGGCTCCCTTGGAGAAGTCATATACACGTTCTACTTTTTTCACTGAACTTTGAATTTTTAGTGTTCTATTGGATTTATTTAAATTATGAAATTTTTAGATAGACCAAATTATGAAGAATTGGCAAGTCGCTATTTTGATAGAATCACCAAAATCATAATTTTCTTCTTGGATGGGAGAGTTGACTTTTTATTGGTAAGGGATATGATTTTTTAAATATTTTTATTAGATTCAAATAGAGGGTACTTCCTTATTTACATGTAATATCTTACGTAAATGAAATAACAAATTATAATATTTACTTGATATGAAATGTAAATAAGATATGAGTTCCATGTCATCCCATCTGAACCCCTGAGCACATACTCATATCTGGAATACATATGTTAGTCTTCAAAAAGACACAAAAATCAGTCGACCGACTTGACAATTTCAGTCGACCGATCGGTACGGTACGGACCGTATCGTATTGTACCACAGAGAATGCGGCATGGTCGATCCACACGGTATGGCCAACCTTACTTTTAAGGCTTTTAATATATATTGGATTTTAAGGAAAAAGACTTAACTTACATATATATTTCTGACTTTTTTTTTGAAATGTGGATGGTACCACAAAGTACATTTATAAGAAAAGAATGTGCAACTGTAGATATATTTCTGACTTTCCCTTGAAACTTTCTAGTTTTAATCTATTATTTAGCAACTTCTATGTATTTATGCAATATATTCTAAATATGCGGACGCTTTTTGAACTAATTTTTGCTATCATGATTTAGGGGAGAGATCTTGTCCATGCTAAAGGTGTAGGGTGAGTTCCGTTCCCCTCGATTTTCTGTGGTTTCTTGGCAAATGCATGTTGTGAATGCATGTGGAATGGATATCCTTTTACTCTACCTCCCTTTTGTGTTTTCTCCTGCACATTTGACGATTTGGGGCCGTGATTTGGGGCTCTGGGAGAGGGAAATCTCTGTGTGGACCCTGTGCATAGACGCGTCATCCTGAAGAGACGCGTCTACGGCCAGTCTTCCGAGGATCTTCAGTGACGAGGTTGAGGTGTCAATGGACATTGACACAGTCTGTCAATTGCGTACAAGTTTTGTTATGGGGACCATTTTAGAAGCATACAACACCTTTTAAACTTAATCCACAGGTCAGTGCAAATCCAACCCAATGTCTTGGGGAAAACACATTTGGGTGCCATCATTGCTGCTGCTGCCATTCCTGTCTGAGCATGCCATGGCCAGTGCCTGAGCATGCCACTGCCAGAACCATCATCTGTGGAGTGTTATGGAATGGTCAATCTTGCTTATGCAGCATCCCACCATTGTCATCCTAACCTTGTGCAGCATGCTGCTGCCAATCAAACTTGCCTGTGCAGAATGCCACTGCTACAATTCACCTTGCCTGCACACACTGCCATCTTTCTTTATGCTCCATTTGTCTTCCTCATTGCCATATGCCAGCAACTGTTAAGGGGTGCTTACACCCTGCATTTTCAGGCTGTTTTCAGGCATTTCCAGAATGAATCAAATTTGTTTAGCGAATGCATTGTCTAATAATTGTGCTTCCCACTAGGGGTGTGCTCTCTGTAACTATGAGCTAAACACATTAACATGGTTCCTTTTCTTTAAATAAGATTATAGGACAGGCCACTAGCCAGTCACAACTGTTTTTCTAAGAAACTATAAGACAATTCTTCCATTAACAAGGATACATCATAAAATGAAAGCACCCAAGCAGATTCACTGCTTCCTCTTTGAGAACCTCAGATTTCATATGGATATTATAATAGAAAAATAACACAATTTACCTGCAATATCTGTGCAGAGATACGTGAATCATGGCCAACAGATATTCTCATGCGTCTTGATTCACTAGGCTTCTTTCTATCCAACAACCATGAAGCAAAAGCAGCAGCTATTGCTTCTGTCACAGGCTCAGTGAGGTTCACGGGTTCCCCTTCAACACCAGAAACAGCAACACCCCGTATATCACTGCAGAAATACATGTTGAGGTATAACCATTCTGACCATTAGGCTGGTCTCTATTTTAAATTTTGCCTAAACAATGTGATCCTGTTCAAGGTTAAGACAAAGAAAATTTCTTACGGGACAGAAATAAAGGAACAATTATCAGCACTTCTCATTTCTTTTCCGGAAAATGACTTTTGCATATAACCAGAAAAAACTCATATATGCAAAAATGCTCTTATGTTGCACCTAAAAACTTTCCTGACAAATTATATAACGTCGTGTGTTTTTCGGATCTTTATGGATCATGTGTGTAATGGTTGTGATGGCCATCGTGAGGCCAGTGTGGTTTGGACGTGTGGTGCGCGCAGATTTGGTCCTGAAACAAGATAAGACTTGTTGTAGCTGATTAGGGGTTGACGGCCAGGTGTGGTCGTTGACTGGTTTGGCGTCCATCTAAGGTGACGTCAACCTTATGAACTTAACGTCGGGCTTTGTGGATGTTTATTGTGATGGTTCTCTAAACGACATTAGGGTTGACGCCAACCTGTGCGACCTGCAGAATATAGGTCTACCCGAGGACAGTTTCCTCACTCTGTTATCCCTCTCCCTCACCCTATTTTCATGCCCCTTGCTTCCCCACTGCTTCCAATAGTTGCAGAAGGCTAGTTGGGGGATCGTGGAACGTGAGGTGGCGACGAATCGGCCAAGGAAACGTCGGAGCGAGGTGTAATCTCCGTAGGAGCTCGCAGAGGGTTTGGTGCGAATCAGGAGGATTTAGGAGGTTTAAGTGCGTCTTGAGGTAGGGAATGATCCCTTTAGTTCCTTCAGGTTGTGATAATGCATCTAGAACACATGAATCTGCATGTTAATTATGTTTTTGGGTAATGGTACTCCATGTGGGGTTAATGGGTGGTTTGAGCAATTTAATAAGTGAAACATGTTGTTTCGATTTGATTAGGATACATGCATGTTAGAGGAAGTGTTTCCTCGTGTTTTTCTATTGATTTTAGGACTGGGAATACCTGAGGTATCAGCCTAGGGTTTCTGTGAAGCTGATAGCCGAGGATCTTGGTGTCAATATCGATTGACGCCAGGTTCTTCAGCTGGAGATTGACAGCCAGATACCTTGCTGTTTATATCTCATAGACGGCAGTCGATGTTGCCGCCAGCATGCATTTATTTAAACGTTGCTATATTGAATATTTAAAGATAATGAGCGGTGTGTTAGCACCTGTGGTGCACGTAGTGCATGTGGTTTCTGAGACTGGCGTACTGGGTACGCAGTTAGCTGGTTCTTTATGTGTTAGCTGGTTCTTTATGTGTTTACGTGGTGTTCACGTGTAGTGGACTATTAGTGCACGAGGTTTACGTGAGTCTTCACGTGGTTTGTGTGACATGCACGTGGTTTTGTATACGTGGCGAGTAGTACGACGCCTACCGTGGTTACCACTCTAGTTGGGTGCCGCAGGTTCTCTGTGAGCCAGGCTGTTAGCTCGAGGCTTTGTCCCGGTACTTGTGTTGTACCGTTGAGGTCTGTGTCGTCTGACCTGGACACCCTCACTCCTTTGCTTGAGTTGTACGTCTGGCTGAGGGAAAGACGACAGTGGGACAGTGATTCTAGTGTTTGTTTCTAGTCACTTGTAGCGCGCTCGTAGTTGGGGGTACGGACACCAGTAATCGACATTGGTCCCTAACTAGTCCTTCTCCAGTGCCTCACTCTAGCGAGCCCAGGCCAGGGTCTCTAGAGGTGTCAGGCATGGGCCTGCGACCGTGTGGTCCGCAGGTGGTGGTGTTTAGTTGGTCTCCACAGTTGCTTGACCTTTTCACGTGGAGCGGCAGCTGGACCTTTCGTTCGTGGCTGCGAGACTGAGAGGTAGACCTGTGTGTGTTGTCCGAGTCAGTCACTGGTGTCGCGAACCAGTTCACGTGGCTCGAGTGTGGCGGACTCTACTTTAGCTCGTATACCTGTTTGGTTTTGCCATTTATTTATTAAAGTTCCTTTACATAGTCGGCAGACGGTGAGTATATTTACAGCTTTAATATCCTGCTTAGCTGTTCTATAAACTGCTAGTATAGTTTACCGCCTTCGTACCTGTGTTTTTGGTTTGCTCGGTTTTGGGAGAGTTCCCTACTGAGCCAGTGACTAGCGAGGCTCACCCCTACCCCCACAGGTGAGGGCGAGGAGGACGTTTCTCAGCCGTCGTCCAGTTCGGAGCCGCGTCGTAGCGGTGCAGGGTCAGTACCTCCAGCAGTGTAGTGTAGCTAGTTTGTCTACTTCCTTCAGTTGTACCTCGGGGTATGCCCCAGGCTCATGTACTTTATTTTCTTTTCTTGGAAATATGGCTATGTAAACTTGTGATATAAATATATAAAATGGTGTGTTCCTTTGTGTTTACACGGACTATGGTGTGATATCCCTTGTGAGGCTTCGGCCCGTTCGCGGGAGACGGACTCGGATCAAGTACGTTACCGGTTTAACGGGGTTGGACGAGATATTCCGTCACAAATTAACCCTCATGATGTGTGGTATCTAATCAGATAGGAATTTGCCTGATGACAAGGGAGTTAGACAAATACAAATGATCATTTAGGCGACTCATTTGCAAATACAGATTTCACTGGATGTTCACAAATACAAGATTCCGCACACTAGGCAAGAACATTTCAGAGACACAGCAGGGTACATTAAGAAGAAATCTCAGACCCATCACTTTTGACTATGAACATATACAAGATGATCTAAGTTTATTAAATAATATTTCAAAGGGAAAATTAATTAAGGGTCCCTGTCAGAGTGTTGACTTAATTTGTAGTCCCTGTCAGAAAATCAGAAGTCATAAAGTCCTACCTTTTTGTGTTAGTTTAATTTCTAGTCCTGCTTTTTGCTTCTAGTCCTTGCTTTTTTTGTTGCTCAGCATTTAATGCATCTTGGAAGACGAGTCGTCCTTTTAACATCAACTTTTTCCTATTTTGCCCTTCCTTATTCTACTCGTTTCCTATTTACATTCGTTACAGTTGCCTTTGTATCAATTACAGTAAGCTTGTATGTCAGTTACAGTAAGCCTTTATATCTGTTACAGTAAGTCTTTTTTTCCTTATGCTCGTTACAGTTGCCTTTGTATCAGTTACAGCAAGTCTTTATATCTGTTACAGTAAGCCTTTGTAACTGTTACAGACCACAATTATAAGCTCTTACAAAAGAAAAAAAAAACTTTATTTGTTTGCACATGTTAGGATTCGAACCCAGGTCTTCACAAAGAAGACATGAGATACCCTTACCACTAAGCTACAACTACATTTGTGTTACAACAGAACATATAATATATTTAATTAAGTATTGTAGTAAACATAATACTCTATTACAACTTATGTTAAGTCTTGTTACAGTCAATATCATTCCCTGTTACAGCATACATTAAGTTCTGTTACAGTAAACATTATCAGCTATTATAGTAAACATAATACTTTGTTACAACTTATGTTAAGTCTTGTTACAGTTAATATCATTCCCTGTTACAGCATACATTAAGTTCTGTTACAGTAAACATTATCATCTATTATAGTAAACATAATACTTTGTTACAATTTATGTTAAGTCTTGTTACAGTCAATATCATTCCCTGTTACAGAATACATTAAGCTCTATTACAATGTACATTAAACTTTGTTACAATATGCATTAACCTTTGTTATAATATACATTAACCTTTGTTACAATATGTATTAAGCTCTATTACAACTTATGTTAAGTCTTGTTACAGAATACATTAAGCTCTATTACAATGTACATTAAACTTTGTTACATATACATTAACCTTTGTTAGAATACACATTAACCTTTGTTACAATATGTATTAAGCTCTATTACAACTTATGTTAAGTCTTGTTACAGAATACATTAGCTCTATTACAATGTACATTAAACTTGTTACAATATACATTAACCTTTGTTAGAATACACATTAACCTTTGTACAATATGTATTAAGCTCTATTACAACTTATGTTAAGTCTTGTTATAAAATACATTAAGCTCTATTACAAGTACATTAAACTTTATTACAATATACATTAACCTTTGTTACAATATACATTAACCTTTGTTACAATATGTATGAAGCTCTATTACAACTTATGTTAGGTTTTGTTACAGTATACATTAAGCTCTATTACAATGTACATTAAGCTTTGTTACAAGTACATTAAGCTCTATTACTGTAAGTGATACGAAATTACATTAAGCTAAGCAATAAGCTTACAGTAACAAATGTTAATGTATATTGTAACAAAGGTTAATGTATATTGTAACAAAGGTTAATATATATTATAACAAAGTTTAATGTACATTGTAATAGAGCTTAATGTATTCTGTAACAAGACTTAACATAAGTTGTAATAGAGCTTAATACATATTGTAACAAAGGTTAATGTATATTATAACAAAGGTTAATGCATATTGTAACAAAGTTTAATGTACATTGTAACAGAGCTTAATGTATTCTGTAATAGGGAATGATATTGACTGTAACAAGACTTAACATAATTGTAACAAAGTATTATGTTTACTATAATAGATGATAATGTTTACTGTAACAGAACTTAATGTATGCTGTAACAGGGAATGATATTAACTGTAACAAGACTTAACATAAGTTGTAACAAAGTATTATGTTTACTATAATAGCTGATAATGTTTACTGTAACAGAACTTAATGTATGCTGTAACAGGGAATGATATTGACTGTAACAAGACTTAACATAAGTTGTAATAGAGTATTATGTTTACTACAATACTTAATTAATATATTATATGTTCTATTGTAACACAAATGTAGTTGTAGCTTAGTGGTAAGGTATCTCATGTCTTCTTTGTGAAGACTTGGGTTCGAATCCTAACATGTGCAAACAAATAAAGTTTTTTTTTTCTTTTGTAAGAGCTTATAGTTGTGGTCTGTAACAGTTACAAAGGCTTACTGTAACAGATATAAAGACTTGCTGTAACTGATACAAAGGCAACTGTAACGAGCATAAGGAAAAAAAGACTTACTGTAACAGATATAAAGGCTTACTGTAACTGACATACAAGCTTACTGTAATTGATACAAAGGCAACTGTAACGAATGTAAATAGGAAACGAGTAGAATAAGGAAGGGCAAAATAGGAAAAAGTTGATGTTAAAAGGACGACTCGTCTTCCAAGACGCATTAAATGCTGAGCAACAAAAAGCAAGGACTAGAAGCAAAAAGCAGGGACTAGAAATTAAACTAACACAAAAGGTAGGACTTTATGACTTTTGATTTTCTGACAGGGACTACAAATTAAGTCAACACTTTGACAGGGACCCCTAATTAATTTTCTCTATTTCAAAATGGCAACCTGCACCCATCTGTGAAACTGCCATTTTCTGGGAAATAAGAAGAAGAATCAGGATCCACATTTGATTCCAGTTTTCAATCATGAAATCCATTGTCTTACCCCAATTCTGAAGCAGAGAATAGATATTCTCAAAATAAATGTTATCATGAGATTCACTGCGCTTGAAGTTACAAACGTTCCAAAGTCACTTGAAACAAATAAGGAGTAGAAATTCTTGAATGTTTGCAGATAAATTTGATGGCTAGAACAATTGCTCAAAGGGAACAACACAAAGACTTTAACCATACATGTACTGAGAATAAGCTATCCTTTTTAAGGTAAGATTGAAAATGAGGATCAAGTATTATCATAATCCTAAAGTTCAAATAACCAACCTAACATTCTTCTTTATTGCCAACTACTCATGTGGTAAGTGTAACTTTGAACTACCACATGCTCAAACTTTTGAACTTCAGAGAAATAAAGACCCATAGATTGCTAATTACTACCACCAATACCAGCATATATTTAAAGAAAAAAAAAGGCTTAGTCTACTATTGAATCACACATGGACTTGAATACCTTCCATTTTGAAGCTTGCGAAAATCAATCTTTTCAAAGGATGAGACAGCATCGATGCATGCAGAAGCTGAAAAAGGAGACCACCAATTAACAGAGTCAAGAGATATGAAAGGATTTTGCAACTGCAATATGGCTTAAGATTGAAGAATATCAGAAAAAAAAAATCAATCTCTGTTAGAATAGAATGCAGGGAATATAAGAGACAGGGAAAGTAGATAGAATATGGATCAAGAAAAACCACAGAACTGCAGCAATTAAGCTAACTGAAATGCAAAGTTGCTCTTGGGATCAACCCCGGCAATGAAGATTCTAGAACAGACCGTTGCAATGAACACTCGTTCGATTCCCAGGTCCATTTTGGTGTGTTGCCCGGATGCACATGTGCATGGATGACATTCCAAACCATGCTAAATTCCTTCCATGTGAGGGATGCCTTTTGTGTGTACTAGGGAAATGACAGTCCCTATTATATCTGTTGTCTAATTGCCTATCAGATTGGCAACATTCCATCCTAAATACACTTTGAGCTGTCTTCCCTGATAGTGCTGCATAAAAGTTTACAGTATAATGTTTATTAGCATATGAAATGGTTATTGAAGACATTCTAGTGGCATTTTGATGAGCAACCATATAAGGATAAGTGCAATTTAAGCATTGTTTAGAATTTGTGGTACTTAGACCTAAAAGATACTACTAGAATTATCACATAATTCTGACTGTTATGGAAACAAGAGTTCTGATCTTCAATTTTGATCAAAATTGATAAACTAGGTACTCAGCGTCAGTTAAAAGATGTGACCAGATCATAGTGGATACTAGTAAAAGAGTTCAAAAAGTCCTAAAATGAGATGGTGCGATGTTATTAGGAAGGATATTAGCTTATTGAGTTTAAACACGAATATAGCACTGGATAAAAATCTTTGGCGGAACGGGATTCATGTAGCTGACCCCAAATAATGGGATAAGGCTCTGATGATGATGATGATGATGTTACCTGGATGATGATAAGATGTCTTGATACCCCTAATTTTATTTTTCTCTAAGGAGAAGGTGGGATGATAAATTTTTTATTAAATAACAAAAAAGGTGCAGATCCAAGAATATACTAGGCTAATCAATTAGCATTTAGATACTTCCATAACTCAATACAAGGGACTTCACTATAACTATAGCCCAATGGTCCATTGCATGATAAAATAAACTTCCCTTGCACGAATATTTTCGAAATATATCCTTATGCTCTGAAAAACAGTCTCATTCCTGTCAACTCAGATACTTCAGCAGATGAGGGGCTGATGGGCTCCGACTATATCTGACATTTTTTGTTCCTCAACCTGATGACATAGCCTTAATGAGTTAAATTGCAACTTTTCCAAGAGGATTTGACCCAATATTTTCCTGACCTCCGTGCCAACAGAACCCTCTATCACCAGCTGAACGACATCCCCCTGGATGAGATAGCAATCATTTGACATTTCTCTTTGCAATTTTATGACAATCCTTATCTCATCTGAAAGCCACATAAACACTCTGGGTTAAGGGAGATTTTACCTTCCGGAATCCAGATTAGTCTACATATAAAGCACCTCATAGTATTATATAGAATTAAGCTGTAAAGAAAATTCACAGAGAAGAGAGAGAAATGTGCCTTGATATCCTTCCGCATTACCTTTTATCCTTCTACATGGTATCAATATTTTGGAGAATTTGAAATAACTCAGTGCTCTCGTGAGCATCCTCATGCTTCAGATTTCTTCTGAATTTTGTTAACCATGTCAGCCCGTTTCAGCCAAACATACTTTTTAGATACATTGGCCATCTATCCATGGAAATGCGAAAAAAAAATCGGGAAACTTAAAGCCATGAAATCTTCTCCAGCCTAGACCAGGAAAATTTGGAAATTGATGCTATTTCATGACTCTTCAAACAAGAAACAATGGAGACCCAAACATACGCCTTCTCAAAATCTATATTCACAGATAACTCCTTTACAATCACAGCATGTCTCATAAGCAATCAGAAAACCATCTTTCGTTTTCAACTCATTGAGAAATGCAGCCTGTTAGACTCGTATCATGTTATTGACACTTTTACCACGACCGCTCGTTAGCATCGTAAGCAACTTCAGTAAGCAAATGAGTCTACATCACTGTCCTGTCCAGCAACTTCCTTTCTACAGGTAAATGCATTGATATTACCGATTTAACGAGTATTTATGGGGAGGGCTACTACTAGGAGCGAAACACCAGGCAAAGGGTACCAAAAGATCTTATCAAGAAATCAAACATGCGGCAAATTATAGGGGTCGTGCGACCTGCGAAGCGCAAATGAGGATTCCCAAGAAAAGATAGAAAAGGAGCGATCCTTGAAGAGCAGCACCTGCCATGGAGACCGCTCTGGATCACCGTCCGGAGGAGCAAGAGCAGGCCTCCGCGGGAAGAGAAAGAGGACGAAGAGGAAGAAAGGGCAGCGGTGCGAGGTAGATGACGAGGAGATTTCCACAGTGTGCGCGGGGTTGTCGGGTCTTTTGTCGCTGCGGATCCATTTAACTTAAACTGGACGGAAAGAAAAAGCCAAGCACGGCGAATTCCATGAAGACGAACTCATATCTGTACCGCGGCGGAACTTCCTAGTTTATATACGTGTTTGGATGCAAAAACATACCGGAGGGTGTCGTTGCCACGATGATTCGCCGGACCTTGTCTTTTTTGTGGCCTCAGACAACATAATTTATTAATCTTTGGATTTTTTTTTCCTTTTTTTTCGTTAAGAGAAATATTTTTATGTCGATCAATTTATATATTTATATATATATATATAAGTGCAAAGGTGAAGATTTAAATCTGCGTTCTAAAATATAGATTGAAGAATTCTAATCACTAATTAAACCACTCTTTGTATAATTTTTAAATTAAAATTATATCTGCATTTTCATGATGATAATCTCTCTTATTCTTTCAAAAAAAAAAAAAGACTAAGAACAGCATTCCTGTCAAAACCTGAGGAGAACTTTCTATTAAAAAATGGCAAATCTGAGGAGAACTTTCTCTTTAAAAACATGGGAAGGATCTCAATATATAATCTAGGTACGTAGGGATCAGATCATCATCAAAGATTCCTCATTTGACCCCTGCCCTCTCATACTTAACATTGGAGTCTATAGAAGATATTCCCCTACTTCAAACTATCAAACGGGGAAAAATTTAAAAACTGTGATTAGTTGCTCCATGTATATAAAGAAGGTTAGAAGATAATCCACAGCTCATGTAACTATGTCTCTTCAAAGTATTCCTGCTTCAGACATTATTCTCAGATCCTAGAGAGGTGATAATATTAAGTGCGCTATGGGGTATGATGGGGGAGGAGTACAGTTCTAGCTAGTTCCCGGGTAGGTTTATGCTGCTGATGAGGATGTCTTTGGCAAAAATGTTCTTGTAATTTACTTATGACTTTTCTTTTTAATTAGCAAATATGAATTGAGAGTGGCGGAGCAATGTGATCAATGGCTGCAAAAGTGAAGTTTCTTTCTAAATTTGAATTTTTCTGGCAATAAACGTTTACCATCATATATGGTATCATCTTGTTATTTACTCTAACATAATAATATTATAGTACTCAAGCGTCGATCATATAATTTCAATTAGATTCGTTGGGAGGGGGAGGAAGATTGCGCATTAATTATATTCGTGAAGTTTAATATCATAATTGAAATTTACTTTATTAATTCATCCAACTCAAACCCATAAAATTAAATATTGAGTGGGGAGAGATGTTTACCTTATATATATTCATAAATTTTTTGCGTCACCATGATATTCTTTGCATAAATATTTGAGAACTTTATATAAGAGTATACTTCGGTTCAAAGATGACAATCTGAATAGATGCTTGAAAGCACAAGAATTCCGTAGATTTTTTAGTTAATATGAACAAAATATAAGGACATCCTAAATTAGCGTATACCATGCAACCATCTTTCAGCTTCCAAATCTTTATGCTAATTCCATTTAATTTTTGAGAAGATTTCTCTCCTCCTACTTGACTCATATAAAGATATGCTAAAATCGGTCGTCTTTGGAATCATTGAATGCTATAAACAATTCTCGGAAACTATCAAACAGATCATGCGAAGGAGGGAGTGCAGTGGTCGAGACTTAGTGCACAGATTGGAGCTGAAGATGGACCTACTACATTCTTTTGTTGACTGTTGTTTTGTGCGGCTGAACCAATGCATGGTTGCCTTTGGACTTTGCATGGTTTGGGCTCCGCGTTTTGGGCTTTTAATGGGCTCTTTCCGATTCGTCCTTTAATTAAAAGCTTCTGCCCCGCACCGTTCATGAAACCCAACCGTTGGAATAATCCTCGCGGTATAAAAGAAAAATCATGGTGTGTAATCACGTCTACTCATCTTACAAATTAACCTTTTTTGCGCTTACAATATGTCGAACAAGATGTCTAAATTCACATGTAAATAAACTTGTCACTTGGGTACGTAGAAACTGCATGATGAAAGAAGTCCTGGGACATGTTTTCATAAGAACAAAAAGGAAACTTGTCTTGAAGGACTAGGTATAATTAGGAGTGCTTACATGTGCATATATGGTTGTAATTCTTATATAAATAGGTCTAGATCGTTTTACCTAATATATTACATTAGTCGATCGCATGGTCTCACTTGAGTCTGTTCTAATTATCTTATTGCATACATGCATGCAATCTTATTTGAGTTTATAAGATGACTAGGAGCAGTTATATATTTAAAATGTGCAGTAGATCCCATTGGTTCAAAATTGGAACTTGGGCCCTCCGAGCCATGAGAAACTCATTCGCTCTATTGAACCATTCTGACAGGTTGATGAAGTTCACAATTTGACTGCAACTAATCCACAGACCGTAAGATATACTACAAATGCAAACTAAAGCCAGCAAAAAGTCAGAGATGGAGAGAAAAACTGGATGTTCATGATCTTTATTAAGATGTGCATATATACTGTAGATGTTATTTCTAGCCTCCTAAGTCCACAGGCTCATCATGACCCAGCAAGGTAGTCGGATTTTGACCATTCGGCCACATGTTCTCGGGTTCAGCTACTGGCTTCTGAACACGTCTCAGCCACCAAGCGCCTAAGGGTCTTAAAGGTAATCTTCGGACACTTTCGAACCTATTCCAGCAGACCGCAAGACTCCTGTTTGGACCCTCTGCGGCCATAGCATCAAGGCACCGAACACCGAACAGCCGTGCCGAGCACCTGGCAGCCGCTCCAGGCTCCGCGCATCGAACAGCCGTGCCGAGCATTGAGCAGGCACGTTAGCTCCTGTGCAGCACCTCCATGGCCTGCAGCTCTAGGCGACCCTTCGCCTACTACAGCAGTTAATGTGACGGCGTGGCACGCCACCCCACGATCTGGAGCATTAACAACGTAGAACCCCAACGGGCATCTCAAACAGATAACCCCCGCTTCGGGAACTCAACCGACGCGTCCCTTCGGTTATCATTGGAGAAGGACGTGTCCGGACCCTTCAGGTCCCTCGCCTATAAAAAGAACATGTAACCTTCATGCAAAGGTATACGAGACATCTCTCACACATAATTGTCCACGCGCGAATCCACACACCAAAGAACCTTCCCTTCTTGCCCTCTTTACGCAGTCTAACTTGACTTTGACATCGGAGGATTCCCCCCGTTCTTCAATCGCGCCCCCCTGACGTCATTTTTAGTCTTGCAGACCTTCGTCTGCACCAACGACCGCTCGCTCCCTCTCTCTTAGTGGAGGTCCGTTCGATCCACTACCGAACAAGAACTACCACCACATATACACACGTGGGTCTCGGCTGGAATAATGCAAGTCATCATGCAAAGGGTCAACATATATAGAAGAAGCTATATACATATGACAATGCGATCCATGCATGCAGCTCTTATACCTTTTAATCGCCATCAAGATATATATATATATATACGGTGCGGCCCCGCCGTACCCAACTGCAGCCGCTGGATGCACATCCAGCGGCCGACAAAAAAAAAAAAAAAAAACCCTGCTGCGCGCGTTGCCGCTGGATGTGCATCCAGCGGCACCTGCTGGGGTACGGCGGGGCCGCCAGCTGTTAACCTTCCAACTCTTTTGCCACCTCGTTATGAGCCACACATAGATCACCCTGTTTCCCTCCAGCCTCCAGGAACATAGAAAGAAGAAGGTGTTTGTTTATGTTACCAAGGTTTTAATTAGTTTTTAGACGCAGAGGAAGAAGTCAGCAAAGATAACATGGGCAAATCCCGGATCTCCACCGGCCTGTCTTGTCTGGAGACAGATCCATGGAGCCAGCCACACGTGCAGCTTCAAAGCTCGATCTAACCGGTCTTCCCCGAGCTTTCCGTGTTTTTATCTGCAATACACAGCTAAGCCTAGCTAACCCATGTCTGCAGACAATTACGTTCACGTATTGGATAGATAATGGCAGCAATAATATGTGCGCACCTAGGTAGAAACAACTTGCTTAACTATGCTGTAGTTGACCTTCCGGGCAAGCTTTTAATTTACAATACGTTTATTAGGGAGTTATATATGTTAGGTATATGGAAGGCTACGCATGGGAGGGAAAGTGGCGTGGGAACAACTGGGATTTTCCCATTGACATATGCTTGCAAGGCTAGCTAGCCAAGTAATTTAAGACAGTATACTTCTCTGTGCTAGAGGTCATCGACATGAACTTGTGCCTCGGGATTCATCTAGGAGGGGGCAAAAATAACTATATAACAATGGTCACGACATGACATCGTCTTTCCGGTCCTAGCCTGTAATCAATCCCAAGAAGCAAAGATGGGTGATTGGGATAAAAAAAGAAAAAGAAGCCTTATAAGACAAGTAATTAGCTATCTAGGTTGGGGTGTTTTACCATCTGTCCGTGCTGGTTAAGAGGTCAAATGGATGGATAGGAGAAGGACCAAACCCTAGTCAAAGTCGGAGCTAGCTAGGTGGCCATGGGATTTGTTTGTGTAGTTTGCCTGTCCCAGTTCTATATATATTCTTGTGGGAAAATTTTCCTCAGGTATTGCATGAATCTTGTTTATGTAGATCGATGAACGTATATACTTTTTTTTCTCTGGTGAAAGTGTATTCCAAATTTTTTCGGAGATAGAAGTTATTTGATATTTCAAGAGTATTCTTAGAATAATAATTAATCGACTGCAAGTGATATGATATGTGATGGTGCATATGCTCATACATGTGTGTCTTGGATTATACTTGGACACCGGCCCTAATCTGTGCTCATTATTTATCTTTTGCGTTTTATCAAGGCATATATATATATGTATTAAATTCAAATAATTCAATTCCCAAATATATCCTATTTAATTGATTTTTTGTGTGTAAAATTTCTATGATAAATTCTGCTTATACTTGCGTTGCACATCCAAAAATCCCGCCGTAGGAGATGAATCCTCACGAACTTGTGAGACGTTAAATCATTCATCTCTCTCTCTCTCTAGTTAGGTGAGATTCAAATAAAAAACCTCTCTGTCACAATTAAAGGAGATATTGATGCAGTGAGTCACAAGCTGATCTCTGAAGTACATGAGTACTGTGCCCATTATTTCAACACATGAAAGAGTTGCACGTTTGGGAAGATAGATCTAGCTACATGTGCATGCATGGGACAGTATCTTGAAAGAGGCCGGACCAACTACCAAGAAGGTTCATGAAGTTTTGAAGAAAACCTCTGTAATCGCATGCATACATTGCAGCGGCAATTGCTATCCACATGCAGGTGTCCAGCTAGCTGCCGTAATTACTGATCAGGAGCAGCAAGCCAGGGACAGGCCCGGGTCCAAACGAACCATGTTACGCCCGAGGCGGTCGCGGGCGGCAGCTCCGGCCGTCAAGACGGCACGCATGGCGGGTGCCGAAGTGGGACCTCACGTGGGGGTTGCGATGGTGATTGTTGGCACCTCCAAGTGGCACCTCACGTAAAGGAATCGTTGCAATGTTGTATGCATCAGACTTTTTCTTGAGTTTAAATTTCCCATTTCCTGAGGAACATTTGGTCTTCGCCCCGAGTTTTTTTATGATTTTATTAGCGTACAAATGCGTTGCTTGTGCTGTTGTGCACAGCTGGCTAATTATATATAATACCTGTTATACGTGAGATATGATGTGCAATAAATGTTTTTTTTCATCTATTGACTCGATCTTTTTCTTTCGTCTATGTCACTTCTGAGATGTTGAAGTGACATCAATAACTTACCCATTTGTTTAACCACTCCATATATTACACGCAAATCGTTTATTACTCTTTGGACTCGATCGATTTAAGATGACGACAGCATGTCGTTAGTGATGGTGTGGAGCGTGGAGGTTTGGCGGTCGCGTGACTACGCGCCCATGTCGTGGCAGGATTTGAACTTCGGGGGTGGGATGGGGGGAGGCCGCCCGTGCGTGTGCATATTATATTTTTTTTTTGGTAATGAGGAAATTTCGTCCCGTGTGATTTTGTGAGTTCAGGGCCAAGGTCAAGATTTTGCAGCTCCTACTTTCCGTATCTGTATTGTCTTTACTCCACTTGATCGGAAAAATCTCGGATCTACACACCTTGAAGATTGTATGTAAATCAGATAACCCCTCAGGAATCGTAAGACTTGTGCATACTATATATATATATATATAAACGGCCCGGCTGCACCATAGCAACGGTCACGATACAGTGGATCTTGATCCACCGTTGCGCGCGTCTACGGCGCGCGCAATGCATCGCGGCCGTTGGATCTTGATCCAACAGCCACCGTTAATTATGATGCAGTCGGACCGCACGGCCGCACCATAATATATAATATATATATATATATATATATATATATATATATATATATAATATATATATATAATATATATATATATATAATCCCCGTTTCCCTTGTCGGATCGGCCGTATACCTACTAAAGATTAATATATTATTTGAAGACAGATGGGTCATTGATTTGGTATAGATTTTTTTTTTTCATGTGAACAACTAATCTATTATAATATTTTTTACATTTTTATAAACTTGTTCCAATAGAATTTGAATTCGCTATTTCATTCTTATGTACACATATAATTAAAGTGTTACTAGACTACTCTTTAATATACACTAGCTCTATACCCGTGCGATGCACGGAAAATTATTATATTTGAATAAATAATATTTGTAAGTCGTATACATGAGATTAATAGTATTTATTATTAATACAATAATTTTAATAAAAGAAATTATTCAAAAACATGTAATGTCCTTTTATTATTTTTAGAAAGAGAGAGAGATGTTTTATTGAAGAGAGTAAAATGGGAAAGGGTTTTGAGTAAGGATGTGAGTTTTTAGAAAATGTGAGATGTTTAATAGAAGCTTTTAATAGGAAAGAAAGAGAGGAGAAAAGTTACATTAACAAATTTTTATATTAGCAAGTATGGCGGGAAAAAATTCATCCTGATACTGCCACGTGGCAGCACTCAGGACTGTGTTTTATTATAATAACTAGTTCTATGCCCGTGCCATGCATGAGAATGTCTGAGGTTGTAATATATTTTATGTAAATTTAAAATTTTATTTATTTAATTAAATTTTAACTATTAAGATAAATTTTTGATTTAAATAATATCACAATATAAAAAATATAAAGTGAAAAAAAATCAACACGTAATAAAATAATATTAATGAAGCATTTCTTATATGATCGACAATTCTAAAGTGAAAAATAAATATTTTCAGAAAATAATAAATTCACGTCATTTATTGATCTATACTATAAGATGTACGGCGAATGTTTATATCATCTGAGCGACATATTGCCAATGTGGAGAGAAAGATTGCTTACCGAATTGGTTGGCAATGGTCCTGATGTTGCCACGTGGCAGCGCCAAAACTGAAAAATAGAATATTAGTATGGATAGATTATAATAAATTTATAAATTATAAATTAGATTTGATATGATTATTATTAATAATAATAGAGGAATATTATATAGAAGAAAAAAAACCTAATTTTCATGCGGAACACTAAACATATCAAATATGAGAGATGCATATTATAATGGAGGCGAGTACTTATAATTTTAGATGGGAGGGGTGGCGGATTGGAAAAAAAATGGTATTTTTTGTCAAAGGCGGGTCAGATGGAGAAAGGAGGAGGATTTGAATTTTAAATCCTGCTGAAGAGAGAGAAAAAAATACAAAAATAGAGAGAAAGAAGAAGGGGGATAGTTTTAGGCGGGAAAACATATCAGTGATACCATGCTGAGGAAAAAGAAAGAGCAGTATCACATATTTCAATTTGGGCGGGAAAAAAAAAATTCTGATGCTGCCACGTGTATTTCTAAGACTGAGTTTTATTATAATAGTATAGATTTGACAAAAATGTTAATGTGTGACCGGCCTAATATTCGTACCAGCTGATCAGCCACATCTTTTAAGTATCGATCGATCAGAAGTGATCACTTGCACCACTTAGACTTACAACTCTCCTAAACACTTTATATATGAAACAAATTACTAACGTACAACATGCATATATGTCCACTGACTGTGCATCCTGCAGCTAGCCCCTAGCACTTGCATGTGATCACATCATCTTAGGAGAGGGCATCTGATCAGGAACACCCTCATCCTTATTTTTTTGGACAAGAAGGAACACCCTCATCCTGTGTGTCCCCGTTATCGCCCATTAACGCGGACCAAATGCCGTTGTGCTATACACCGCGAGAGGAAATTATGCACGAAGAAGCCCTCTCCCTCCACTTGCGGGGTTGCGTACAGGGAAAGCCCATTGTGTGCCTGCCCGCGGGTATGTGTCGTCGCACGCACAAGGTCAGGAGACCAACTTGGAGACATATGACATCCCACACACATAACAAAAAGACGTCGTACTAGACGATGGCAAGGAGAGGACACCGCATGTGGGTGTACTGCGTCCACAACTTACAAGAGACGAGTGCTAATTTGGGACCCTCGCCGGCCCTCGCGATGGAGAACCCGGCAAATTAAGGACCGGACCACGGGAGAAACACTTGAGTTTACCACACCACTCACATCAAAAGTGGTAGACAAATATCTCAATAATTATACACATGTTCTCACCCCCTGTTCTAGTCCCGGCCGCTCGTGTCATTATCTACGCTGCCACTGCATTTGGCTCGTTCCTTTTATCATCCTAATCACTGCGAACATGTACGACACTGTTGGATCGAACGTTTCACATGAAAGTGAGCATGCAACTTCACCAGTCACATGAGAGACAGGTAGAACCCTTGTCATGTTATTTAACTAGGGTTTTTTGGACCACACAACATTCCCCATCGACCCCCACAGTACCGTGACATGGGGGCTGTTTGACCGACCCTTGTCGTTGCTTGGGGATCAGCTGCGCGCTAGGCTGTCATGGACGTCCTCTTTGTTTTGTCCCTGTTATGTATGGCCCCTGTTTGTTTTCTTCTTCCTTGGATATATAATTGTGAGCCCCCTGTGATGTGATGAACGCGCTCAAGGTTCGGGCGTTCTCTGGCTCTCCTCTTGCCATATTTATTAGGAGAGTTGAGGTCACGGGCATCCTCCAATACGCATGGAGCAGATCATATGGGGAGGATGCGTGCATATCAATGGATGGAAAACGACTTTTAGCTATCCGCTCTTATTTGTGGCATTAGCAGCATCCCTCCTTGGGGGCATGCTCGAACACACGGACCCGCCCATACACGCGCGCGCGCACACGTAGTAGAAAAATCTGATTCACCAAAACTCACAATTTGTTTGTAACGAATCATGTTTTTCGGTAGGTAATAATGGTAGTGTGGTCGGCTAAATTTCACTCTCAGATCTTTGGTGGAGATGATCATGGTGGGCTTAAGTCTAGACCTCAGGCAGGAGTGACGAGGAGGAAAAGAAGTATTGAGATTGCTTTGGCTATTTCCTCGACTTGTAAGACGATCGGACTCGAGAATTAATATGGATCTTGGAGATGATCTTTCGATGGTCAAGTCAACCAAAAAATAAATTTGGTCTGAGAAAGGAGTTAGAATAGAAAAGAGTTTTTGAGTGAGACTATGTTTGGTGTTGACATGTAACATCCCGTTCCAATTCAATACGGTTAGCTAGGGTTGTTCAAAGTTTGGTTCAACCCAAAGAACCGAATCGAACTGACAGGTTCGGGTTGGCTCGGTTCGGTTTCAAATCTTTTACGATTCAGTTCGATTTTATATTGTTGAACCAAATATATATATATATATAATATATATATATATATATAATATCACAAGAGCGCTTGTAGCGCAGTGGGTTGGAGCGTAGGTAGCGCGAGTTGCGAGTTCGACTCTCGCAACCACCCTTAAAAGCCTTTTTTTTTTTTTCGATTTGAAGTGGGCTCAGTTCAATTCGGTTTAGCTAAATTTAGGAGTGAACTGGGCCGAACCGACCCATGTTCACCCCTAGATACAGTCCCACCGACCCATGTCAGATAAGAGGGAGATATTACAGGATGAAAGACCACAATGATAGACATTGACATTTACATAAATAGATAAAAATAATAGTTAATGATAAATAATATCACATAGAATCAATTAACGTAATAATAGTCACTTGTACTTAATCTCGCATTAACATTTGTGTTCACATTACACTTACACATGGCTCTTACATTTTCACTTTCATTTGTACTTTCACATTCACTTTAGTTTTATCACTTGTCGAGACACAGACCAATAACCATCACTAGAAGGTCACAACACTCACTACTCTATTGCTAGGAAAAGGGATAAAGTCATAATCCTTCAGAATTGGGAGAAGCCCCCTCCATCTTGTCTAATATAACTTGTCCACCTTAAAAGATTTTACACGATCTGTTGGGTTTCACTATGAGCCTTCCAATAGGGGCACTACTACAATACAGCTCCACTCCTCTCTAAGGTAACATTGTGTCATTGGAAAATCTTTTATTAACACATTATTCCACACATAAACATTATCTTATTTACTCATTACATATGTATTCATGCAAAAGCAATATAAGAACTTAAACATGTTGTTAATTTCAATAAGCAAGTATTTTAGAACTTAAACATGCTGCTATTTTTAGTAATTTCAACTTAATTAAAACATAACACATAAATAGTTTAAACAGAATAGAAATATCTACAGTGCTAAAAAAATCTGAAAAATAACAAGAGGTAAATCCAAAGCAATAGAAAATTCAGTCTAACCAATAATCAAAACCCAATCAACGGATGCTCCACATCACGATTCCCTTACACAATAGCACGTTCTAAAGTTGAGGAAGCAAATCCCTAACTTCAATCATCACAAATTTGGCTGATGGCGATGATCTCCTTCCTCTAAAGAGCTCTCTCTCTCTCTCACCCTCTGGATAACTCTCCAAAAAGATCCCTAACTATGATTTGACCCACCTATTTATAGAGTCTAAATAAACTCCAAGGTAGGAGTTCTACTTTACAGAGTCTAGTTGGAAATGAAAATAAGAAAGCCAGCTGCAACATAATTAGCTACCGTCAAAGAGAGAGCTAGATAGCAATCAATGTCTTGCTGTCATCAAAAGGATCTTAATGGCAGTCAAAATTACCGTTAAGTACCTTCGACTAGAGACCAGAAAATAAGAAAATCGTAGTTTTAAACCATAGAAAAAGAGATATTTAATAATCAGAAAACAAAATGTAGGGCATTACATGATATATGTCCTCTTGCTTATCAGGGACGGTTGATGCCTTCTTGAAGGTGGATTTAGATACAAGAAGTATGTGGATTCCGATATCGGATTTAAGTTCCCCTTTGGCTTGGGCCGGGCCCAACAAGGCAACCTTGGGCCACCCCAGGGGCCCTATCATAAGCCCCTCCACTCTACGCTCAGGTCTCAGAGACTCAGATTTGGGGCCGAAGTAGCTTCAGAAGCTTCAGTGAATGACGTCATGAGGTTGAGAGTGGGGTGCATTGCCACATGTTAAAGATGTCAAGGTGAGAGTATGTGCTGAGCTTGGGGTGAACGGGTCATGTGTTGAGCTGATCCGAGCTAAGTTGAGCTGGGGAAATTAGTTGGCTTTATAGCCTTGGGCTTCATATCCTTGAGCTTGCATCGTAATGGCATACACACGAGTCCCCATCGACTATTTAATATTGTAACATGGTGCGTTGCGTCATTGACGGATGCCATGATCACACCACCCTGGAGACATTCCCTCAGTTCTGTGGTGACACAATGCATCGTGTCATCAGTTGACCGTATGATGGCACCACCCACAAGCCTGAGCCTTACTCTGCATGATAACTTCTTCCTCTTAAGACCATGCTTGTAAACGAAGGTCATTAGCAGTCTGACGAGTTCTTGTCTATAGTGGCATGATCAAGCCCATCCGATGAGTCTTCTCATACTGCGAGCTCGGGGAGGTCGGAGGGGAGAGCTGTGTTCCAGGTGGAAGTCGTAGGGGAGGCTAGGCTAGGGAACGTAGGGTTAAGGTCAGGAGAAGGAGAAGGAAATAGAGTTGGAGTATGTGAGGTCAACCCTTCGTGTCGCTAAGACAGTTGGGGAGGCTGCATCGAGTGTGATTGGTGGTGCTTCGTGAGTTGTACTAGATCCCAACCTAGTATAAACATGTCATGACTCTGTTTGGGAGCATGCACACATTGGCTAAGATAGCTACTTATGTGTATATAGAGACCGGCTGGCTTCCACTTCCCTATGTTCATCTTCATAGCTGGCTTCTCAACTATGTTGATCTCGCACTCACCCAGTTGTGTCGAATAGTTGGTGGGTGATTTTTTGTTTTTAGTCAAGTGTCACTGAGCTGGGGAGGTCTCACCCCCAATTGATTTGTTTTTTTTCCTAAATATTCATTTTGGCACAACCTGACACATAAGGATTGGTTCTACATAGAGGCAAAGGCACGTTGAATTATGGTAATATGACACCCGATCATTGTAAAGCAGAAGTCAGAAGAGTCATTCCCATGTCCCATGTCTTGGATCAAGGATGTGTCCATGGTCAGCTAGTGGCGTCGGAGTTTACCCTGCCACACTTCCCCATCATAGGGGGGAAATTTGCCAAGGAAAGATCAACATGAGTGTTGTTGACTAAGGAGAACCTCAAGTGGGTCGAGTTGTGCGTGCTAGTCGATAGGGTAAGCACACCCTATTATTGTTTGGTTCTGTAACTTGTGCTTTTTATTGCTAACTGTTGGTATCAGTCTTTTGGTAGAGGACATGGTGGACCTCAATAGAGTGCAAGATAAGGTTGAGAAAAAAATATGCCACTTTTGAGGCGGGTGGCTCCTTGTCAAGACGAGAGGAGGTAGAGGTGACAAACATGGCTACCTCTCCTGTTAAGGGAACGACAAAGTAGACGGTTGTCAAGAAGGTGAGGCAGCCCCCTGGTTCAAGTGAGGCGCTAGTAGGAGTCGCTTGGAAGATACCCCTTCAATAGAAATAAGGTCTGGTCATGCCACAGCTGGCTACATGAGGAGCACTCATTGGATCCCACAAAATGCTACGAAGCTTGCACGAGTCTACCTCCTTCTAGCCTTAGGGAGGCCATGGGCTCAACTTTGATCATTGGCATCCAGGTGGCCGCCATGTTCCTCATGCTCGGTGCTTAGATTGACATGATGATCCCCTTAGATGAGGAGGCCCAAGTATGTGAGGCCTGGGGCAAGGAAGAGGTTGAGCGTCTGGAAGACGCTCAAAGGTGGAGGGAAGTGAGGGCGGTCGACGAACAAGCGGAGGGATCTGCAAAATGAGCAGAGGTGGTCGAGGCACAGTTGGATGACTAGTTTGTGCAGCCAAGGTTGAAGCCATTGCTGCCTTCAAGAAGGTGAGGAGTACAAGGAGCTGCTCTCTAAGGTGAAGTACACTAACTGTGCAAAGGAGGTGCAAGCACTATGGCGGAGCTCGATCTGGGCTTCCTCCCTCCTTTCGTGAAGGTTGAGGAGGAGGTAGATGGAGGTGGCATCTGGGGCAAGGTGGCTAAGGATGGTGTTGGGCCAGCCTAGGCCTCTTAGTCGGATTTAGGTTGAAAGTTTTTACTCTTTTGGGTTGTTTGCCCATCCCTTTTTTATATTTGTCCAAGGCAAATGCCAGTCATGTAAGCTGAACAGTTTGTGTAATTTTTTGGTATAAGAATGGAAATACTATGTTTTTATGTACTCTCGGTGTGTTCTTGCATTGTGTTGGTTTGTCTTATGCTATCATCTAATCGGGTCTTGACTGAATAAGGGCTTGGGGAACTAAGAGGTGGCTGCTCAACACGTGTCCAACCTCGATGCATAATGTTGTCGAGGTGGTAGTGTGGGGATATATCGACATGAACTTGAGCATTTGAGAGATAGTAGCCCGGGCACGTCCGACCTCGATGAGTTATGTCGATGAGGTGGTAGCATGGTGCCATCTTGACTTGGGACTTGAGCATTTGAGAGATGGCAACTCGAGGTGCATATGACCTCGATGGTTAAGAGGGATCGATCATCAGGATTCAACTAATCATCCAGAATGCTTGAACCGACTAACGAGAACAACCAATTTGTTGCAACAATCAATTGGTCACTTAATGAGAACGTGATCGATGAAAACACAATCATTAGCTGATAACTCAATCATTAGTCAGTATACTTAATCGATTAGTGTGAATACCTAATCGATTAGTCAGAACACTTCATCGATTAGTACAACCTACCTAATCGATCAACAAGCATACCTGATTGATTAACTGGGACACGTGATTGATTAACAATGGGAACACAATCGATTATATGGGATCTAGAACAATGGTCATAAGGTGAAACTTTCTAGAGGTGGTAGGACATGGTGCGTCCGACCTCAATCAGATGATTTGAACTGAGAAGAGTTGTCATTAATGCATGGGATGGTGTTACACAAAGTACCTTTTGAGTTTGTTTACATCACAAGTTCTTGGGGCTGGCTCGCCTGGAGTGGTCTAAATCTTGTAGGTGCCAATTTCGAGGTCCATAGTTACCTTGTAGGGTTCTTCCCATGCCAAGGCACCTGCCCAACTATGCAGACAGGATTTGATGCTTCCATTCTCCTCAAGATGAGGTCTCTGGCCCTGAAAAGCCTTCCTCGGATGTGGTGATTGTGGATGCATGTGGTGGCCTGTTGGAAGGCGTCCGCTCATACTCATGCATGCTCTCTCACCTCATTGATGAGTGCATGTTGTTAAGCATATTCTCATCATCGAGATCTAGATAAAAAGTAATGACTCAAGTTGATGGCTCACCAATTTCTTCTAGCAAGACTGCCTCCGTTTTGAAAGTCAGATTGAATGGTGATTCTCCAGTGGCTGTTTGGGGGTGGTCTGGTAGGACTATAGAATGAAGGGTAGTCTTGGCTCAACTTCCTTTTGCCTTGCCGAGCCAGGTCTTCAATCGATGGAGGATCATTTGGTTTGTGACCTTAGTGGGGCTATTGGCCTACGGGTGCACAATCGAGGTGAAGTGCTAGTGATGCCATGGTCATCACATCGAGACTTAAACATCTTCCCAGCGAACTATGTTCCACTATTGCTGATGAGAACTCGTGGATTGAAGTAATGATGATTGACTTCCAAACAAAGTTCCATACGACCTTTCTATGATTTGGTTAAGGGGCTTTTTTTTTTAATTAAGGCGATATCTAGATTGATATGACAAAGGAGTGAGCCTCCGATGTCGCAATCAACTAGACAGATTATATATATATAAAAGCATGAAAGGAAGGAAGAAATTCATAAGCAACATGGGCCCAAACTAAGTACACCCTGCGCAGAGGGGTCAAATGTGCGTGATGCAACGACTCAAGAAACCAAGAGAAGAAACTATGATCAGTCCCCTAACTCCTCAGCTGAGTTCACACGTCGAAGTGAGATGCGTGTCCTGGCTCTTGGTTGACATGGTCGCAGTATTGGGGGATCAACCGGACCTACAAAGCTGTTGTGGAGTTGGAGCAGGTCCACGTCTCATCCTCCATGCCTGAGATGCTTCTGATTTGTATAGAACAAGGAGGTTGATCACTTGGCCATCGTCACTTTCCTCCATGCTCGGTAGTGCTGCGGTGTGTGCAGCAAATGGAGGTGAAATGGCAGGAAAGGTGCTGCGATTGTGGGCGCTGCAGGTGGGAAACACGGGGGCGGAGGTTTGGCCTCTACCCAGTTGCTGAAGTATTCGACGGTGATGATAAGAAACTTGTGCTACTCAATGGCCGAGGGGGAAGGGCCAAGTAGATCAATTCCCCATCTGGCTAGTATGGCTACTACAAATTCCTTTGTGCAGTTCTCTGAGTGCATAGTCGGCCTCTACTATACTGAGACACTTTAAATAGGGGAGATCATATGCCCTTCTATAAAGCTCGACATGGCATGCAATCCTACCATCTTTAGTGAGGATGCTAAGATGAAGGAACTGAATTATAGGATGCTTCCACCTATAGTTGATCTCATCCTTTTTCCCGATCATGACTTAACATCTTCGTAGGCTAGCGAGGAAACTTCTTTCGCCAGGACTAATAACCTTTGTCTGAGTTAAGAAGAAGAGGGAGTCGAGCTAGTGCGTTGGCCTTGGCATTCTCTAACCTCGACACTCAGGTGATGTCGAAGCAGCATAGCTCTGCTGAGAGCCTTTTCAGTAGGGGTGTTCATAATATGGTCAACTTGAAATACCAAACTGAACCGCCCAGTTTGGTTTGATTTGGTGTGTGTTTGGTTCAATTCGGTTTCACTTCTTGTGAAATCGAACCGAACCAAATAAATTGAACTTTTATATAAAATAGTAATATTTTATAATATACATGTTATAAATATAAAAAATTCATTATATAGATAAATATAAATAAATATGCATTTTTATTTTTATTTTTTATTTTAAATGTATAGATATTAATAAATCTATTAACATTTAATTAAATATAAAATTCAATTGAATTGAACTAAACCAAATCGAACCGAAAAATCTTGGTTCGATTTGAGGATTTCATTCGGTTTGGTTCAGGTTGGCCAAAAATTGGTCCAACCTGAATCAAACCGAATTGTGAGCACCCCTACTTTTCACTATCCACAGGGACTTGGCCATGATAGGGTCTTTGGCCTCATAGTTCCCAAGATTTGGCTGATACAAGTTGGGAGTCGCTACTTGCATGGACATCCTCAGCACTAAGGTGGAGAGCCAACGAAAGTCATGAGGTAATGCCTAATATTGCATGGCGTTGCTGGAGGCCAGAATGAGAATCAGAGTGCATATTCCAATGGTTATTTGCCTGGCAGACTAAGCATGAGCTTGGCTCCATTACTGGCCAACAAGAGATAGTACCCAAAAATGTCCATTCACTAGGGAACTGACTAGGGAACTAACATTGGGGATGGTTTGGCGCTCGGGTGGTGGCAGTTGCCTCTTTGAGGGAGTCTACTTCAGGAAATCCCTTGGAGCCTGGGATTGTTATTTTAGTGATGAACTCCACCATGGCCTAGCCCTTGATCACTATTCTCAACATGAAGTTGATGTTGAACTTGCCTAGCTCGACAGCCATTGGTGGAGATTTCCCGACATGTCAGGCTTTCACAAGATCTGCCTTAATGGGAGGTTGGTTAACACTAAGACTATGTGCAACTATGACCATTTTAGGTGGAAATCCCAATGCTAGTACCACTTTGTTGGCATGTGAGTAGCTGGTCTTTAGCTGTAACGCCCCGACGCGGAATATCGGAGCGGGATATAGTTATTAAAGAGTACAGAGCGAGAAATAAATGACAAACCATGTCACAATTGAAATAATTCCAAATAAAATCTAACTTCATTGATAATTCATCAACTAACTATTACATCAACATATCAGACCAAACTAGGGCCCAGAGTACTTTATTGAAAGCCAAACTAATACATACAGACAAACTGACTCATTCTATACTAACTGACTATTACTAGACAGCACTGGTCGCAGAGAAGGTCACTCCTGAGCCTCCTCATCGGTCCCATCCTCGTGAGTATGGTCATGATCCGACTCACCTGAAACACATTAAATATATACGCAGGATGAGCGAATAACGCCCAGTAGGACTTAATATCTCATGAACACAAGCATGCTTTTAAATAGTTAATGTTTAATGGCAGGCTAACTAGAGAGTAAAGTCATGTAGAGCATGTCATGATTACAAGAGAACAATAACAACTGGCACAGGGAGAATAGTACAACGAGAACGACAATAGAATGGCCATGTAACGTTATAACATGTAAATTGCACAACGGTGCACTAGTAACGATCACGCTTGCACTTGTAGAGATAGTACTTTGATTGTCATAGATTAATCTAGATAGTAAACTTGCACTGGATGCATGCCGTAACACATCCTTGATCATTTTTAACTCCCATGGGCACTGGCACTTTTCGGACGCTCCTCCCAGGACCTGATCGGGCCCTATTGCGCTGGCATTAGTCATTCCTTTATCTTAGACAATCACAAGAATGGCCAATAGAGTACCAAGAAGAGATGAGAGAGTACTAGATGAGATAGATGAGAGTGTAGAGAGAACGTGAACAGATAAGAGGATATGGACATTAGATGAGATAGGGATAATTCCGTAAAACAATGTGAAATTCCGATAGTAACGGCTTGCACGGCATACCATTGCGGGCCGGCAGTCTGACAGAAGTCACAACCGCCCACTTAGCCGTGTCGTGAACACGGGTTAGGTGGTCCGGAGTGAACTTAAGATAAGAAGGAAACACTAAGGCCATGGATCATACTGATCCCTAAGGTGTAACGAGTTTGGGGTACAACCAGCTCGTTGACTAAGGACGTACGCCAAAGCCAAGAAGACTTACGTAGGCCTGGACAAGGAGTCCTGGCCCAGTCGAGAGTATTCCCGATGGAGATGTGGTCCAAGTCAGGAAAGTGTATAAAAACAGGTCGTCTTACCTCGAGTGCTCGAAGGTCGAGGGAAAACGATAACGGTGTACAAATCTTGCGAATAAAATGAAGACAAGTCCATTAAAGCAATAAGGGATATTAAGTGAATAGTTAACTTAATTACCAGATATCTTATTGAGCAATTTAACAAGTTTTCGTGGCAATCATTCATGTATAGTGTGTGCTTGTGTAAATATTATAAGAGCAAGATCGATCGTGCACACATCTTTTATTGATTAAAATATGAGAATAATGTTCAACATTTATTAACAGGTCGTTACTGTTCTTACAGTGCATGATTAAGGTTTTATAGGGATTAATTGGGGACAGGGATTAACTGGGGCAATAACATGGGTATACAAGCAATCAGGGTTGGGTCGCTCTGTGAGGTCGCGACGTAGGTTAGGTCGCGTTCAGGTTGCGATCAGGTCAAGTCGCGACAGGGTTTCTTGTCGCATTCATGTCGCGGCGCGGTGTCCGGTCACGTTCTGCTGAACCGGGCGCCGGAGTGAACCGGGTGGCAGGTCGCGACGCATCGTCCACCGCGTTCATAACGCATCGGACCCCGATGTCGCGACCCCTCTGAGATCGCGGTGTATCGTGCCGTCGCGACCTCAGGTGGTGGCCCGAGCCCAGAAAAGAGGGATTTGCCCTTTTTCCAGGTGGGTCTGCCTAACACATAGCTATTCAAAATTCGATATGTCCAAAAAGCATGAAACCAGTTTTAAACAAAAATAGACATATAGATCTATCAACATGCACGATTAATTTGAAAATAGACAAGGTATAGACATGCTGTGATCAGGTTACATTTTAGTGACCTAAACAAGTGCAGTCAAGATTCAACGAATTAATTAGAGATGGATACACGATGAAATTTAGGCAAACTAGGGGCGTTTGAAAGCTAACATGAAGTAGTATTTATGAGAATTTTCTCAGCATACACAAGGTTCACAAGCAAACATGAAGGTTCGGGTGTATGGATCTGACAGGGATTCAAAGAATTAATTCTCCTCACGGGAGATCGAAATAGAGCGAAACCAAAGGGCTTTTGCTCGGGATCACGAACTCTTCCTGGGTAATTTTTACACGAATTTGCTTGAGAGATTGCCTACCTTTGGTCGAACCAAGAAGAACCCCAGATTGTAGACGAAAACGAGATGAAAACCCTTGCTTCAATCCTTCTTCTCCAAGCTCCTCACGTCCGAAACTCCTCCCCTTCGTCCCTCAGAGCTCCAGCCACGTTTTGGGTTTGGGTAGGGATGAGATTAGGGTGTTATGTTGGCTATAGAGTCCTAAACCTTCCAAGACTCCTCCTTTCCTTCAAACTCCGAATTTCCTTATTTATCTTCCCACTTTCCCTCATTTATCCACCTAATAAGGCTGGGAATAGATCTAATTTTGTGGGTAGAGGGTTAGGGTAAGTATAGGACTCTTTTTAGGTTATATATGGGTTATTTAGTATTTATCTTAACCCTTTTCATTTATTAATTAATTAGGTACGAATTAACCTAATTACCTCTCATCCCATGATGGGCTCTCCTCTTTGGGCCCAATAAACTATGTTAGGACCATTAGTACATCCCATTGCTAATTTAACTTAGTGGGCTTTGATTTAAATCATTCTAATTATTTATTCCCCTTTTTATTCAATTATTTCTATTTTCCCCATTTATAAAAAAATAAAAATTTTATTTTTTATTTTGGTTTTAAAAATCAAGGGTGCTACATTAGCCCTCGTAGCATCCTACCGATCACATAATAAGCTGGTGTTGTATTCAGCCATCATCCTAGACCAGCACAGAGTGACAACCCAATTGGTGGCTGAGAGGTAGAGATAGAGGATTTCACCTAGGTGTGGCTTTGATAGCATTGGGACCACCAAAAATAGGCCTTTAGGTTGTTGAAGTCCCTTTGGCAGTCTTTTACCCATTTGAAAGCTTTCTTTGACTTCATCATTTGAGGAATGTAGGCACCGCTCCACCGACTTGGACAAGAATGGCCCAATGTAACCAACCGACTATTGAGGCTTTAGACTTCCTTCATGATCCGAGATGACTGCATCTCCAAAATCACTTGCACCTTCTCAGGGTTTGCCTCTATTCCCATCTTACCACCTCCCAAAACTGATGACTAAGGTCGGACATGTCCCATGCTGTCATCTTCTGAGACCGGATGTGTCCCGTGCTACGTACCATCTCTCACATGCTCAACCTCGGCTTAGGCTTCGTCTACCGTCGCCTTCTTAAGCTCAACATCAACCTCACTTGTCATGCCCTGCACTGAGGAAAATATATATTTTTCTTCCGAATGAGAATGTGATAGTGGGAACAATCCAACTTATCCAAAGCAAGAGATTTATATAGATATCACATATTCAATTTCTGATTCAACCTCAAAACTTGTTGTTCATAAAATAAATCAATTACATTTCCATTTTTTGAACAACAACAGTAAGAACTCAAACTAACGACACTAACCTAGTACCTACCTGAACAGTTTAAAGCAAATATAATACTAAAATATTCTTCATCACAGACACTTCAACTCCGATGAGATTTGCCCGCAAAACTTGAGGTCTACAGATCTTTTTTGGGTTTTACCCAATATTAGTGGTCCACTTGTATTGGGCTGCACATCTTAAGACACACTATTAGGTCCAGTTAACGGAATACATTATTGGGCTTAACCCATTAAGTGCCCATTAGGATCCTGTTATGGGTGGGATCCTGCTCAGGCCCATTGGGACTGGTCCCTCCTCTCTATAAATATGTGTGAGACTCCCCATCAGGTCATACACACAACTACAGACACATAGAGAGAGGAAACCAGGCGGAGAGCGCAGCGGGTTACGCGTCTCTCTTCCCGGCGTCCGTACGTTGTTCGTCTTCTGGCGTCATCTTCCTTCTCGCACGTGGGATGGCTTCCGCCACAGGTACACATCCCCAACATGTGGTATCAGAGCCCGTGTTTTGATCTGTCGGGCTTCGATTTTTCCGTTCACGTACGCTGCACGTTTTGTTCGGACGTTTCTTGTGGGGTCTGTGCATGGCATCGACACTGCGAGTCTTCCCCCCGTTGCGTTTTGCTTGCCACCGGTTGGGGCTTTTTGGGGCCTCCGACGGCCAGATCCCGGCCGGACCGGCGGGGTGGCAGGCTGCCGCGGCGCTGCCCCTCCTCTGAGCGCGGTACGCAAGGCGACGGATCCGTCGCCACTGGGTTTTGGCCGGCCGCCGTGCAGGCCATCGTGGTGTACCGCCGTGAGGGGAAGCGGTGGCAGGTCTTAGGGGTGGGGAAAAGGGGGGTGCAGGGGGTGGGGGTCGGCAACCCCTTCTCGCCGGCAGCGCCCGTGGAGCCATGTCGGGCCGGCGAGGGGTAGGGGGTCGCCGTCCAACACTCGCTGCGGCCTGTGCTTTGGCGTTTCAGAAGGGAGGCCGAGTCGCCACCGCGCAGGGGGTACTGCAGGAAGGAGCCCAGGGGGTCGGCGGGCCCACCCTCGCCGGACGGCGCCGCCGGCGCCATTCCGGCCGGCGAGGGGGATCGCTGCACCCCCTTCCTGTTGCTGCTTGGTGGAGGTTTTAATAATAATAAAAAAGGTCCTTCGGGCGGCGGCGGCCATGCCCTCGCCGGACGGCGCCGCCGGCGCCGTCTCCGCCGGCGGGGGTAGCAGGGGCCGCCGGGCACTCCTGCCATGGGGCGGCGGCTTCCCCCATCCCCCCCCCCCCCCCCCCCCCCCCCCCCCCCCCTAGGGGTTTTGGGAGGGCGGCGGTTTGGGGAAAAGATGGGTTTTTTTGCATTTTTGCCCTCCAGTTCTTCACAATTGCTTTTATACTCTGTCTCTTTACTTTATACCTGTTTCATTAAGTTAATGGATCCAATAAAGCTAGTGGATCCGATTTTGGGGTTTTTCAGTTTTGGGTATGGTAACAGTTATCGGGTTTAGATATTGGATTCATTTCAAAACCATTAAGGATCCATATCCGATACCATTAAAATAGAATTTTTATTCTCATGATATCTATTAAGTATCCAATATTATTTTATGTCCTTTTAATTTGAACTGTTATGCAATAAAGTATTCTGCAAAACAGTGATATAGAAATAATTCTGGGGATATGTTTGCAATTCTGTGGTTATTTCTGCAAATAGAAAGGACATTTATGTAACAGCATGCTTAAACTTATGTTTTAACCCCTTTTAATTTAGTTTTAGCATGATTAAAGCTTATTTATGGACTGATAATTATTGCAATAATTATCAGAGATATTTCTTTTGAGGTCATTGCAGCTTTATTTATGCATGAATATCTCTGTTTTCAGATTGCAATAATTATTGTATTTATGTCATTTTGCTCATATTAAGAGTTACATTGATGCTATTATGAGTTTTGGTGAGATTTTTTGATTTCTAAATAGTTAGGTAGATCACCAAAGTGGCTCTAATCATGAAGAATGATAAAATTTAAGCTCTCACCTTGCACTTTCTCCACACTTGCACAATAGGTACCTATTTCTTGGCTTGGACGAACTCTCCGTCGGATATTCCTTTCTGCCGGACTAGTGACTCCTTGTGCAAGACCTCCATAAGTCTCTCTGGCCATGGATTCCCACATGGCCGACGAGCAGGTTGTACCATGAAGTTCCCCGGTGTTAGTGTGCACTCATATTAAGTTTTGATAGTATGAATGATGAGCATTTTGTGTGTTTGTTGTCATTTTAATTGGTGGGGAGGATATATCTGCATCCTGAATGTATAAGTATATCACCAAAGTGGCCATGCATGAAGGATAATGAATTATTCTCATTAAGTAATTAAAATAACATCAAACTTTTGTGTTCTTGACTTGGAGGTGAAATTTAACTCCCAAAGGAGTGTTTTATTTTCATGCCGTGAATATGATAGAATAGAATTTGTGTGCATGGCGACTATTGAGAGTATGTACCAAAGGTACTCTCTCTTTACATCAAAGTGTACATAGATTTTAGTTCTATCACTTAAGTAATTTCATTGGGGAGGTTGTTCACTAGCATGTTGTAATTACCACCCAAAGGAGGAATTATAATGATGCATCAGGACAACTAGTTAAAGTAATTCATTAAGTTGTTAGAATTACTTTATTTCAGTTCACTGTCTCAAAAACTTGCTATTCAGTCATCATTTATATGTGAGCATTTGGTTATTTTCAAGTTCTTCTCCGTTGTTTGCCCCTTTCACTGGTCAAGTACCGTATCTCAATGGGACAAATTTTACTGAATGGAAACAAAGGGTAATATTTGCATTAGGGTGCATGGACTTAGATTTAGCATTACGTGAGGATAAGCCTGCTGCTATTACAGCTGCAAGCACTCAGGAAGAAGACTCATTTTGAAAAATGGAAAGGTCCAACCGCTTATGCCTTCTGTTTCTTCAGGGACATGTGGGGCAAAGCATTAAGGGATCTATCCCAGATAAGACCATAGCAAGTGAATTTCTTAAGGCAATTGAGGAACAATTAAAAGTTCAGATAAAGCTAAAGCCAGCACTCTGATGGCTAAGCTTTCCTCAATGAAATACACTAGCGGTGGTAGCATTAGGGAACATATCATGATGATGAGAGATATTGCAGCACAACTCAATGTCATGGGGGTTACCATTTCAGACACTTTCCTAGTCCATTTCATCTTAAACTCTCTGCCAAATGAATATGAGGCATTAAGATCTCCTATAACACACATCAGGCTAAGTGGTCTGTCAATGAATTGATGACCATGTGTGTTCAGGAGGAGGAGAGGTTAAGAGGAGAAGGAACAATACAGTCATGTTTACTTCTCATAAAGCTACTGGATTAGGAAAGAAGAAGGGTGTCCAGAAAAAGGGCAAGAAGAAGAACAAGTCGAAAGGCAAAATTGACAAGTGCTTCTTCTGCAAACAACCTGGACATGTTAAGAAAGACTGTCTGAAAAGGAAGACATGGTTTGAAAAGAAAGGTAATTTCTCATCTTATGTTTGTTATGAGTCTAATTTAGTAAATGTTCCTAAGATACATGGTGGATTGACTCAGGTTCTACTGTGCATGTTGCCACTTCTATGCAGGATTTCTTTCCCAAAGGCCTCCGAATGAGGGTGAGCGAAGCATCTTCTCAGGAAATAAGACGCGCTCACAAGTCAAGGCCATAGGGATTTATAGGATTATTTTGGGATCAGGATTTGTTCTAGATTTGAAAGACACTTTTATGTACCATCTTTTAGTAGAAATTTGGTTTCAGTATCAAAACTTGATTCAGAAGGTTCGTATATGTCTTGGAAACTCTTCATTTGAATTAATAAAGGATTCTGTTGTTATTGGTACTGGTCTTTATCTGATGGTTTATATAAATTGTGTCTTAGCAATGTAAATGAACAATCTCATCATATCCTGCATACTTCAGTTGTTGGCAACAAGCGTGGTAGAGTTAATGAAAACTCATCTATGTTGTGGCATAGGAGATTGGGTCATATCTCCATTAAGAGACTTAAGAGGTTAGTGGGAGAAGGAGTACTTCCTACTCTAGATTTCACTGACTTTGAGACATGTGTTGATTGCATAAAAGGAAAGCAAACACAAACGCCTAATAAGGATGCCACTAGGAGTTCTCAAGTACTTGAAATAATCCATACTGATATATGTGGTCCCTTTCCACCATGTTTGTCTGGCGAAAGGTACTTTGCCACCTTTATAGATGACTATTCTAGATTCGTATCTCTATTTACTTCTTGAAAAGGCAGATGTCTTCAATGCCTTTAAGGATTTCAAGAAGGAAGTGGGAAAACAATCAGGAAAAGTAATCAAAATAGTCAGGTCTGATAGAGGCGGTGAGTATTATGGTAGGTACACTGAGATGGGACAAAGGCCCGGACCATTAGCAAGATTCCTTAAGGAGGAGGGTATTATACCACAATATACTACCCCTGGCAGTCCATATCAGAATGGAGTTGCAGAAAGAAGGAATCGAACGCTTAAAGAAATGGTCAGGACAATGTTAAGTCATTCTACCTTACAACATTAAGACAGCTGCACACATAATGAACAAGGTTCCTACGAAGGCTGCACCTAAGACTCCTTTTGAGCTATGGTGTGGTAGGAAACCTTCAGTAAGCTACATGCGCACATGGGGGTGTCCAGCTGAGGCCAGACCATACAATCCACAAGAGAAAGCTTTTGATCTCAGAACAACCAGTGGATTCTTCATTGGTTATCCAGAGAGATCAAAGGGGTATAGGTTTTATTGTCCATCACATGTCCCCATCATTATAGAGACAGATAAGGCAAGATTTCTTGAGGATGGTGGAGTCAGTGGGAGTGGACCTTCTCGAGAGATTTCTTTTGAGGAGTTACAGGATCAGGCTGATATACCTGTAGCAACTGACAACTTTGTTCCCATGTTCATTCCTCAGAATGACATTGTTGGGGAACAAGAAGTTGTAGTTGGTCCACCTCAAGTGACTCCACAACCAGTAGATATCGCACATGTTGACCAACCACCTCCTCAGGTGGATCAGGGGCCAACAATACGTCGATCTCAGAGAGTCAAGAAACCTGCCATATCTGATGAGTTTTTAGTGTACCTACAGGAAGATGGTTTAGACAGGGGTGATATTGATGATCCAGTGACGTTTTCACAAGCCATGGAGAGTGAAAAATCCCCTTGGTTTGAAGCCATGAAGGAAGAGCTTGACTCAATGGCTAAAAATCAAGTCTGGGAACTCGTCAACTTACCAAAAGGGTCCAAACTTGTTGGATGCAAATGGGTATTCAAAACTAAAGTGGACTCTAAAGGTAAAGTTGAGCGATATAAGGCCAGATTGGTGGCTAAGGTTTCACTCAAAGGGAAGGTATTGACTATGATGAGACTTTCTCTCCTGTTTCTAAGAAGCTCTCATTCAGGATAGTCATGGCCTTGGTGGCTCATTTTGATTTAGAGTTGCACCAAATGGATGTGAAAACGGACATTTCTTAACGGGGACCTAGATAAAGAAGTGTATATGGAACAACCTCACGGTTTCATGTTGAAGGGAAAGAACACTTGGTATGCAAATTAAAGAAATCCATCTATGGACTTAAGCAAGCCTGTCAATGGTTCATTAAGTTTAGTGAGATCATACTGTCCTCTGGGTTTAAGGAAAACATTATTGATGAATGTTTATACCTAAAGGTCAGTGGGAGTAAGTTCATTATCTTGCTTTTGTATGTAGATGACATCTTGCTTGCCAGTAGTGATCTTGGTTTATTACATGAAACAAAGACTTTTCCTTCTGAAAACTTTGAGATGAAAGATTTAGGTGAAGCTCAAATATGTTGGGCATTGAGATCACCAGGGATAGACCATCAAGCACTTTAGGTCTTTCCCAAAGGCTATATCTCCAAGATTTTAGAAAGATTTAACATGCAGTCCTGCGCACCCAATAAGGTACCCATTGTTAAAGGTGATAAATTCAGTAAATACAGTGTCCCAAGAATGACTTAGAAATGAGGCAATGGATTATATGCTCACATATAGAAGGTTAGATCAGCGAGGTCATTGCATACTCTGATGCTGAATTTGGTGGCTGCCTTGACAAGAGAAAGTCCACGTCAGGCTATGTGTTCCTCTTGGCAGGGGGAGCCATTACCAGATGCAGTGAAAAGTAGAGTGTTGCAGTGACTTCCATTTGGTAGCTGAGTTTAGTGCTTGTTTTGAGACTAGTGGTCAGGCCATTCAGTTGCAGAATTTGTTCACAGGTCTACCATTTATGGATTTTATCTCATGGCCTATCAAGATTTACTGTGACAATTCCGCTGTAGTTTATTCTCTAAGAATAAAGCATCCAAGGGTGGTAGAGCCTTGGATATAAGTATTTTGCTCTTAGAGTCAGAGTGAGGAATCATGAAGTGTGTATAGAACATATTTGGACAGATCTTATGATTTCTGACCCTCTCACTAAAGGATTACCTGCTAGCGTCTTTTGTAGTCATGTGATTCGGATGGGTCTTGTAAGCTCTCTCGATATGTTATAACACTTTCAGTGACATTTTGTTGTTATTTGTGATCACATCAATGTCATGATTCTTCTATTGTTTTCTGCCTATTCCATTTATTTGTGTATACATGTTGGCTATGGTTTGGCAGAATACATGCTTAAGTGGTGACCAGCAGATAAACATTAAGTTTGAGTTTATCTACGATTTCAGGTTTGATGTTCAATTGTAGTGAGTTGGTGGCATTGTGGTACATGGAAGGTGGTGTGTAATTTGAATGCATTTATCGCCATGACCCATGTCATTTGATTTACTATATTTGAACTCTTCAGGTTCCATTAATTGGAGTGTGTGTGTGGTTTTAGTTTTAATAATGCGCGCATGTACCATGTTTTTCCTTCAGGTGCAAGCAAGACATCAAATCTTCAAGAGTCCTTTTAAAACTATATCAGTCTATATTATATGTATGTTTCAAAGGAAGATTTGATGTACTTGTGACAAGTTGGACCAAGTGGGAGAATGTTGGGTTTTACCCAATATTAGTGGTCCACTTGTATTGGGCTGCACATCTTAAGACACCATTAGGTCCAGTTAACAGAATACATATTGGGCTTAAACCATTAAGTGCCCATTAGGATCCTTATGGGTGGGATCCTGCTCAGGCCTATGGGACTGGTCCCTCCTCTCTAGAAATATGTGTGAGACTCTCCATCAGGTCATACACACAATACAAACACATAGAGAGAGGAAACTAGGTGGAGAGCGCAGCGGGTTACACGTCTCTCTTCCGGCGTCCGTATGTTGTTCGTCTTCTGGCGTCATCTTCCTTCTCGCACGTGGGATGGCTTCCGCATCAGGTACACATCCCCAACAATCCTCACTCAAGTTGCTTGAAAAATACATATGGAGTTTTATGAGACCACAACTCAGTAGGGCAATTATAGTTCCTTAAGCACAATGTCAAACCATAAATTTCAATTGTTTTATTGAAATTTTTCATGATAACTATAATCATACCATTGATTATTATAACACATACTCGTTGAACCAGAATCTCATATCATTCAACATAATCGAACATCTTGGAAATGATCTTAGAATAGAAACTCAATTGTAGCAACATGCAAACATTTTGACATTTAGTCACTTGAGACATACTTTGGTATACATAACTAATTACCGCTGAACAGTAATCCTTTATGAGAACTTACAAGATAACTAATCGAATAACTCACAGTCACCAGTGATCATAATCGATTAGCTGACATAGTTGCTGAGCCAAAAAATATCATACTCCATATGTAATCAATTATGGAAAACATAGTAACTGAAAGCCATGACACATGTATACAGTATATTAATCGATTATTGAAAGATACTTAATCGATTAGCGCATCACAGTACTTGGTCACAAAAAACATAAGGCAAATTTAATTAATTATTTATTAAATGAAACTTAATTGATTAACATATCAGTGTACAATATTTAGTTACAAAAGTACTCAAAACAAAACCACAGTACACAATCGATTATCAGGATATACATAATCGATTAATAGTTCTTATCGTTTGGTGCTTAGCCGCAAAAAATCAATCAAATGTCACATTGAGACATAATCGATTAACGTGACAACTTAATTGATTTATTTTTCTTGTGTGAGACTTAGTTGTAGAATAGAAACTTCACACAGTGAGACATAATCAATTATCGTGATAATTTAATCGTTATATGTATGTCTACTGTGGGACTTAGTTGCAAAATAAAAAACTTCTTGACATAATCAATTATCATGACAAGTTAATCGATTATATATCTACTGTGGGACTTAGTCGCAAAATAAATATTTCTCACAATGGAACATAATCGATTATCAAACAACTAATTGATCATATACACCTTATATGGGATAGCCGAAAATAAAGTAAAATATTATCGTAAGACATAATCGATTAATGTGACAACTTAATCAATTAATTCTCTTGGTGGACTCAATCACAAAATGAAATGAGAAATTAATCGATTATTGTATCACTTTGTGGTGCTTAGTCGTAAAAAACGAAAAACTTGTTACAATAAAGACATAATCGATCAATTATATGCACCCTGTGGCACAAGTAAAATAGAATTTAGTCGATCAGTGGGAAACTAGTCATAGAAACCAGTCGATTACACACGAACCAAATTGCTTATTTAGAACCTGATCATAAGACAATCGATGTTACTAGGGAACTAACTAATCAACTGAAACAAAGCTGGAAACGTAATTGATTAAACTTTAGGAGCTAATCTATTAATGTAAACCAAATTGGGAAACATAATCAAGACATAAAAAATATGATCAATAGCAGGACAAACACAGACACATAATCGATCACTTAAATACTTAAGT